>JAQPPZ010001308.1:3600000-4200000 GCA_028583015.1 Wollemia nobilis | reverse complement strand
TCACTCTTCAACTCTCTTAACTTTAAAAATTTTACTTTTTAGTTCTCTAAAATTCAACACGTTGACTCTTATCTCTATTAACTTCAATGCATTCAAACTCTTTTGACTTCACGAGATCCACAAATATCAATGTTATCAATGTATAAATCTTCTCCACACAATAATAATAAATCTACTCAATATCTGCTCACAACATAGATTCTAGTGTATTTATTTAAATCAAACAAAATAATCCAATGTTCTCTTAAAACCTCTAGTCAACCCAACAAACTCCAATAAATCCATATATTTCATAAATCTTCCTCCACTCCATTATTTCTCTCAAGTCCTCATGTTCTCTCCCTATCCTAGACTACTCAAACTGACTCTCTATTAATATGGCTCTGAACCAAGGTGGTCCTATTACTATTATTGCCAAAAGGACCCAAAATATTGTAGGTTAATATTCCCAAGAAAAAAATACCAATATCACATTCAAATGACAACACAAATATCACACAATAAACTTCTCTATTACATTCATAAATTAGAATTTCTCACATTACAAACTTGTTCGAGTACATAGCATCGATATTTGTCTTCAATATATATTCTTACATAATAAACTCTTCAATACTCGTAACTATTTCTCTCCTTAAACTTATGGAAGATGCAACCATTCACATGCCTCACATTATGACAAAGTTTATAATGATTACATAACCTCCTACTTTACATCTTGACATATCTCATATGACTCTTCACTTCCACACTTGAAACATATCACTTGTGATTCTTCACTTACACATTTGACATGGTTAACACTTCCACACTTGACACATAAACATTGTTCACAACTTGACACCTACTATTGACACAAATATTAAATACACTCCTAATCTAAATATTTACCATACTAAATCATGGTACCAAATAATGTAATACCACCAACACTTTTAATGTATGTCATAAAGATAAATTATAGTTCAATCATATACATTTATAACATCAACTTTTACATTTTTCTCTATGTCATAAAAGCACTAACAAGTCAATTATTTTAAACTATTTCAATACCTTCTAAAGCTCTTATAACATGAACTATATGTGGACAAATACCTTGTTTTAAAATATCTATAAATGCATATTTAGATTCCTCTCTACCTCATTTTGATTTTAATATTTAAATAAAACTAGAACTATAATTGGCTATTACAAATTCCTTGATAACTCTTTTTTAGGTATAATATTACTATCCATAATATATAAGGATACAATTTTTATCATCACCTTTATTCTTATTTACATTAGCTTGACTTTAGTTCTTGTTAACACATGTTAGATCTACTTATTTGTTCCTATTTAGGACTATTCCTCCTCTTTTTTCATTCCTACCAACACGTTCATCCTTATCAATATTTTATATTTTTCTAGATTATTCTTAACAAGACTTATCATGTATAGGTTTATGCTTAGCCTTATGGTGAAATGGAAATCCTAAAGCACAAGAATATGCTACATAGTATCTACTTTCTTATGTTGTGCTAAAACCCTAGTTTTCCATGAATATCCTTCATAATATTTTCCTACAATGCAAGTCTTAAAACCCTAAAGTACAATGGACAGACACTATACTACAATTTTTATTGCGAGAAGATGATTTTCAACTAGTTGATAAAAATAAAAATGGTTAGCTAGATCAAGCTTACATATTCTACCTTCTTTATTTTAAAATTTTTCTCGACCTCTTCATTTGTACCTTTAATTTTTTTTGAATTTTAACTTGCACATTGTAATTTCTCATCCTTTGCATCCTTTTTTAGTTTCTTCAAATGCTTGATCTAGGTGAACAATGATATCACTCACAATATAATGTTGTACAAGGTTTCTTTTGTCACTTTTTTAGGTTTGAAAAATCCTTTGTCAAATTTTATTTCTATTACAACATGATCTCCAAGTTAGTCATCTTAATGTTTATCTCATGGTTAATTTTTTTCCCTCTCTCTCAATTGTTTTCTCATTGGAAACTCTCATAATTTATTCAATCTTATAACATGTGTGGCATTGGAATGTATCATTTTCATAACCCACTTATTGATATGATTTTTTTTTTGGTAAATAAAAGTCTTCATTAATTACCGGGTTTTGCAAGTTAACCCAAAACCTGTTACAATATCCAACCTTCTGCTGAGATTGTAGATCCTAGTCATCCTTAAAAATTTCTTACCAGAACTTGTGTTGAATCCCCTACAAAACCTTACTAACAAGGCACACCCATACCTAAACATAACTGTAAACATTACTTACATTGATAGGAAATTGAAGTTTGGAACTTTGCACTTGTGAAACCTATTGCTTACCCATTTCCTATTATTTGTCAAAATCCTCCAAGGCTTACACCCTGTTACCTTAATTTCCAAACTGGTATGATTTAGAGGGAAACCCCATAGTTATTATCAGCTCCATGGGTAAAGAACACCCATTCATCTTTCTTCTTAACGGGTAGGTTTCTTTTCATGACTAATAATGATTTCCACTTCATGTGGCACACCTTGTGTCCATGTCACCAAACTATCAACATCAACACCTATGTTGGCTAATTTGTCAGCTGACCTATTGGCCTCATGGTACACGTGACAAGCCCTCTTGTTCTGTCTTACCGCAAAAGGATCCTCACTTCATAGATGACTCCCTCGATTCTCCATGGAGGCTTTTTGCCATTGGTTAACAGGTTGATGATGTTCATCGAATCACCTTCAATAATTAAGTTACCTTGAGTTTCTTGGGCTACTTGTAACCCTCTCCAAAGGGCTCTAGCTTCTGCTTCGTTATTAGTTTTGATTCCCAATGGTTCAGTGAAGGCCTTGACCAGATTTCCTTGATGATCCCTGATTATTCCTTCGACTCCAGCTCTTCCCAGGTTCTCGTTGGCTACACCATCAAAATTTAGTTTAAACCAACCCTAGGGGGTGGCTCCCAAGAAATCCCATTTCTAGGATTAGGCAAAGGAATGGAAGGTTTGTCCTCAATACCTAAGGCCCAAGATAATTATTTTTCTTAGGGAGGAATTGAGTGGTTCTCATCCACTAAGGTGTTAAGGTTTTCTTTCGTAAAGACAATAATCCTGTTGAGGATGGTTTTTGGGTTGTGAATGGTATCCTTAAATGCTCTATGCTTCCTTTCTAGCCAAATCTGCCAGAGAAAATGATGCCAACAGATTTTCCATAGGTACTTAAGTTTTAGGCTAACAAAGGGTTGAGGCCATTGATGGACCACTTCGGATATAAGAGCAGCCTTAACCCACGAGATCCTAAAGGCTTGGAAAAGTTCATCCAGGATGGACTTCGCTACTGGACACTCCAGAAATAAGTGTTGGGTTATCTCCCATCCTGCCCTACACATGTAGCAACGATTAGCAATAACCATACCTTTGGATAACATATTGTCCATAGTGAGGATTTTTCCTTGAATCACCATCCATGAAAAAAAGGATATTTTAGGAATTAAGCCTTTGATCCAAACAAACTCGGTTGAAATTGTTGACCTTCCACATTGAGAAACAAATTATAGGCAGACTTAACTGTGAAGTCACCACTTTGAGTCTTAGCCCAAACAATGTGATCTTCATCCTCTCCAGAGGGAATAATTTGCTGAGTTAAAATGTTATAAAGCTCTTCAGACTCTGCTTCAAAACCCTATACTCTGATGTGCTTCCACATGTTGATATTTATATCCTACCACATATAATTTGCAACCTTCTTCCCAATATGCTGCTCCATATGCTCTTCAATCCTAGCTAAACGAGGATTCTAGGATAACTCCTCAGCTCTCACCCACTGATCGTTCCAAAATTCTATTGTTTTCCCATTTCCTAGAATCCATCTAAGACCTTTCTTGACAAGATCCCTGCTCGTGAGGATTGCCTTCCAAAAACAGACCCCTTGCTTACTAAGTTGTCATTAAGGAAGTTCACACCTTGGAGGTATTTCTTCCTAACTATGGCAGTCCATTCATTATCGACCTTAGTCAATAACTGCCACGCTTGTTTGGCTAACAAAGTTGTATTGAGATGAGAAACTCTCCTCAATCCTAACCCCCCATTAGCTTTAGGTTTGCAAACCTTGTTCCAACCTACTAAATGGATTTCTTGATTTAGATATAAAATTTTAAATTTTGGCAAAGATTTTGAAATTATATAAATATATATATATCATTAGTTTTCTCCTTAATAGATTTTCTCTCCTAGATGATCTCCTTGGAGTATTACAAATATTCTTCACATTATATTATTGATAAATTCTTACAGTAGTCCAACAAGCGTAATACACATTGAAATCTTTTTAATAGTTCCTTTCTCCTCAAAAATCCTTGACTCAATAGTTTAGAAAATAAGTCATTTGTTAACATAAACCATTGGCTACCACCAATTACTTTTTTTCCATGATTTTTGAATTAGAAAAAATGATGAGGAAAAGTTTTTTTTTTTTTTTTAAACTCATGAAGTAATTCGAATTGAACCTTTAATTTTATTTGTACCACTTTTGAATATCCAAAACATATACTAACATTAGTGAAATATAAATGTTAACCTTTTATTTTTCAGAATTATTATATCATTCTTGATAATTATTTTTCATGTAATATTCATTACCTATATATAAAAACTATAAATTTAATTTTTACTATATAAAAACTATAGATTTAATCTTCCTTTTATCCTTAACTAAGGTACTTCTAATACTAATTGGGCTATCTTACTTTTAGATAGAGATTTCATTAATACCTTTCTTTACATGCTACTAGCTTTAACTAAGGTACTTCTAATACTAATTGGGCTATCTTACTTTTAGATAGAGATTTCATTAATACCTTTCTTTACATGCTACTAGCTTTTTGTTTCAAAGAAAGTGTGAGGAACGTTCCTTCCTTACAAATTGTTATGGACAGGCCACTGTTCAATACTCTTCGCCACGTTACTTAAGTTACCAGCAGCCACAAAGTCAAAGTCTCTCACGGAAGGACCCGTATTCAACAGAACCGCAAAGCTAATATTCTCCTCCATCAATCTCATGAAATATGAACGGCTTCCGATCAGCCCCCCACTATGCTGAAAGCTCGTGATCTTCCCCTTGTCGTCCACGCTCACGAACACATCCAATCCCTGCGAATGGTCAAAAAGGGGGTCCCCCACAAATTTTCTCTTGGACGGCATCTCTTCATTCAGCATGGCATACACCATCTCCTTCCCCAAAATTGCAGGCTGCCGAAGCCCGTCAATATGATCCACAAACCTCACGATGTCCCCCGCGCTCCCAATCAAACCCCCCATCGAGTCCGAATTTAAGATATCGGACACCCCGTAGCTTCTGTTGACGAATCCTTGCTCTGGGAATACCGATACCCACCGCGTATCCTCGCCATCGTTTCCGTAATAACGAGCTTCGTTCTCCCTGAGATCTTCCACCCTTGTTCGCCCCAGCTTTATCCCCGTAATCCCCAGTGGTCGAAGAATGTATTCTTGCAGGTACTGTATATAAGCCATGCCCGTGACCTTCTCGATGACTCGCCCGAGGACCAGGTAGCCGGTGTTGGCATATTCCATGGCAGAGCCTGGATCGAAATTTAGGGGTACTCCTTTCACGAAGCGAATCAGTTCGTGAATAGTCGGAGGAAGAGGGCGGCCAAGAGACTGCGACGCGTACAGAGCCACTTCTAGTCTTCCCACATCGCGTACGGTCAACGTTCGATTCCAGCCTCCAGTGTGCTGCAGCAGATTTCGTATTGTAATATTGAGAAGCCTTGCGTCCATCACGGCACCCGGTGGAGGTTGGAGGCTTTCCAGAAGACGAAATGGCTTGTCCTCCAGACTCAATTTCCCTTCCTGCAAACAACAAAATTCAATCATCAGAGATTAAGGGTTTATTACATAAGCTGCTATTTATTTTTTTTCGATTAACATAGCCGCATAGGAGATGGATTAATATGTTGTTACCTGAATGAGCTTGAGGATTGTAGTGCCTGTGAAGACTTTGGAAATACTGGCCATTATCATAACGTGATGTGTGGTGAGGGGTTCACCTGTGTCACGGTTGGCGACTCCAAAGGCTTTGAAGTACTTGAGTTGGCCTCCTTTGGCTACGGCCAGTTGAGCTCCTGGAGCTTTAGTATACTGCATCAACATCTTCATCACATTATCAAATCTGCTCATCTCATCTTCAGCTTGTTTGCAGTGCCCACAAAAAGCATTTAAAAGGACGGTCAGCCCTACAAGATTGAAGATCTTAACAGATAGAGTGAACGACAACATAATGGCCCTATTGTCAATTGCGCTCATCCAAGTGATCTATTTTGATTCGATATTTGTAGCCAGTGTGGCTCCAGTAATAGAAGGATAAGCATCTAATAAGCAACGCTTTCGCGTAAGAGAAAAAGTAACACTGCTTTGAACCAGATTTAACATGACAAAGACATCTTACCTTAAACATTAAAATATTATGTAATTGTATTGCCTTTCAATTTCGTTTGAATTCAATCGATGCTTCCTGCTCTCATGTTGAATGTTCAATGGAAGAGAATTCGATTGTTAATCTCACTCAACAATAATAAAATTGGAAGTTAAGGTGTAGGTTCCACCAAAACTCGTAAAACAATGTGAGAATGGATCAAGGTTACCTAGTTGGAAATTTTGGTCTATACTCCTACATATCATGTGATGATGAAGGGTTGGATGGTTTTTATCTTCCAAAAGGTAGAAGTCACTATAATCATAAAAAATGGAAGCTGGAGTTGAGGGCTTAGAGTATTGTGTGAGTTTGGGAACTCCCTAGGAATTTTGCTTAGACTAGATAAGAAAAACATAAATGATATCCAAAAAATATAACTCATATATTAGTGGAGCTTGATCTTAGATTAGGGTTTCTAGAAAAAATGGAGTTTGTGTCAAGAAATTAGATGTAGTTAAAAAATATTGTCTACATTGTGTTGTTTTGATATAGTAATTATCATAATTATGTGTATCTCAAGGTATACAGTGAAATGTAAGATAGAAAAGGGAAAGGTATGATACAAAAGAAATATTGAGGTTCTTCTAGTATAAAAATTTAAAGGTAGTTTCGGTGGAATCATAGATAGAATAGGACCCAATCAAGACTCCTAAATATTTGAAAGAAAAGTTTATCATCAATGTCCAAATGAAGGAGAAATATTTGGATCCAAGAGATTGTAATGGGGAAATTCTAGATGAGGAATTGAGGCCATACCTACAACTAACAAAGTGTATCAAGATGTTTTATTAGGTATCCATCAAAACCTTAACCTAATCTTACCCTTTTCTAAGGATGGGGGGTTGAATTTTAACATTGATAATATTTCTAGATCTTATCTTCATCCAAGCATATATATGGAGGTCTTGATAGACCACAATTTGTATCAGATGTTACAAGAGGGTGATGTTGTTCCTTTATTTTGGAAAGGTAGTGAGGAGAAATATTATGGGCAAAAGGAGGAAGGGGAAAGGGTTTTAAATCCAAGGGGAAATCTATAGCTTATTTCTATTAAACACTTAGAAAAAGTTGAGGAGAAGGGTGTAAAAGTTATTAGATTATTACCCTCTTTAGATAGAGATATTTTAGACCAAGAAAGAAAGCAGGGCTTAAGCAACACTAGTAGGTTCTCTTGCCCACCAAGTATTCCAAAAAACCATAATATGAGTACATCTTCTGGTAAATATTCCTTAAGAGCCTTGAAATAAGGTGAAGAAAATATTGTGTATGGCTAGGTATTAGGGGGCTTGGCTCTTGAAACAAGTTAATCTTAACAAGTTAAAATAGGAAGAAAATCCTACTAAACAATTGCACCAAAAAATTAAGAATAATTTTTTGGTAAACAAAAAATCATTGTTGGAGTTCTTAGAGAAGGATGGTCCTAGGGGAAAGGAATTAATGATCATCCTTTATTTAAATATTGAATGGATTGGGTATATCATATAATGATAGCCCTAAATTATTTACTTGAACTTCATAAGCCAAATATAATTTTAATCTAAAATACTATGGTGGATGCAAAAAAAGTAATAGGCATTCTTGCCTCTCTTATTATATTAGAACTTTGAATGCATAAACTCCAATAGAATATCGAGGGGAATGTAATGGGATAAAATTCATCTTTTTAGCTAGTTTATAAGGTATATATTAAGGTATATGTCATTACAAGTTTAAATTCTATGGATTTAGGAATGCTAATTTTTGTGATCAATGTCTATGGTACTTATCATAGTAGAAGGAAGTTCTAGGTAGAATTATTTATACTTGACGTTTAAAAAAATAAATTTTACTGGTGGGAGGGTACATGGATTTTGTATCTAAAAGAGCAAAAATATAGGTGGAGGAGGTTATAAAGGATCCCCTCACCACCTAAAAAAAATCTAGAATGCATAACTATGTGATGTAGAACCCATTAAATTAGTTCCCACTTGGATGAATCAAAGAACTAGAAGACATGAATTTTCAAAAGGCTTGGATAGGTCTTTTTACTGTCTAAAAAGCTCATGTCTAAAGCAAAAATAATTAGGTCCTAAATAATTCAAGGTGATGGATCTTATTATTTACTGTTTTTTTTTTTTTTCAATTAGAAAAAATACCAAGAAACAAGATGTTTCAAGTTTAACGCTATTTGGTTGGAATATGAGGAGTGTATAAATTTAGTAAAAGATGAGTTGAGATATATTGACCCAATAAATTAAGAGAAATTATGTTTGAGTCTTATAAAAATCTAAGGAGAATCAAATTTACTATAATTGCATGGGCCAATGGTAAATATTGGGAAGCAAATACAACTATAGTTCATATAGAATCCAAATTGAATCAATTCTATAGTTACGAAAGAAAGACTTTTTTAGATAAATACAATTTACAGGTCATGGAGTTGGAAAAAAAGAAAAGGGAATCACTAGAATGAAAAGATGCAAAGTGGAGGATAAAAAGTAGAGCACTATGGCTAGCTCATGGGGATAAGAATACAAAACTCTTTCAAAATTATGTAAAATAAAAATGCTTAAAAATACCATCCAAGATTTCAAAGGAGAGGATGAAAGAAATATGATAAATTTTCAATAAATATTTGGATTAAGGGTATCCTATTTTAATAATATGTATGAAGAACCCAATAGATTAAATACAAAAGAAATCATTAATTTAGCGCTTTATCTACCTAAGATGGTAAATGGTGAAGTCAAAGAGCCTTTGATACTAGAAATTACTAAGGAGCTACAAACATATTTAAATATTTTTTAAAAGGAAAGATTCTAGGATCAAATGGTTGTTCCATTGAATTTTATGTGGGTTTATGTGAGTTTTTGGATGAATACATTTTAAAGGTGGTTGAGAAGTCAAGGAATTTTGGGTAGGTTCTTGGGTCCACCAATACAACTTTACTTCCTAAGAAGGATAATGTAGAATCCTTTGGAGAGCATATGCATATATTTTTGTATAATCCTCTACAAATCATCTCTAAAATTATCAGTAGGAGACTAAAGGAGGTTGTTTTAGAAATCCTCTTAGAATAAAAAATTGGTTTCTTGAGTAAAATATAAATACACGAAACTATTGGTATTGTTCAGGAAGCACTTCATTAAGTCAAATAAAGGAAGTAACAAGCAATGATAATTAAGCTTATTTTGAATAAAGCTTTTGATTTGGTAAGTTAGCTATACATAAGGCTCATAATAATTCATATTAGTTGTATTGTGCCCTTTGTACATTGGATAATTGGATGTATTAATTATAGTTCCTTTACTGTCTTAATTAATAGTTTAGATTCTAAATTCTACAAGCCTTCCATAAGTCTAAAACAAGGACCCCATTATCACCTTTATTATTATTTCTTGTGGAGGAAGGACTAAGAAAAAGGATTAAGGAACAAAAGAGACTTGGCATGATAAAAGGGATTAAAATATAAAAATATATGGTTGGGATTCACATAATATTTGTAGATGATAAATCCTATTTCAAAATGATACCTTAAGAGAATTACTAATGTATAAGGACTTGTTAAATCTATATTGTGCTGCTATAGGAATGGTAATAAAACTCTAGAATAATAACATAAATTTTAATAGACTATAGCCTAGATAAGAAGAATTGGTGATAAGGACTTTTGGTTTCAATCTAATTGAGTTTGGAAAAGGGCTACAATATTTGGGGTTTAGGATGATGCCAAATTATTATGGATACCATGATTGGATTTGGTTAAACATTACAGTGGAAAAAATGTCAATTTTAAGGTGCAATAGATGGTTATCATTGGGAGTTTGTTTTACACTAGTGAAGTCAATTTTGGAATCCGTTCTAGTATATTCACACTCCATGGATTATATTCATATTAAAATAGCAGAATATTCAGGAAGAAATACTTTATTTTATTTGTATAGGAATAAGGGAAAATAATGCATTATATTTAGTTAAATGGAATAAAATTTCCCACCCTAAATCAACAAGAAGATGGGGACTTCATAATATAATAACTTTGGGAAAGCACTAGATACCAAGAGTCTTTGGATATTTATAACATGTAGAGGATTATGATATGAGGTTATCAAGGAGAAATATTTGGGTTCCATGAACTTTAATGTGTGGATTAGACTACCTATCAAGTCAATGAACAATACTTCTATCATTTGAGAAGCATTATCAGCAGGTAATTTTTTGGTTTGAAGAATAGGAAATAGGAAGAAAGTAAGACTAAGAAAACACCCCTAACTAGGGAGTGGAGACAATTATTAGTTGTCTTAAAATTTAATAGAGCATATAAATAGATAACTAGTTTCTAGAAATTAATACTTGTAGATGATATAATTCTATTTCAAAATGATACCTTAAGAGAAGCACTAATATATAAGGACTTGTTAAATCTATATTTTGCTGCTATAGGAATGGTAATAAACCTCTATATTATGAACATAACTTTTAATAGACTATAGCCTAGATAAGAAGTGGTCATAAGGATTTTTGGTTTCAATCTAATTGATTTTGGAAAAGAGCTACAATATTTGCGGTTTAGGATGATGCCAAATTATTATTAAAGTGTAAAAATGGTAATTTCAAGGTGCAATATATGGTTATAATTGGGAGGTTATTTTACACTAGTGTAGTCAATTTTGGAATTCATTCCATTATATTCATGCTTCATGGCTTATATTCCTATTAAATAGTGGAAAATTTGGGAATAAAGGAAATAATGCATTAGATTTTATTAAATGGAATAAAATTACAAAGCATAGATAAATAGGAATATGTAGGCTAAATAATATACATAACTTTAGGAAAGCACTAGCTACAAAGAGTCTTTAGAGATTGATAGCATGTAAAGGATTATTATATGAGGTTATCAAGGAGAAATATTCTTGTTCCATGAACTTTAAAGTGTGGATTATACTACATATAAAGTCAATGACCAATAATTCTATCATTTGGAAAGTATTATTAGTAGGTAATTTTGGGTTTAGAGAATAGGAAATGGGAAGAAATTAAGACTAGGAAAACACCCCTATCTAGGGAGTGAAGACGATTATTAGTTTTCTTAAAAATTTAATAGAGGATATAAATGGATACTTTGTTTCTATATTTTAATATTTTTAGATGATATAATCCTATTTCAAAATGATACCTTAAGATAAGCACTAACATATAAGGAATTATTAAATCCATATTGTGTTGGTATAGGAATGATAATAAACCTCTAAAACAGTAAGATAACTTTTAATTGACTATAGGCTAGATAAGAAGAAGTGTTGGTAAGGAGTTTTGGTATCGATCTAATTTATTTTGGAAAAGGGCTACAATATTTAGGGTTTAGTATGATGTCAAATTATTATGGATACTAGGATTGGATTTGGTTATACATTAAAGTGGAAAAAAAGGTAATTTCAAGGTACAATAGATGCTTATAATCGAGAGGTTATTTTACACTAGTGAAGTCAATTTTGGAAGCCATTATAGTATATTCATACTCCATGGGTTACATTATTATTAAAATAGTGGAAAATTTAGGAATAAATGCTTCATTTTATTTGGATAGGAAGAAGGGAAATAATGCATTAGATTTGATTAAATGGAGTAAAATTACAAAGCATAAATAAATAGGAATATGGGGGCTAAATAATATACATAACGTTAGCAAAGAACTAGCTACAAAGAGTCTTTAGATATTTATAACATGTAACGGATTATTATATGAGGTTATCAAGGAGAAATATTTTGGTTCAATGAACTTTAAAGTGTGGATTAGACTACATATCAAGTCAATGACCAATACTTCTATCATTTGAAAAGTATTATTAGTAGGTAATTTTTGGTTTAGAGAATATGAAATGGGAATAAAGTAAGACTAGGAAAACACCCCTAACTAGGGAGTGAAGATGATTATTAGTTGTCTTAAAATTTAATAGAGCATATAAATAGAAAAATAGTTTCTAGAATTTAATATTTTTAGATGATATAATTCTATTTCAAAAATGATATCTTAAGAGAAGAACTACTATATAAGGAATTGTTAAACCCATATTGTGTTGCTATAGGAATGGTAATAAACCTCTATAATACTAACATAACTTTTAATGGACTATAACCTAGTTAAGATGAAGTGGTGATAATGATTTTTGGTTTAATTCTAATTGATTTTGGTAAAAAGCTACAATATTTGGGGTTTAGGATGATGCCAGATTATTATGGATACTAGGATAGGATTTGGTTATACATTAAAGTGGAAAAATGGTAATTTCAAGGTGAAATAGATAGTATAATTGGGAGGTTTTTTTACACTAGTGATGTCAATTTGGGAAGCCATTCTAGTATATTCGCACTCCATTGTTTATATTCCTATTAAAATAGTGGAAACTTCAGGAAGAAATGCTTAATTTTCTTTTGATAGGAAGAAGGAAAAATAAATATTTGTTTTTGGTTAAATGGAGTAAAATTACAAGCCTAAATCAAAAGGAGGATGGGGACTTAATAATATACATAAATTTAGCTAAGCACTATCTACCAAGAGCCTTTGGATATTGATAACATGTAAAGGATTATGATATGAGGTTATCAAAGAGAAATTTTTGTGTTACATAAAATTTAAAGTGTGGATTAGACTACCTATCAAGTCAATGACCAATACTTCTACCATTTGAAAAGCATTATTACCAGGTATATATTTTATTTGGAATATAAGAAATGAGAAGAAAGTAAGACTAGGAAAATACCCCTTACTAGGAAGTGAAGACGATTATTTGTTTTCTTAAAATCTAATAGAGCATATAAATACATAACTAGTTTCTAGAATTTAATATTTGTAGATGATATAATCCTATTTCAAAATGATACCATAAGAGAAGCACTAATATATAAGGACTTGTTAAATCTATATTGTGTTGCTATAGGAATGATAATAAACCTCTAGAATACTAACATAACTTATAATAGTCTATAGCCTAGATAAGAAGAAGTGGTGATAAGAATTTTTTTTTAATCTAATTGAGTTTGACAAAGGGCTACAATATTTTGGTTTTACGATGATGTCAAATTATTATAGATACTAGGATTGGATTTGGTTATACGTAAAATGGAAAAATGGTAATTTCAACGTGCAATAGATGGTTATCATTGGGAGGTTATTTTACACTAGTGAAGTCAATTTTGGAAGCCATTATGGTATATTCACACTCCATGGGTTATGTTCCTATTAAAATAATGGAAAATTTAGGAAGAAATGCTTCATTTTATTTGGATAGGAAGAAGGTAAAATAATTAATTACATTTGACTAAATGGAGTAAAATTTGCAAGTCTAAATAAATAGGAGAATGGGGGCTTAATAATATACATAAATTTGGGAAAGCACTAACTACCAAGAGTCTTTGGAGATTGATAACATGTAAAGGATTATGATATGAGGTTATCAAGGAAAAATATTTGGATTCCATGAAATTTAAGTGTGGATTATACTACCTGTCAAGTCAATGACCAATAATTCTATCATTTGAAAAGTATTATTAGTAGGTAATTTTTGGTTTAGAGAATAGGAAATGGGAAGAAAGTAATACTCGGAAAACACCCCTAACTATGGAGTGAAGATGATTATTAGTTGTCTTAAAATATAATAGAGCATATAAATAGATAACTAGTCTCTAGAATTTAATATTTTTAGATGATATAATCCTATTTCAAAAATGATACCTTAAGAGAAGGACTAATATATAAGGACTTGTTAAATCCATATTGTGCTACTATAGGAATGGTAATAAACCTCTAGAATACTAATATAACTTTTAATAGACTATAACCTAGTTAATAAGAAGTGGTGATAAGGATTTTTGGTTTAAATCTAATTGAGTTTGGTAAAGCGCTACAATATTTGGGGTTTAGGATGATGCCAAATTATTATGTATACTAGGATTGGATTTGGTTATACATTAAAGTGGAAAAATGGTAATTTCAAGGTGCAATAGATAGTTATAATTGGGATGTTTTTTTACACTAGTGATGTCAATTTTGAAATCCATTCTAGTATATTTGCATTCCATTTGTTATATTCCTACTAAAATAGTGGAAACTTTAGGAAGAAATGCTTCATTTTATTTCGATAGGAAGAAGGAAAAAATGCATTAGATTTGGTTAAATTGAGTAAAATTACAAGCCTAAATCAATATGAGGATTGAGGATTAATAATATACATAAATTTGGCAAAGCACTATCTACCATGAGTCTTTGGATATTGACAACATGTAAAGAATTATGATATGAGGTTATCAAAGGGAAATATTTGGGTTACATAAAATTTAAAGTGTGGATTAGACCACCTATCAAGTCAATGACCAATACTTCTACCATTTGAAAAGCATTATTAGAAGGTACTTTTTTTATTTGTAATATAATAAATGGGAAGAAAGGAAGACTAGGAAAATACCCCTAACTAGGGAGTGAAGATGATTATTTGTTTTCTTAAAATATAACACAACATATAAATAGATAACTAGTTTCTAGAATTTAATATTTGTAGATAATATAATCCTATTTCAAAATGATACCATAAGAGAAGCACTAATATATAAGGACTTTTTAAATCTATATTGTGTTGTGATAGGAATGATAATAAACCTCTAGAATACTAACATAGCTTATAATAGAATATAGCCTAGATAAGAAGAAGTGGTGATAAAAAAATTTTGTTTTAATCTAATTGTGTTTGACAAAGGGCTACAATATTTTGGGTTTACGATGATTTCAAATTATTATGGATACTAGGATTGTATTTGGTTATACGTAAAATGGAAAAATGGTAATTTCAACGTGCAATATATGGTTATCATTGGGAGGTTATTTTATACTAGTGAAGTCAATTTTGGAAGCCAGTCTGGTATATTTACACTCCATGGGTTATGTTCCTAGTAAAATAGTGGAAAATTTAGGAAGAAAAGCTTCATTTTATTTGTATAGGAAGAAGGGAAAATAATAAATTAGATTTGACTAAATGGAGTAAAATTACCAAGCCTAAATCAATAGGAGAATGAGGCCTTAATAATATACATAACTTTGGGAAAGCACTAACTACAAGGAGTCTTTGAAGATTGATAACATGTAAAGGATTATGATATGAGTTTATCAAGGAAAAATATTTGGATTCCATGAATTTTAAGTTTGGATTATACTACCTGTCAAGTCAATGACCAATACTTCTATCATTTTAAAAGTATTGTTAGTAGGTAATTTTTGGTTTAGAGAATAGGAAATGGGAAGAAAGTAATAATAGGAAATCACCCCTAACTAGGGAGTGAAGATGATTATTAGTTGTCTTAAAATTTAATAGAGCATATAAATAGATAACTAGTTTCTATAATTTAACATTTTTAGATGATATAATCCTATTTGAAAAATGATTCCTTAAGAGAATCACTAATATATAAGGAATTTGTAAATCCATATTGTGGTGCTATAGGAATGGTAATAAACCTCTAGAATACTAACATAACTTTTAATAGACTATAAACTAGTTAAGAAGAAGTGGTGATAAGAATTTTTAATTTAAATCTAATTGATTTTGGTAGAGGGCTACAATATTTGGGGTTTAGGATGATGCCAAATTATTATGGATACTAGGATTGGATTTGGTTATACATTAGAGTGGAAAAATGGTAATTTCAAGGTGCAATAGGTAGTTATAATTGAGAGTTTTTTTTACACTAGTGACGTCAATTTTGGAAGCCATTCTAATATATTTGTGGTTCTATTCCTATTAAAATAGTGGAAAATTTAGGAAGAAATGCTTCATTTTATTTCTATAGGAAGAAGGAAAAATAATGCATTATATTTGGTTAAATGGAGTAAAATTACAAGCCTAAATGAATAGGAGGATGAGGGCTTAATAGTATACATAAATTTGGAAAAACACTATTTACCAAGAGTCTTTGGAGATTGATAACATGTAAAGGATTATGATATGAGGTTATCAAATAGAAATATTTAGGTTACATGAAATTTATAGTGTGGATTAGACTACCTATCAAGTCAATGAAAAATACTTCTATCATTTGAATAGCATTATTAGCAGGTACTTTTTTTATTTGTAATATAAGAAATGGGAAGAAAGTAAGACTAGGAAAATATCCCTAACTAGGGAGTGAAGACGATTAGCTGTTTTCTTAAAATCTAATAGAGCATATAAAGAGACAACTAGTTTATAGAATTTAATATTTGTAGATGATATAATCCTATTTTAAAATTATACCATAAGAGAAGCATTAATATACAAGGACTTGTTAAATCTATATTGTGTTGCTATAGAAATGATAATAAACTTCTAGAATACTAACATAACTTATAATAGACTATAGCCTAGATAAGAAGTGGTGATAAGAATTTTTTGTTTTAATCTAATTGAGTTTGACAAAGAGCTACAATATTTTGGGTTTACGATGATGTCAAATTATTATGGATACTAGGATTGGATTTGGTTATACGTAAAATGGAAAAATGGTAATTTCAATGTGCGATAGATGGTTCTCATTGGGAGGTTATTTTATACTAGTGAAGTCAATTTTGGAAGCCATTCGGGTATATTCACACTCCATGGGTTATGTTCCTATTAAAATAATGGAAACTTTAGGAATAAATGCTTCATTTTATTTGGATAGGAAGAAGAAAAAACAATAAATTAGATTTGACTAAATGGAGTACAATTACCAAGACTAAATCAATAGGAGAATGGGGGCTTAATAATATACATAACTTTGGGAAAGCACTAACTACAAGGAGTCTTTGAAGATTGATAACATGTAAAGGATTATGATATGAGGTTATACAGGAAAAATATTTGGATTCCATGAAATTTAAGTGTGGATTATACTACCTGTCAATTCAATGACCAATACTTCTATCATTTGAAAAGTGTTATTAGTAGGTAATTTTTGGTTTAGAGAATAGGAAATGGGAAGAAAGTAAGACTAGGAAATGACCCCTAACTAGGGAGTGAAGATGATTATTAGTTGTCTTAAAATTTAATAGAGCATATAAACAGATAACTAGTTTCTAAAATTTAATATTTTTACATGATATAATCCTATTTCAAAAATGATACCTTAAGAGAAGCACTAATATATAAGGACTTGTTAAATCCATTTTCAGCTGCTATAGGAATGGTCATAAACCTCTATAATACTTAACTTTTAATAGACTATAACCTAGTTAAGAAGAAATCTTGATAAGGATTTTTGGTTTAAATCTAATTCAGTCTGGTAAAGAGCTACAATATTTGGGGTTTAGAATGATGCCAAATTATTATGGCTAGGATTGGATTTGGTTATACATTAAAGTGGAAAAATGGTAATTTCAAGGTGCAAGAGATAGTTATAATTGGGAGGTTTTTTAACACTAGTGATGTCAATTTTTGAAGCCATTCTAGTTTATTCGCACTCCATTGGTTATATTCCTATTAAAATAGTGGAAACTTTAGGAAGAAATGCTTCATTTTATTTCTATAGGAAGAAGGAAAAATAATGCATTATATTTGGTTAAATGGAGTAAAATTACAAGGCTAAATGAATATGAGGATGGGGGCTTAATAATATACATAGATTTGGTAAAACACTATTTACCAAGAGTATTTGGAGATTGATAACATGTAAAGGATTATGATATGATGTTATCAAAGAGAAATATTTGGGTTACATGAAATTTATAGTGCGGATTAGACTACCTATCAAGTCAATGACCAATACTTCTGTCATTTTAAAAGTATTATTAGCAGGTACTTTTTTTATTTGGAATATAAGAAATGGGAAGAAAGTAAGAATAGGAAAATACATGTAACATGTAATTTAATAGAGCATATAAATAGATAACTAGTTTCTAGAATTTGATATTTGTGGATGATATAATCCTATTTAAAAATGATACCATAAGAGAAGCGCTAATATATAAGGACTTGTTAAATATATATTGTGTTGCTATAGGAATGATAATAAACCTCTAGAATATAACATAACTTATAATAGACTATATCATAGATAAGAAGAAGTGGTGATAAGAATTTTTTGTTTTAATCCAATTGGGTTTGACAAAGGGCTAAAATATATTGAGTTTACGATGATGTCAAATTATTATGGATACTAGGATTGGATTTGGTTATACGTAAAATAGAAAAATGGTAATTTCAACATACAATACATGGTTATTATTGGGAGGTTATTATACACTAGTGAAGTCAGTTTTGGAAGCCATTCCGATATATTCACACTCCATGGGTTATGTTCCTATTAAAGGAGTGGAAACTTTAGGAATAAATGCTTCATTTTATTTGGATAGGAATAAGGGAAAATAATAAATTAGATTTGAGTAAATGGAGTAAAATTACCAAGCATAAATCAATAGGAGAATGGGGGCTTAATAATAAACATATCTTTGGGAAAGCACTAACTACCAAGAGTCTTTGGAGATTGATAACATGTAAATTATTATGATATGAGGTTATCAAGGAAAAATATTTGGATTCCATGAAATTTAAGTGTGGATTATACTACCTGTCAATTCAATGACCAAAACTTCTATCATTTGAAAAGTATTATTAGTTGGTAATTTTTGGTTTCGATAATAGGAAATGGGAAGAAAGTAAGACTATGAAAACACCCCTAACTAGTGAGTGAAGATGATTATTAGTTGTCTTAAAATTAATAGAGCATATAAATAGATAACTAGTTTCTAGAATTTAATATTTTTAGTTGATATAATCCTATTTCAAAAATGATACCTTAAGAGAAGCACTAATATATAAGGACTTGTTAAATCCATATTGTGCTACTATAGGAATGGTAATAAACCTTAGAATACTAACATAACTTTTAATAGACTATAACCTAGTTATAAAGAAGTGGTGATAAGGATTTTTGGTTTAAATCTAATTGAGTTTGGTAAAGGGCTACAATATTTGGGGTTTAGGATGATGGAAAATTATTTTGGATACTAGGATTGGATTTGGTTATACATTAAAGTGGAAAACTTGTAATTTCAAGGTGGAAGAGATAGTTATAATTGGGAGGTTTTTGTGGTTTATGCTCAATATTTTAGCAGGAAATGTTGCAGGGGATCCAAGATGGGTTAGAAATTTGTCTTTCAACAGTTCATACTGTGAACTTGAGTGACAACGGCTTCCAAATTGCTGCACAAAAGAAAAGTGAAAACCATACCTTTCCATGACATCTAGGGCAAGTATTAAAGAGATAACAAAACAAGTTTCAAGTAGTTGATCAAAAAATGGTTCATATCTCAAGTGAATCTAGTTCTAAGGTGCACCCACAAAATAATTCTACTATGAAAACCCCTGTCATGGGTAAGAATTTCGAAGACTTAGTCCCAAAAATAAATTTTAGGGATGCCCTTCATGGTGGACAGCCTTAGCCCAATGCTAATATCAATCTTAGGGCTTCCCATAAACCTCTAAGTATGCCTAAAATTGATCCTAGGAAAATAGAGTCAGGATGTCTTAAAGTAGCTAATGGAAATCCTATTGTTAAGCTTGATATGGGTAACATTCAGACTGGCATTGAAGATTTGGAAAAAATAGGACTAATTTGTCGGTTCGTGGGTTTTCGTTCGAGTCTATCTGCTTTCAAATTCTGGGCTGCAAAAAGTTGGAAAACTAAAGGCGAGTTACAAATCTCTATTTATCCAAATTATTATTTTCTTGTTTTATTTGCTAATAATGAAGATAGAGAGAAAAATTTTCAAGGGGGTCCTTGGTTTTTTGGAAGGGCAGGGCTTTTCATGAAGCCCTGGAATACTAAATTTAAAGTCGAAGAAGAGATGCCTTCTATAGCTCCCATGTGGGTTAGACTCTTTGGCCTCCCTATAGAATTTTGGAATCCTACTATTTTTTCTTCAATTTGAAACTCTTTAGGAACTTTTATAATGACTGCTAATTGTACTCAAAATTTTGAACATATTATTTATGCTCAAATTTTTGTTTTAATGTATTTTTACAAACCCCTACCTAAAAATATCACATTACAATTTGGGGAAGACACTTGGGAGAAAGTAGTGGACTATGAGAAAATTCATTTTCATTGTAGAATTTGCCATGAATATGGTCATTTGGCCAGTGATTTTCCAAATAAAATTCCTAATCAAAAGAAAGAAGATATAAACTTAGCAGGTTTCTAAATACCTAAGAAGAAGAACACTCAGAAAAAAACTAGTTATGAAGGATCAATCAAAGTCATCTGCTAATATGTTTGAAAACCTTTCCACAAATGATGTCCCAAGTGAGGAAGAGGAAATAATAAAAATTGAAATCTTAGAAACAAAATTTAAACATGAAGGAAAGAACTCAGAGACAAACCAACAAATAAAAGGTTTTTAACAGAAAAAAAGGAGAAAATTTACATAAGAAAAACAATCTTTCAAATGTCAAAACTTCAAATAATGTAGGTCCCAATATGGACTCCATTGAACCATTTAGTACAATTTTGGCTGTGTACAAGCATTCTTCAAGGTTAGAATCCATCTCAGATTCAATTGGAATAAAACAGGGAAAAAAAATGAATATGGATTCTAATGAAAAAGCAGGTCGCAAGACCAATCAATATCATATGGTAAAAGAAGGTGAAAATCTTGTAGAGGAAGGTAATATTAATGCCCTTCCCAAATTGTTTAGCCTTGGTATTAATGAAGATCATCACTTGGAATATTAGAGGACTCAAAGGGAGTCTTTCAAAACAAAATGAAATTAGAAGAATGATTCATATAAATCATCCACATCTTGTTTTCCTTCAAGAAACAAAGATGTCAATGGAGGATATGGACTCAATTGCCAGTAAAATTTGGCCAGCTAGAAAAGTGATTTCTCTCAGTTCCCAAGGGACTTCGGGTGGCATTGCTTGTCTTTGGGACCCAAAAGAGGTAGTTACTCACCATATGGTTGGCAGTTTGGGTTTTTTAGCTATAGCTATTCAAAGTAGACATTCCAACTAGATTATGCTCTGCATTACTATTTATGCTCCGACTTCTTTGGAGCAAAAATGAAGATAGTGGAAGGATATTACTCATATTATCTCTCATTTTCCTAAAGCTTGGATATTGCTCAGAGAAGATTTCAATAGCCATCCTCTCTCTGGATGAAAAAAGGAGGGTAAATAGAAATTTGGACGAAAGCACTGACCTCGTGAGCGAATATATTACAAACCTCCATCTTGTGGATATCCAACCAGATAATGGCTTTATGACTTGGTCTAATAGAAGGCAAGGCTTAGATTGTATAATGGAGATATTGGATAGGTTTTTTCTCTCTAAAAATTTCTTAATCCATGGTCACATTCCTAAGGTGAATACTCTTAATAATGCTGGTTCGGATCATTGGCTAGTCATGGTGGAAATGTGGAAAACCAATGTGAGTTTCTATCCTTTTAATTTTCAATTAATGTGGCTTAGATACATTTCCTTTAGAACTCATGTGCAACAATGGTGGAAGGAAGGTAAACCTAGGCATGGGACTAATATGTTATGTTTTACAAAAATATTGCACTACATTAAATTCAAAATCAAGACTTGGAACTAGAAAGAGTTTGGGGATGTTCATAAAAAAACATGAAGTTATTGCTCATTTTGAAATTTTGAATAAGAAAATCCATTTAGATGGCCTCATAGAGAAGAGAAGTGTAGATGAAATTAAACTCACAACTCAGTTAGAGGAATGGAAAAAATATAAGAAATCTTATGGAAGCAAAAATTTAGAATTCAATGGCTCAAAGAAGGAGATCGAAACACAAACTTATTCCACAAATCTCTTCTAGCTCGAAGATCTCACAACTTTATTTCTTCCTTAAAATAATTAGCTAGACCTATATCTCATCTTCAATTTGTGGATGAATCTACTCTTTTAGGTAAAGCTACAGTTAAGAAAGCTTATAATATTAACCAAATCATTAGCTATTTTTCTAAGGCTACTGGGCAGTTGATCAATGAAGACAAATCGAAAGTTATTTTCTTTCACTACTCTACTAGACAGGAATCCATGGTATTGGATAAACTAATATATAAGAAGACCTCTCTTCCAATCACTTATTTAGGTATACCCATAAATATTCAAAGGCAGAAAAATAAATATTGGAATTGGTTGTTGGACAAAGTCAATAAGAAAATTGAAAAGTGGACCAACAAGTGGCTTTATTTTGGGGGTAGAATCACCTTGGTAAAATCAGTACTTCAAGCTATTCCTATTTATGTTTCTTCTGTTTTGAATATCCCAAAGGCTATTCTTCGAGAATTGGATCAAATTAGTCATCGTTTCCTTTGGAGTGGTACTAAGGAGAAAATAAAATGGGCCTTGGTGAAATGGGATACTTTATGTCTTCCTAAGAGTGAAGGGGGTTAGGATTCCGGTCTTCTATTAATAACAACAAAGCTTTAGTTGCTAAATTATATTGGAGGATGTTGCATAACCCCAATGCTCTTTGGGCCAATAATCTCCACACTAAATATGCTGAGAACAAAAGTCCTGAAGACCTTGTTCGCTACCAACTTCCTACCAAAGGTTCTCCCATTTTAGCAGTACTTAATACTGGTGAGGATTTGATAAAGAAAAAATTATTTTGGATCATTCATAATGGTGAACAGGCAAATTTTTGGATAGATTCTTGGGATGGTCACAAGCCTTTCATAACTCAATTTTTCGATTGGAGGTCTTGTATGGAGGAGCTTCACTGAGCTAATTGGATAAAGGTGGATAATTACTGTCGGTACCATACTAGTAATTCAAAGGTTGCTAGATATTGAATCCCTATTGAGGACTGGCCTATTCAAATCCTAGAAATGCAAATACAAGATATCCAAGGCATCCTTCATATGAGATCCCTCTCTTGGTCCCATGAAAAATATTGTTTTGGATGGAACAACACTACTAAGGGTGAGTATTCAGTTGCTCAAGGTTATTTGACCTTATTCCATAATAATCCCAACCATTCTTCTGACATCTTTTCTCGATTGTGGGATCAAAAGCTTTGGCCTAAGGTGAGGTTCTTTAATTGACTTTTATTGCATCGTAGGGTGCTTACTGGTGAGCAACTTATGAAGCGTGGTTTTCATGGCCATTTTAGATGTTATATGTGTGAAGAGAATGTAGAAAATATCAACCATATTTTTATTGAGTGTACTTTAGCTTTTGAGCTATGGAGGAGAATGGCCATTTTACTTGGCTTACAATGGTCAATTTTTTTTTACTTTTGAGCATATTTGGAGATATTGGTCTAATCAAGAGGGTGTTGATCATTTTATTAGGCAGTTAGTTTGGATGGTTTCTACCATTCTTATTTGGAATATTTGGTTTGAAAGGAATAGCTAAATTTTAAATCAAGATAGGAAGGATGTTCATTATATTTGGCAAAAGACCATAGCCAACTTAGTATTATCAGTCCATCAACTCCTTAATAACCCCAAAAACTCCCACCAAATATGGGATCAAGTGATGCAAAGATTGAATATTAAATATTCTAAGGGCAACCAACATAAAGGGAATGTGAGTATTAGTAATATGGATAGGACTAGAAATTAGCAACCTCCTCCTCAAGATTTTGGAAAAGTCAATACGGATGGAGCCTCTAGAGGGAACCCTGGAAAATTTAGTGTGGGAGGAATTGGTAGACTTTCATACGGCTCCCTGGTTTTTACTTTTGTTGACAATTTTGGTATTCTTTCCAATAACCTTGCTGAGGGGTATGGTATCCTTAGAGGCCTTCAAGAGGCTACTAAGGTTGGATGGGAAAATGTGTTAGTTGAGTCTAACTCTCAACTTATGATTAATCTCTTGAAGACTCCTTATAAGAATCATAAGGTGGATTGGAGAATAAAAATAATTATTGAGAAGATTCAATTAATCCATATGGGATTTTTGAAAGTTGATTACAATCATGTGGTTAGAGATCAAAACAAGAGTGCTGATGCTTTAGCTAATTGGGATTTGGAAAAATGTGATCTTACTTGTTATGGCCACCCTCCTATATGGTGGGCTTCTCAAATTAGGGAAGCTCTTCTTTCTATCATTTCTTTGGATGACTCCAGTTTTGAAGGTACCTAGTTTCTTCTTGTTTTTTTTTTTTTTTCTTCTCTTTGGTTCATTCAGTTTTTTTTAGTTCCCTATCTCATTCTATTCTTTATTTTGTTTCCTCTATTGATTCTTGCCTTAATAGTCTTCTGGTCTAGATAGGTCATTGTTATGTTCAATTTTTTTTTCTTTTTTCTTTTTTGTTTTTTGTTTTTTTAGTTTTTTAAGGTGGGTGGGTTGTTTTGTTTTGTTTTTGTGTTCTTTGTGTTGTTTTTTGTTGTTCATGTGTTTTTTTTTTATTATTCTTGTGTTTTTTTCGTTCTTGTTCTTGGGATTCTCTTTGTTTGTGTTATTTTGTGTTTTTATGTGTGAGTGTTTTCCATGTTTTTTGTTTTTTTTTATTGTTTGTTGTTGGTTGTTTTTTATTTTTATTTTTATTTTTTAGGCTTTGGTTGTGTTTTTTTCTCATGTTTTTTTTGGGTTATGTCTTTGTAGTGTTATGTTGTTTTTGTCTTGTTTGTGTTTCGTTATGTGGTTCTTGTGTTTTTCTATGTGGTTTGTGTTGTAGTTTCTTTTATCTTATTGTGCGTTTTTGGTTGTGCTTTTGTTTTTGACACACTCAAGGAGCATGTTTTTTAAATTATTTTATTATACTTTTGTTATTTACTTATTTTTAAATTGGTTTTGTGTGTATGTTTTCTCCTTGAGTATGTCAATGGTGGTAGGCCAGGTTCGAGTCCTATCTGATTTTGGTGGAATGGATACCCTTGCTTCCTTTGGTCTTACCCGACAGTGGCATCCCTTTTGGGATGTTTTCCACCAATAAAAAAAAAATGGAGGTTTTTTTACACTAGTGATGTCAATTTTGGAAGCCATTCTAGTATATTCACACTTCATTGGTTATATTCCTATTAAAATAGTGGAAAATTTCAGAATAAATGCTTCATTTTATTTCGATAGGAAGAAGGAAAAATAATGTATTATATTTGATTAAATGCAGTAAAAGTACAAGCCTAAATCAATAGGAGGATGGGGGCTTAATAATATATATAAATTTGGCAAAGCACTATCTACCAAGAGTCTTTGGAGATTGATAACATGCAAATGATTATGATATGAGGTTATCAAAGACAAATATTTGGGTTACATGAAATTTAAAGTGTGGATTAGACTACCTATCAAGTCAATGACCAATACTTCTACCATTTGAAAAGCATTATTAGCAGGTAATTTTTTTATTTGGAATATAAGAAATGGGAAGAAAGTAAGACTAGGAAAACACCCCTAACTAGGGAATGAAGACGATTATTTATTTTATTAAAGTTTAATAGAGCATATAAATAGATAAGTAGATTCTATAATTTAATATTTGTAGATGACATAATCTTATTTTAAAATTATACCATAAGAGAAGCACTAATATATAAGGACTTGTTAAATCTATATCGTTTTTCTATAGGAATGATAATAAACCTCTAGAATACTAACATAACTTATAATAGACTATAACCTAGATAAGAAGAAGTGGTGATAAGAATTTTTTTTAATCTAATTGATTTTGACAAAGGGCTACAATATTTTGGGTTTATGATGATGTCGAATTATTATGGATACTAGGATTGGATTTGGTTATACGTAAAATAGAAAAATGCTAATTTAAAAGTGCAATAGATGGTTATCATTGGGAGGTTATTTTACACTAGTGAAGTCAATTTTGGAAGCCATTCCGGAATATTCACACTCCATGGGTTATGTTCCTTTTAAAATAGTGGAAACTCTAGGAAGAAATGCTTCATTTTATTTTCATAGGAATAAGGGAAAATAATATATTCGATTTGACTAAATGGAGTAAAATTACCAAGCCTAAATCAATAGGAGAATGGGGGCTTAATGATATACATAACTTTGGGAAAGCACTAACTACCAAGAGTATTTGGAGATTTATAACATGTAAAGGATTATGATACGAGGTTATAAAGAAAAAATATTTGGATTCCATGAAATTTAAGTATGGATTATACTAAATGTCAAGTCAATGACCAATAATTCTATCATTTGAAAATTATTATTAGTAGGTAATTTTTGGTTTAGAGAATAGGAAATGGGATGAAAGTAAGACTAGGATAACACCCCTAACTAGGGAGTGAAGATGATTATTAGTTGTCTTAAAATTTAATAGAGCATATAAATAGATAACTAGTTTCTAGAATTTAATATTTTTAGATGATATAATCCTATTTCAAAAATGATGTCAATTTTTGAACCCATTCTAGTATATTCGCTCTCCATTGGTTATATTCCTATTAAAATAGTGGAAAATTCAGGAAGAAATTCCTCATTTTATTTCGATAGGAAGAAGGAAAATAATTCATTAGATTTGGTTAAATGGAGTAAAATTATAAGCCTAAATTAATAGGAGGATGGGGGATTAATAATATAAATAATTTTGGCAAAGCACTATTTACCAAGAGTCTTTAGATATTGATAACATGTAAAGGATTACGATATGAGTTTATCAAAGAGAAATATTTGGGTTACATGAAGTTTATAGTGTGGATTAGACTACCTATTAAGTCAATGGCCAATACTTCTATCATTTGAAAAGCATTATTAGCAGGTAATTTTTTTATTTGGAATATAAGAAATGGGAAGAAAGTAATACTAGGAAAAAACCCCTAACTAGGGAGTGAAGACGATTATTTGTTTTCTTAAAATTTAATAGAGCATATAAATAGATAACTAGTTTCTATAATTTAATATTTGTAGATGATATAATCCTATTTTAAAATGATACCATATGAGAAGCACTAATATATAAGGACTTGTTAAATCTATATTGTGTTGCTATAGGAATGATAATAAACCTCTAGAATGGTAACATAACTTATAATAGACTATAACCTAGATAAGAAGAAGTGGTGATAAGAATTTTTTGTTTTAATCTAATTGATTTTGACAAAGGGCTACAATATTTTGGGTTTATGATGACGTAAAATTATTATGGATACTAGGATTGGATTTGGTTATACGTAAAATAGAAAAATGGTAATTTCAACTTTCAATAGATGTTTATCATTGGGAGGTTATTTTACACTAATGAAGTCAATTTTGGAAGCCATTCCAGAATATTCACACTCCATGGGTTATGTTCCTTTTAAAATAGAGGAAAATTTAGAAGTAAATGCTTCATTTTATTTGCATAGGAAGAAGGGAACATAATAAATTAGATTTTACTAAATGGAGAAAAATTACCAAGCCTAAATCAATAGGAGAATGGGGCTTAATGATATACATAACCTTGGGAAAGCACTAACTACAAAGAGTCTTTGGAGATTGATAACATGTAAAGGATTATGATATGAGGTTATAAAGGAAAAATATTTGAATTTCAAGAAATTTAAGTGTGGATTATACTACCTGTCAAGTCAATGACCAATACTTCTATCATTTGAAAAGTATTATTAGTAGGTAATTTTTGGTTTAGAGAATAGGAAATGGGACGAAAGTAAGACTAGGATAACACCCCTAACTAGGGAGTGAAGATGATTATTAGTTGTCTTAAAATTTAATAGAACATATAAATAGATAACTAGTTTCTTGAATTTAATATTTTTAGATGATATAATCCTATTTCAAAAATGATACCTTAAGAGAAGCACTAATATATAAGGACTTGTTAAATCCATATTGTACCGCTATAGGAATGGTAATAAATCTCTCAAATACTAACATAAATTTTAATAGACTATAACCTAGTTAATAAGAAGTGGTGATAAGTATTTTTGGTTTAAATCTAATTGAGTTTGGTAAAGGGCTACAATATTTGGGGTTTAGGATGATGCCAAATTATTAGGGATACTAGGATTGGATTTGGTTATACATTAAAATGGAAAAATGGTAATTTCAGGGTGCAACATATAATTATAATTGGGAGGATTTTTTACACTAGTGATGTCAATTTTGGAAGCCATTCTAGTATATTCACACTCCATTGGTTATATTCCTATTAAAATAGTGGAAAATTCAGGAAGAAATGCTTCATTTTATTTCGGTAGGAAGAAGGAGAAATAATGCATTATATTTGGTTAAATGGAGTAAAATTACAAGCCTAAATCAATAGGAGGATAGGGGCTTAATAATATACGTAAATTTTGCAAAGCACTATCTACCAAGAGTTTTTGGATATTGATAACATGTAAAGGAAAATGATATGAGGTTATCATAGAGAAATATTTGGGTTACATGAAATTTAAAGTGTGGATTAGCCTAGATAAGTAGAAGTGGTGATAAGAATTTTTTGTTTTAATCTAGTTGAGTTTGACAAAGGGCTACAATATTTTGGGTTTACAATGATATCAAATTATTATGGATACTAGGATTGGATTTTGTTATACGTAAAATAGAAAAATGGTAATTTCAACGTGCAATAGATGGTTATCATTGGGAGGTTATTTTACACTAGTGAAGTCAATTTCGAAAGCCATTATGGAATATTCACACTCCATGGGTTATGTTCCAATTAAAATAGTGGAAAATTTTGGAAGAAATGCTTCATTTTAATTGGTAGGAAGAAGGGAAAATAATAAAATAGATTTGACTAAATGGAGTAAAATTACCAAGCCTAAATCAATAGGAGAATGGGGGCTTAATGATATACATAACTTTGGGAAAGCACTAACTACCAAGAGTCTTTGGAGATTGATAACATGTAAAGGATTATGATATGAGGTTATCAAGGAAAAAAATTTAGATTCCATGATATTTAAGTGTGGATTATACTACCTGTCAAGTCAATGACCAATACTTATATCATTTGAAAAGTATTATTAGTAGGTAATTTTTGGTTTAGAGAATAGGAAATGGGAAGAAAGTAAGACTAGGAAAACACACCTAACTAGGGAATGAAGATGATTATTAGTTGTCTTAAAATTTAATAGTTCATATAAATAGATAACTAGTTTCTAGAATTTAATATTTTAAGATGATATAATCCTATTTCAAAAATGATACCTTAAGAGAAGCACTAATATATAATCACTTGATAAATCCATATTGTCTTTCTATAGGAATGGTAATAAACCTCTCGAATACTAACTTAACTTTTAATAGACTATAACCTTGTTAAGAAGAAGCGGTGATAAGGATTTTTGGTTTAAATCTAATTGAGTTTGGTAAAGGGCTACAATATTTGGGGTTTATGATGATGCCAAATTATTATGGATACTAGGATTGGATTTGGTTATACATTAAAGAGAAAAAATGGTAATTTCAAGGTGCAACATATAGTTATAATTGGGAGTTTTTTTACACTAGTGATGTCAATTTTGCAATCCATTCTAATATATTCACACTCCATTGGTTATATTCCTATTAAAATAGTGGAAACTTCATGAAGAAATGCTTCATTTTATTTTGATAGGAAGAAGGAAAAATAATGCATTAGATTTGGTTAAATGGAGTAAAATTACAATCCTAAATGAATAGGAGGATGGAGGCTTAATTATATACATAAATTTGGCAAATCACTATTTACGAAGAGTCTTTGGATATTTAGAACATGTAAAGGATTATGATATGAGGTTATCAAAGAGAAATATTTTGGTTACATGAAATTTATAGCATGGAATAGCCTAGATAAGAAGAAGTGGTGATAAGAATTTTTTGTTTTAATCTAATTGAGTTTGCAAAGGGCTACAATATTTTGGGTTTACGATGATGTCAAATTATTATGGATACTAGGATTGGATTTGGTTATACGTAAAATAGAAAAATGGCAATTTCAACGTGCAATAGATGGTTATCATTGGGAGGTTATTTTACACTAGTGAAGTCAATTTTTGAATCCATTACAAAATATTCACACTCCATGGGTTATGTTCCTTTTGAAATACTGGAGACTTTAGGAAGAAATGCTTCGTTTTATTTGCATAGGAAGAAGGGAAAATAATAATTTGACTAAAAGGAGTAAAATTACCAAGACTAAATAAATAGGCTAATGGGGGCTTAATGATATACATAAGTTTTGGAAATCACTAACTACCAAGAGTCTTTGGAGATTGATAACATGTAAAGGATTATGATATGAGGTTATAAAGGAAAACTATTTGGATTCCATGAAATTTAAGTGTGGATTATTCTACCTATCATGTCAATGACCAATACTTATACCATTTGAAAAGTATTATTAGTAGGTAACTTTTGGTTTAGAGAATAGGAAATGGGACGAAAGTAAGACTAGGAAAACACCCCTAAATAGGGAGTGAAGATGATTATTAGTTGTCTTAAAATTTAATAGAGCATATAAATAGATAACTAGTTTCTAGAATTTAATATTTTTAGATGATATAATCCTATTTCAAAAATGATACCTTAAGAGAAGCACTAATATATAAGGACTTGTTAAATGCATATTTTCATGCTATAGGAATGGTAATAAACCTCTTGAATAGTAACTAAACTTTTAATAGACTATAACCTAGTTAAGAAGAAGTGGTGATAAGAATTGTTGGTTTAAATCTAATTGATTTTGGTAAAGGGCTACAATATTTGGGGTTTAGTATGATGCCAAATTTTTATGGATACTACGATTGGATTTGATTATACATTAAAGTGGAAAATTGGTAGTTTCAAGGTGCAACATATAGTTATAATTGGGAGGTATTTTTACAGAAGTGATGTCAATTTTGAAAGCCATTCTAGTATATTCACACTCCATTGGTTATATTCCTATTAAAATAGTGGAAAATTCAGGAAGAAATGCTTCATTTTCATTCTATAGGAATAAGGAAAAGTAATGCATTAGATTTGGTTAAATGGATTAAAATTACAAGCCTAAATAAATAGCAGGATGGGGGCTTAATAATATACATAAATTTGGCAAAGCACTATTTACCAAGAGTCTTTGGAGATCGATAACATGTAAAGGATTATGATATGAGGTTATCAAAGAGAAATATTTGGATTACATGAAATTTAAAGTGTGCATTAGACTACCTATCAAGTCAATGACCAATACTTCTATCATTTGAAAAGCATTATTAGCAGGTATTTTTTTTATTTGGAATGTAAGAAATAGGAAGAAATTAAGACTAGAAAAATTCTCCTAACTAGGGAGTGAAGACGATTATTTATTTTCTTAAAGTTGAATAGAGCATATAAATAGATAACTAGTTTCTAGAATTTAATATTTGTAGATGATATAATCCTATTTCAAAATGATACCATAACAGAAGCACTAATATATAAGGACTTGTTAAATCTATATTGTGTTGTTATAGGAATGATAATAAACCTCTAGAATACTAACATAACTTATAATAGACTAAAGCCTAGATAATAAGAAGTGGTGATAAGAATTTTGTGTTTTAATCTAATTGAGTTTGACAAAGGGCTACAATATTTTTGGTTTACGATGATGTCAATTTATTATGGATACTAGGATTGGATTTGGTTATACGTAAAATAGAAAATGCTAATTTCAACGTGCAATAGATGGTTATCATTGGGAGGTTATTTTACACTAGTGAAGTCAATTTCGGAAGCCATTCAAGAATATTCACACTCCATGGGTTATGTTCCTACTAAAATAGTGGAAAATTTAGGAAGAAATGCTTAATTTTATTTGGATAGGAAGAAGGGAAAATAATAAATTGTATTTGACTAAATTTAGTAAAATTACCAAGCCTAAATCAATAGGAGAATGGGGGATTAATGATATACATAACTTTAGGAAAGCACTAACTACCAAAAGTCTTTGGAGATTGATAACATGTAAAGGATTATGATATGAGGTTATCAAGGAAAAACATTTGGTTTCCATGAAATTTAAGTGTGGATTATACTACCTGTCAAGTCAATGACCAATACTTCTATCATGTGAAAAGTATTATTCATAGGTAATTTTTGGTTTAGAGAATAGGAGATGGGAAGAAAGTAAGACTAGGAAAACACCCCTAACTAGGGAGTGAAGACGATTATTAGTTTTCTTAAAATTTAATAGAGCATATAAATAGATAACTAGTTTCTAGAATTTAATATTTTTAGATGATATAATCCTATTTCAAAAATGATACCTTAAGAGAAGCACTAATATATAAGGACTTGTTAAATCCATATTTTCCTGCTATAGGAATGGTAATAAACCTCTCTAATACTAACTTAACCTTTAATAGACTATAAATTAGTTAAGAAGATGTGGTGATAAGTATTTTTGGTTTAAATCTAATTGAGTTTGGTAAAGGGCTACAATATTTGGGGTTTAGGATGATGTCAAATTATTATGGATACTAGGATTGGATTTGGTTAAACATTAACGTCGAAAAAAGGTAATTTCAAGGTGCAATAGATAGTTATAATTGGGAGGTCCTTTTACTCTAGTGATGTCAATTTTGGAAGCCATTCTAGTATATTTGCACTCCATTGGTTATATTCCTATTAAAATAGTGGAAAATTTTGGAAGAAATGCTTCATTTTATTTCGGTAGGAAGAAGGAAAAATAATGCATTATATTTGGTTAAATGGAGTAAAATTACAAGCCTAAATCAATAGGAGGATAGGGACTTAATAATATACATAAATTTGGCAAAGCACTATCTACCAAGAGTCTTTGGATATTGATAAAATGTAAAGGATTATGATATGAGGTTATCAAAAAGAAATATTTGGGTCAAATAAAATTTAAAGTGTGGATTAGACTACCTATCAAGTCAATGACCAATACTTCTATGATTTGAAAAGCATTATTACAGGTACTTTGTTTTTTTGGAATATAAGAAATGGGAAGAAAATAAGACTAGGAAAATACTCCTAAATAGGGAGTGAAGATGATTATTTGTTTTCTTAAAATTTAATAGAGCATATAAATAGATAACTAGTTTCTAGAATTTAATATTTGTAGATGATATAATCCTATTTCAAAATGATACCATAAGAGAAGCACTAATATATAAGGACCTGTTAAATCTATAGTGTGTTGCTATAGGAATGATAATAAACCTCTAGAATACTAAAATAACTTATAATATACTATAGCCTAGATAAGATGAAGTGGTGATAAGAATGTTTTGTTTTAATCTAACTAAGTTTGACAAAGGGCTACAATATTTTGGGTTTACGATGATGTCAAATTATTATGGATACTAGGATTGGATTTGGTTATACATAAAATAGAAAAATGGTAATTTCAATGTACAATATATTGATAACATGTAAAGGATTATGATATGAGGTTATCAAGGACAAATATTTGGATTCCATGAAATTTAAGTGTGGATTGTACTACCTGTCAAGTCAATGACCAATACTTCTATCTTTTGAAAAGTATTATTAGTAGGTAATTTTTGGTTTAGAGAATAGGAAATGAGAAGAAAGTAAGACTACGAAAACATACTTAACTAGGGAGTGAAGATGATTATTAGTTGTCTTAAAATTTAATAGAGCATATAAATAGATAACTAGTTTCTAGAATTTAATATTTTTAGATGATATAATTTTATTTCAAAAATGATACCTTAAGAGAAGCACTAATATGTAAGGACTTGTTAAATCCATGTTGTGCTGCTATAGGAATGGTAATAAACCTCTAGAATACTAACTTAACCTTTAATAGACTATAACCTAGTTAATAAGAAGTGGTGATAAGGATTTTTTGTTTAAATATAATTGAGTTTAGTAAAAGGCTACAATATTTGGGGTTTAGGATGATGCCAAATTATTATGGTACTAGGATTAGATTTGGTTATACATTAAAGTGGAAAAATGGTAATTTCAAGGTGCAACATATAGTTATAATTGGGAGGTTTTTTTACATTAGTGATGTCAATTTTGGAAGCCATTCTAGTATATTCACACTCCATTGGTTATATTGCTATTAAAATAGTGGAAAATTCAGGAAGAAATGCTTCATTTTCTTTCGATAGGAAGAACGAAAAATAATACATTAGATTTGGTTAAATGGAGTAAAATTACAAGCCTAAATGAATAGGAGGATGAGGGCTTAATTATATACATAAATTTGGCAAAGCACTATTTACCACGAGTATTTGGAGATTGATAACATGTAAAGGATTATGATATGAGGTTATCAAAGAGAAATATTTGGGTTACATGAAATTTATAGTGTGGATTAGCCTAGAGAAGAAGAAGTGGTGATAATAATTTTTTGTTTTAATCTAATTGAGTTTGACAAAGGGCTACAATTTTTTGGGTTTACGATGATGTCAACTTATTATGGATACTAGGATTGGATTTGGTTATACGTAAAATTGAAAAATGATAATTTCAACGTGCAATAGATGGTTATCATTGGGAGTCTATTTTACACTAGTGAAATCAATTTCGGAAGCCATTCCGGAATATTCACACTCCATGGGTTATGTTCCTATTAATATAGTGGAAACTTTAGGAAGAAATGGTTCATTTTATTTGGATAGGAAGAAGGGAAAATAATAAATTAGATTTGAAAAAAATGGAGTAAAATTACCAAGCCTAAATAAATAGAAGAATGGGGGCTTAATGATACATAACTTTGGGAAAGCACTAACTACAAAGAGTCTTTGAAAATTGATAACATGTAAAGGATAATGATATGAGGTTATCAAGGAAAAATATTTGGATTCCATGAAATTTAAGTGTGGATTATACTACCTGTCAAGTCAATTACCAATACTTCTATCATTTGAAAAGTATTATTAGTAGGTAATTTTTGGTACAGAGAAGAGGAAATGGTAAGAAAGTAAGACTAGGAAAACACCCCTAACTAGGGAGTGAAGATGATTATTGGTTGTCTTAAAATTTAATAGAGCATATAAATAGATAACTAGTTTCTAGAATTTAATATTTTTAGATGATATAATCCTATTTCAAAAATGATACCTTAAGAGAAGCACTAATATATAAGGACTTGTTAAATCCATATTGTCTTACTATAGGAATTGTATTAAACCTCTCTAATACTAACTTAACTTTTAATAGACTATAAACTAGTTAATAAGAAGTGGTGATAAGGATATTTGGTGTAAATCTAATTGATTTTGGTAAAGGGCTACAATATTTGGGGTTTAGGATGATTTCAAATAATTATGGATTCTAGGATTGGATTTGGTTATACATTAAAGTGGAAAAATGGTAATTTCAAGGTGCAACATATAGTTATAATTGGGAGGTTTTTTTACACTAGTGACGTCAATTTTGGAAGCCATTCTAATATATTCACACTCCACTAGTTATATTCCTATTAAAATAGTGGAAACTTTAGGAAGAAATTCTTCATTTTCTTTCGATAGGAAGAAGGAAAAATAATGCTTTAGATTTGGTTAAATGGAGTAAAATTACAAGCCTAAACGAATAGGAGGATGGAGGCTTAATTATATACACAAATTTGGCAAAGCACTATTTACCAAGAGTCTTTAGAGATTGATAACATGTAAAGGATTATGATATGACGTTATCAAAGAGAAATATTTTGGTTACATGAAATTTTTAGTATGGATTAGCCTAGATAAGAAGAAGTGGTGATAAGAATTTTTTATTTTAATCTAATTGAGTTTGACAAAGGGCTACAATATTTTGGGTTTACGATGATGTCAAATTATTATGGATACTAGGATTGGATTTGGTTATATGTAAAATTGAAAAATGGTAATTTCAACGTTCAATAGATGGTTATCATTGGGAGGCTATTTTACACTAGTGAAGTCAATTCTGGAAGCCATTCTGGAATATTCACACTCCATGGGTTATGTTCCTATTAATATAGTGGAAACTTTAGGAAGAAATGGTTCATTTTATTTGGATAGGAAGAAAGGAAAATAATAAATTAGATTTGACTAAATGGAGTAAAATTACCATGCCTAAATAAATAGGAGAATGGGGACTTAATGATATACATAACTTTGGAAAAGCACTAACTACCAAGAGTCTTTGGAAATTGATAACATGTAAAGGATTATGATATGAGGTTATCAAGCAAAAATATTTGGATTCCATGAAATTTAAGTGTGGATTATACTACCTGTCAAGTCAATGACCAATACTTCTATCATTTGAAAAGTATTATTTGTAGGTAATTTTTTGTTTAGAGAATAGGAAATGGGAAGAAAGTAAGACTAGGAAAACACCCCTAACTAGGGAGTAAAGATGATTATTGGTTGTCTTAAAATTTAATAGAGCATATAAATAGATAACTAGTTTCTAGAATTTAATATTTTTAGATGATATAATCCTATTTCAAAAATGATACCTTAAGAGAAGCACTAATATATAAGGACTTGTTAAATCCATATTGTCTTGCTATAGGAATGGTAATAAACCTCTCTAATACTAACTTAAATTTTAATAGACTATAAACTAGTTAAGAGGAAGTGGTGATTAGAATTTTTGGTGTAAATCTAATTGATTTTGGTAAAGGGCTACAATATTTGGTGTTTAGGATGATGTCAAATTATTATGGATTCTAGTATTGGATTTGGTTAAACATTAAAGTGGAAAAAATGTAATTTCAAGGTGCAATAGATAGTTATAATTGGAAGGATTTTTTACACTAGTGATGTCACTTTTGGAAGCCATCCTAGTATATTCACACTCCATTGGTTATATTCCTATTAAAATAGTAGAAAATTCAGGAAGAAATGCTTCATTTTATTTTTTGTAGGAAGAAGGAGAAATAATGCATTAGATTTGGTTAAATGGAGTAAAATTACAAGCCTAAATCAATAGGAGGATAGGGGCTTAATAATATACATAAATTTGGTAAAACACTATCTACCAAGAGTTTTTGGATATTGATAACATGTAAAGTATTATGATATGAGGTTATCATAGAGAAATATTTGGGTTACATGAAATTTAAAGTGTGGATTAGACTATCTATCAAGTCAATGACCAATACTTCTATCATTTGAAAAGCGTTTTTAGCAGGTATTTTTTTTATTTGGAATGTAAGAAATGGGAAGAAAGTAAGACTAGAAAAATACTCCTAACTAGGGAGTGAAGACTATTATTTATTTTCTTAAATTTTAATAGAGCATATAAATAGATAACTAGTTTCTAGAATTTAATATTTGTAGATGATATAATCATATTTCAAAATGACACCATAAGAGAAGCACTAATTTTTTTTTTTTTTTTTGTGGAAATTATCCCAAAAGAGATGCCACTTTCGGGTAAGACCTAAGGATGCAGGGGTATCCATTCCACCAAAAATTCCCAGGAGGCACTAATATATAAGGACTTTTTAAATCTATATTGTGTATCTATAGTAATGATAATAAACCTCTATAATACTAACATAACATATAATAGAATATAGCCTAGAGAATAAGAAGTGGTGGTAAGAATTTTTTGTTTTAATCTAATTGAGCTTGACAAAGGGCTACAATATTTTGGGTTTACGATGATGTCAAATTATTATGGATACTAGCATTGGATTTGGTTATACGTAAAATAGAAAAATGCTAATTTAAAAGTGCAATAGGTGGTTATCATTGGGAGGTTATTTTACACTAGTGAAGACAATTTTGGAAGCCATTCCGGAATATTCACACTCCATGGGTTATGTTCCTATTCAAATAGTGGAAACTTTAGGAAGAAATGTTTCATTTTATTTGGATAGGAAGAAGGGAAAATAATAAATTAAATTTGACTAGATGGAGTAAAATTACCAAGCCTAAATCAATAGCAGAATGGGGGCTTAATGATATACATAACTTTGGGAAAGCACGAACTACAAAGAGTATTTAGAGATTGATAACATGTAACGGATTATGATATGAGGTTATCAAGGAAAAATGTTTGGATTCCATGAAATTTATGAGTGGATTATACTACCTATCAAGTCAATGACCAATACTTCTATCATTTGAAAAGAATTATTAGTAGGTAATTTTTGGTTTAGAGAATAGGAAATGGGAATAAAGTAAGACTAGGAAAAAACCCCTAACTATGGAGTGAAGATGATTATTAGTTGTCTTAAAATTTAATAGAGCATATAAATAGATAACTAGTTTCTAGAATTTAATATTTTTTGATGATATAAACCTATTTCAAAAATGATACCTTAAGAGAAGCACTAATATATAAGGACTTGTTAAATCCATATTGTCTTACTATAGGAATGGTAATAAACCTCTCTAATACTAACTTAACTTTTAATAGACTATAAACTAGTTAATAAGAAGTGGTGATAAGGATTTTTGGTGTAAATCTAATTGAGTTTGGTAAAGGGCTACAATATTTGGGGTTTAGGATGATATCAAATTATTATGGATTCTAGGATTGGATTTGGTTAAAAATTAAATTGGAAAGAAGGTAATTTGAAGGTGCAATATATAGTTATAATTGGGAGGTTTTTTTACACTAGTGATGTCAATTTTGGAAGCCATTCTAGTATATTCGAACTCCATTAGTTATATTCCTATTAAAATAGTGGAAAATTCAGGAAGAAATGCTTCATTTTATTTCGGTAGGAAGAATGAGAAATAATGCATTAGATTTGGTTAAATGGAGTAAAATTACAAGCCTAAATGAATAGGAGGATAGGAGGTTAATAATATACGTAAATTTGGCAAAGCACTATCTACCAAGAGTCTTTGGATATTGATAACATGTAAAGGATTATGATATGAGGTTATCAAAGAGAAATATTTAGGTTACATGAAATTTAAAGTGTGGATTAGACTACCTATCAAGTCAATGACCAATACTTCTATCATTGGAAAAGCATTATTAGCAGGTACTTTGTTTATTTGGAATATAAGTAATGGGAAGAAAGTAAGACTAGAAAATAAACCTCTAGAATACTAACATAACTTATAATAGACTATAGCCTAGATAAGATGAAGTGGTGATAAGAATTTTTTGTTTTAATCTAATTGAGTTTGACAAAGAACTACAATATTTTGGGTTTACGATGATGTCAAATTATTATGGATACTAGGATTGGATTTGGTTATACGTAAAATAGAAAAATTGTAATTTCAACATGCAATAGATACTTATCATTGGGAGGTTATTTTACACTAGTGAAGACAATTTTGGAAGCTATTATGATATATTCACATTGCATGGGTTATGTTCCTATTAAAATAGTCGAAACATTAGGAAGAAATCCTTCATTTTATTTGGATAGGAAGAAGGTTAAATAATAAATTTGATTTGACTAAAAGGAGTAAAATTACCAAGCCTAAATCAATAGGAGAATGGGGGCTTAATAATATACATAACTTTGATTTTGGATAGGGTTTGCAAACCAAGGGAGTTTGGAGGTATTGGGCTAAGGAGAATACAACATTTAAACATGGCCCTCCTGGCCAAACAAGCATGGCGTCTTCTGAAAAATGCAAATGCAGAATGGATTACTATAATCAAAAGAAAGTATTTGCAAGAAACTGAATTCTTAAGTTATTCCTTTCCTCCCAGGGGATCAATTTTTTGGAAATCAATCCTTCAAACTAAAAACTTGCTAAGCAAAGGGCTACGTTGGAAACTGGGAAATGGAAGAAACATTGATTTCCGGGACCACAAATGGTTAAAGGACTATCCCCTCTCTGCAGAACCCATCCTTTCAACCCTTAGAGCTTGGACAATTGAATTTTTTGGTACCAAAGTTGCAGATTTTATTACTTTGTCAAACAATAGAAGGGTTTGGAAGCCAATAATGAACAATGATCTACCAGGGGCATCAATAATTCTGGAGAATGAATTAAGACAGTCTTTACTCCCTTCTGGCATTCTTGAGGACCAGCTTATCTGGGAAGCTTCAGACAATGGGGAATTTTCTATCAAGACTACTTATCTGATGCTTATTGATAATGATGAACCTACTTTCCCTCACTTGGAAGTTTGGACCAAAAGCATTGTTTCGAAGGTTAGGTTTTTTGCATGGCTGGCCATCCAAAATAAGATCCTCACCATGGATAACTTAATAAAAAGAGGTGTGACTATTGTTAATAGGTTTTATCTTTGTATGTCTGAGTGGGAGTCTATTGATCATTTGTTTCTGTATTGTAATTTTTCTGTCTCAATCTTGTTAGGTCTGTTACAAGTGTTTCATATTTATTGGGTCCATCCTCCGTCCATTTTTGACTTATTTTTCCAGTGGACTTCTCCCTTTTTGAATAGGCATCTTAGGTATATGTGGAAGATCTGCCTTCATCACTACTTATGGCAGATATGGTTGGAAAGGAATCGTCAGGCCTTCTTGGATAAGGTTTCTCAGTCATCCTCTGTCCTGTCAAAAATTTTAGTATATGCTAATGAGAATGCTTTTTTAGTGCCTGCAGAATCTAGACCTCCAAATCCTTTTGAAGCTTCATTAGGCCAGTCATTAAACTTACCTCTCACTGATGGCCTCAATCATCCTCAAGTTTGTCCTAGAACCATGATCACATGGACCCCACCCCCCCTAGGGTGGATTAAGTTAAATTTTGATGGGGCATCTAGGGGCAACCCAAGTGAAGCTGGGGCTGGTGGCTTACTTAGAGACCACAAGGGTGAGGTGATTGTAGCTTTTGCTGAACATCTTGGAGCTCAAACTAACAATGTGGCTGAAGCGAGGCAGTTTGGAGGAGCCTCAAGGTGGCAGAGAATTATCCAGGGAAACTGTTGGTGGAAGGTGATTCTCTTATTATTATAAATCTTCTAAAGAACACTAAGAGAGCTCCTTGGAGATTTGATGACTACATCCACGAAGCAAGGGCTCTAATTCATGATCGACCTGAGGCCATAATTTTGCATACCTTTCGGGAAGCAAACATGGCAGCTGATAGGCTAGAAAATGAAGGCATTGTAGCAGCAAATTTGATCACGTGGACTGAAAATCTTCCTCATGCAGTCTCAATGGTGATAGATAATGAAAAAAATTAGATTGGAAGGCTCAAAGTGGATTTTGTCTTTGTTAGTTCTATTTTGCGTCTTTCTTTTCTGATGGCCATAATATTAGGCTTCCATAGTTTAGTTTGGCTGTATTCTATTGGAAGAGTAGGTCTTGGCCCTTTTTGTTGTCAGTTTAAACTTTTAGGGCTTGGCCTTTGTCTAGTTGGTCAGTGGACCCTATTTTGTAAAATGGTTTTGGGTCAACCAGTTAAAACCCGGTGTTAATCATAAATATTCACTTACTTACCAAAAAAAAAAAATACATAACTTTGAGAAGGCACTAACTAACAAGAGTATTTGGATATTGATAACATATAAAGGATTATGATATGAGGTTATCAAGTAAAAATATTTGGATTCCATGAAACTTAAGTGTGGATTATACTGCCTGTCAAGTCAATGACCGATACTTCTATCACTTGAAAAGTAATATTAATAGCTAATTTTTGGTTTAGAGAATAGGAAATGGGAAAAAAGTAAGACTAGGAAAACACCCCTAACTAGGGAGTGAAGATGATTATTAGATGTCTTAAAATTAATAGAGCATATAAATAGATAACTAGTTTTTAGAATTTAATATTTTTAGCTGATATAATCCTATTTCAAAAATGATACCTTAAGAAAAGAACTAATATATAATGACTTGTTAAATCCATATTGTTCTGCTATAGTAACGGTAATAAACCTCTCTAATACTAACATAACTTTTAATAGACTATAACCTAGTTAAGAAGAAGTGGTGATAAGGATTTTTTGTTTAAATATAATTGAGTTTGGTAAAGGGCTACAATATTTGGGTTTTAGGATGATGCAAAATTATTATGGATACTAGGATTGGATTTGGTTATACATTAAAGTGGAAAAATGGTAATTTAAAGGTGCAAGAGATAGTTATAATTGGGAAGTTTTTTTACACTAGTGATGTCAATTTTGGAAGCCATTCTAGTATATTCGCACTCCATTGGTTATATTCCTATTAAAATAGTGGAAAATTCAGGAAGAAATGCTTCATTTTCTTTCGGTAGGAAGAAGGAGAAATAATGCATTAGATTTGGTTAAATGGAGTAAAATTACAAGCCTAAATTAATAGGAGGATAGGGGCTTAATAATATACATAAATTTGGCAAAGCACTATCTACCAAGAGTTTTTGGATATTGATAACATGTAAAGGATTATGATATGAGGTTATCATAGAGAAATATTTGGGTTACATGAAATTTAAAGTGTGGATTAGACTACCTATCATGTCAATAACCAATACTTCTATCATTGGAAAATAATTATTAGCAGCTATTTTTTTTATTTGGAATATAAGAAATGGGAAGAAAGTAAGACTAGAAAAATACTCCTAACTAGGGAGTGAAGACTATTATTTATTTTCTTAAAATTTAATAGAGCATATAAATAGATAACTAGTTTCTAGAATTTAATATTTTTAGATGATATAATCATATTTCAAAATGATACCATAAGAGAAGCACTAATATATAAGGACTTGTTAAATCTATATTGTGTTGCTATAGGAATGATAATAAACCTCTAGAATAGTAGCATAACGTATAATAGACTATATCTAATTGAGCTTGACAAAGGGCTACAATAATTTTGGTTTACGATGATGTCAAATTATTATGGATACTAGGATTGGATTTGGTTATACGTAAAATAGAAAATATCTAATTTCAACGTGCAATAGATGGTTATCATTGGGAGGTTATTTTACACTAGTGAAGTCAATTTCGGAAGCCATTCAGGAATATTCACACTCCATGGGTTATGTTCCTACTAAAATAGTGGAAAATTTAGGAAGAAATGCTTCATTTTATTTGGATAGGAAGAAGGGAAAATAATAAATTAAATTTGACTAAATGGAGTAAAATTACAAAGCCTAAATCAATATGCTAATGGGGGCTTAATGATATGCATAAGTAATGGAAAGCACTAACTACCAAGAGTCTTTGGAGATTGATAACATGTAAAGGATTATGATATAAGGTTATAAAGGAAAAATATTTGGATTCCATGAAACTTAACTCTGGATTATACTACCTGTCATGTCAATGACCAATACTTCTACCATTTGAAAAGTATTATTTGTAGGAAATTTTTGGTATAGAGAATAGGAAATGGGACGAAAGTAAGACTAGGAAAACACCCCTAACTAGGGATGGAAGATGATTATTAGTTGTCTTAAAATTTAATAGAGCATATAAATAGATAACTAGTTTCTAGAATTTAATATTTTTAGATGATATAATCCTATTTCAAAAATGATACCTTAAGAGAAGCACTAATATATAAGGACTTGTTAAATCCATATTGTCTTACTATAGGAATTGTATTAAACCTCTCTAATACTAACTTAACTTTTAATAGACTATAAACTAGTTAATAAGAAGTGGTGATAAGGATATTTGGTGTAAATCTAATTGATTTTGGTAAAGGGCTACAATATTTGGGGTTTAGGATGATTTCAAATAATTATGGATTCTAGGATTGGATTTGGTTATACATTAAAGTGGAAAAATGGTAATTTCAAGGTGCAACATATAGTTATAATTGGGAGGTTTTTTTACACTAGTGATGTCAATTTTGGAAGCCATTCTAATATATTCACACTCCACTAGTTATATTCCTATTAAAATAGTGGAAACTTTAGGAAGAAATTCTTCATTTTCTTTCGATAGGAAGAAGGAAAAATAATGCTTTAGATTTGGTTAAATGGAGTAAAATTACAAGCCTAAATGAATAGGAGGATGGAGGCTTAATTATATACACAAATTTGGCAAGGCACTATTTACCAAGAGTCTTTGGAGATTGATAACATGTAAAGGATTATGATATGAGGTTATCAAAGAGAAATATTTGGGTTACATGAAATTTTTGGTGTGGATTAGCCTAGATAAGAAGAAGTGGTGATAAGAATTTTTTATTTTAATCTAATTGAGTTTGACAAAGGGCTACAATATTTTGTTTTTACGATGATGTCAAATTATTATGGATACTAGGATTGGATTTGGTTATACGTAAAATTGAAAATGGTAATTTCAACGTGCAATAGATGGTTATCATTGGGAGGTTATTTTACACTAGTGAAGTCAATTTCGGAAGCCATTCCAGAATATTCACACTCCATGGGTTATGTTCCTATTAATATAGTGGAAAATTTAGGAAGAAATGGTTCATTTTATTTGGATAGGAATAAGGGAAAATAATAAATTAGATTTGACTAAATGGAGTAAAATTACCAAGCCTAAATAAATAGGATAATTGGAGCTTAATGATATACATAACTTTGGGAAAGCACTAACTACCAAGAGTCTTTGGAAATTGATAACATGTAAAGGATTATGATATGAGGTTATAAAGGAAAAATATTTGGATTCCATGAAATTTAGGTGTGGATTATACTACCTGTCAAGTCAATGACCATTACTTCTATCATTTAAAAAGTATTATTAGTAGGTAATTTTTGGTTTAGAGAATAGGAAATGGGAAGAAATTAATACTATGAAAACACCCCTAACTAGGGAGTGAAGATGATTATTGGTTGTCTTAAAATTTAACAGAGCATATAAATAGATAACTAGTTTCTAGAATTTAATATTTTTAGATGATATAATCCTATTTCAAAAATGATACCTTAAGAGAAGCACTAATATATAAGGACTTGTTAAATCCATATTGTCTTGCTATAGGAATGGTAATAAACCTCTCTAATACTAACTTAACTTTTAATAGATTATAAACTAGTTAAGAGGAATTGGTGATAAGGATTTTTGGTGTAAATCTAATTGAGTTTGGTAAAGGGCTATAATATTTGGGGTTTAGGATGATGTCAAAATATTATGTATTCTAGGATTGGATTTGGTTAAACATTAAATTGGAGAAAAGGTAATTTCAAGGTGCAATATATAGTTATATTTGGGAGGTTTTTTTACACTATTGATGTCAATTTTGGAAGCCATTCTAGTATATTCGCACTCCATTGGTTATATTCCTATTAAAATAGTGGAAAATTCAGGAAGAAATGCTTCATTTTCTTTCCATTGGAAGAAGGATAAATAATGCATTAGATTTGGTTAAATGGAGTAAAATTACAAGCCTAAATCAACAGGAGGATAGGGGCTTAATAATATACATAAATTTTGTAAAGAACTATCTACCAAGATTTTTTGTATATTGATAACATGTAAAGGATTATGATATGAGGTTATCATAGAGAAATATTTGGGTTACATTAAATTTAAAGTGTGGATTAGACTACCTATCAATTCAATGACCAATACTTCTATCATTTGAAAAGCATTATTAGCAGGTACTTTGTTTATTTGGAATATAAGTAATGGGAAGAATGTAAGACTAGGAAAATACCCCTAAATACGGAGTGAAGACGATTATTTGTTTTCTTAAAATTTAATAGAGCATATAAATAGATAACTAGTTTCTAGAATTTAATATTTTTAGATGATATAATCCTATTTCAAAATGATACCATAAGAGAAGAACTAATGTATAAGGACTTGTTAAATCTATATTGTGTTGCTATAGGAATGATAACAAACCTCTAGAATACTAACATAACTTATAATAGACTATAGCCTAAATAATATGAAGTGGTGATAAGAATTTTTTTGTTTTAAAATAATTGAGTTTGACAAAGAGCTACAATATTTGGGTTTACGATGATGTCAAATTATTATGGATACTAGGATTGGATTTGGTTATACGTAAAATAGAAAAATGGCAATTTCAACGTGCAATAGATAGTTATCATTGGGAGGTTATTTTACACTAGTGAAGACAATTTTGGAAGCTATTATGATATACTCACACTCCATGGGTTATGTTCCTATTAAAATAGTGGAAACTTTAGGAAGAAATGCTTCATTTTATTTGGATAGGAAGAAGGGTAAATAATAAATTAGATTTGACTAAATGGAGTAAAATTACCAAGCCTAAATAAATAGGAGAATGGGGGTTTAATAATATGCATAACTTTGGAAAAGCTCTAACTACCAAGAGTCTTTGGAGATTGATAACATGTAAAGGATTATGATATGAGGTTATCAAGGAAAAATATTTGGATTCCATGAAATTTAAGTGTGGATTGTACTACCTATCAAATCAATGACCAATACTTCTATCATTTGAAAAGTATTATTAGTAGGTAATTTTTTGTTTAGAGAATAAGAAATGGGAAGAAAGTAATACTAGGAAAGCATCCCTAACTAGCGAGTGAAGATGATTATTAGTTGTCTTAAAATTTAATAGAGCATATAAATAGATAACTAGTTTATAGAATTTAATATTTTTAGATGATATAATCCTATTTCAAAAATGATACCTTAAGAGAAGCACTAGTATATAAGGACTTGTTAAATCCATATTGTGCTGCTATAGGAATGGTAATAAACCTCTGAAATACTAACTTCACTTTTTATAGACTATAACCTAGTTAAGAAGAAGTGGTGATAAGTATTTTTGGTTTAAATCTAATTGAGTTTAGTAAAATGCTACAATATTTGGGGTTTCGGATGATTCCAAATTATTATGGTACTAGGATTTGATTTGGTTATACATTTAAGTGGAAAAATGGTAATTTCAAGGTGCAAAATATAGTTATAATTGGGAGATTTTTTTACACTAGTGATGTCAATTTTGGAAGTATTTCTAGTATATTCGAACTCCATTGGTTATATTCCTATTAAAATAGTGGAAACTTCAGGAAGAAATGCTTCATTTTCTTTTGATAGGAAGAAGGAAAAAAAAAGCATTAGATTTGGTTAAATGGAGTAAAATTACAAGCCTAAATGAATAGGAAGATGGGGGCTTAATAATATACATAAATTTGGAAAAGCACTATTTACCAAGAGTATTTAGAGATTGATTACATGTAAAGGATTATGATATGAGGTTATCAAAGAGAAAAATTTGGCTTACATGAAATTTAAAGTGTGGATTAGACTACCTATCAAGTCAATGACCAATACTTCTATCATTTGAAAAGCATTATTAGGAGGTACTTTTTTATTTGGAATATAAGAAATGGGAAGAAAGTAAGACTAGAAAAATACCCCTAAATAGGATGTGAAGATGATTATTTGTATTCTTAAAACTTAATAGAGCATATAAATATAAAACTAGTTTCTAGAATTTAATATTTGTAGATGATATAATCCTATTTCAAAATGATACCATAATAGAAGCACTAATATATAAGGACTTTTTAAATCTATATTGTGTTGTTATAGGAATGATAATAAACCTCTAGAATACAAACATAACTTATAATAGACTATAGCCTAGATAAGAAGAAGTGGTGATAAGAAGTTTTTGTTTTAATCTAATTGAGTTTGACAAAGGGCTACAATATTTGGGTTTACAATGATGTCAAATTATTATGGATACTACGATTGGATTTGGTTATACGTAAAATAGAAAATATTCAATTTTAACATGCAATAGATGGTTATCATTGGGAGGTTATTTTACACTAGTGAAGTCATTTTTGGAAGCCATTCCAGAATATTCACACTCCATGGGTTATGTTCCTACTAAAATAGTGGAAACTTTAGGAAGAAATGCTTCATTTTATTTGGATAGGAAGAAGGGAAAATAATAACTTAAATTTGACTAAATGGAGTAAAATTACAAAGCCTAAATCAATAGGAGAATGGGGGCTGAATGATATACATAACTTTCGGAAAGCACTAACTACCAAGAGTCTTTGGAGATTGATAACATGTAAAGGATTATGATATGAGGTTATCAAGGAAAAATATTTGGATTTCGTGAAATTTAAGTGGGGATTATACTACCTGTCAATTCAATGACCAATACTTCTATCATTTGAAAAGTATTATTAGTAGGTAATATTTGGTTTAGAGAATAGGAAATGGAAAGAAAGTAAGACTAGGAAAACACCCCTAAGTAGAGAGTGAAGGTGATTATTAGTTGTCTTAAAATTTAATAGAGCATATAAATGGATAACTAGTTTCTAGAATTTAATATTTTTAGATGATATAATCCTATTTCAAAAATGATACCTTAAGAGAAGCACTAATAAATAAGGACTTGTTAAATCCATATTTTTTTGCTATAGGAATGGTAATAAACCTCTCTAATACTAACTTAACTTTTAATAGACTATAAACTAGTTAAGAAGAAGTGGTGATAAGGATTTTTGGTGTAAATCTAATTGAGTTTGGTAAAGGGCTACAATATTTGGGGTTTAGGATGATGTCAAATTATTATGGATTTTACGATTGGAATTGGTTAAAAATTAAATTGGAAATAAGGTAATTTCAAGGTGCAATATATAGTTATAATTGGGAGGTTTTTTTACACTAGTGATGTCAATTTTGGAAGGCATTCTAGTATATTTGCACTCCATTGGTTATATTCCTATTAAAATAGTGGAAACTTCAGGAAGAAATGCTTCATTTTCTTTCGATAGGAAGAAGGAGAAATAATGCATTAGATTTGGTTAAATGGAGTAAAATTACAAGCCTAAATGAATAGGAAGATGGGGGCTTAATAATATACGTAAATTTGGCAAAGCACTATCTACCAAGAGTTTTTGGGTATTGATAACATGTAAAGGATTATGATATGAGGTTATCATAGAGAAATATTTGGGTTACATGAAATTTAAAGTGTGGATTAGCCTAGATAAGTAGAAGTGGTGATAAGAATTTTTTGTTTTAATCTAGTTGAGTTTGACAAAAGGCTACAATATTTTGGGTTTACAATGATATCAAATTATTATGGATACTAGGATTGGATTTGGTTATACGTAAAATAGAAAAATGGTAATTTCAACGTGCAATAGATGGTTATCATTGGGAGGTTATTTTACACTAGTGAAGTCAATTTCAAAAGCCATTCTGGAATATTCACACTCCATGGGTTATGTTCCAATTAAAATAGTGGAAACTTTTGGAAGAAATGCTTCATTTTAATCGGTAGGAAGAAGGGAAAATAATAAAATAGATTTGACTAAATGGAGTAAAATTACCAATCCTAAATCAATAGGAGAATGGGGGCTTAATGATATACATAACTTTGGGAAAGCACTAACTACCAAGAGTCTTTGGAGATTGATAACATGTAAAGGATTATGATATGAGGTTATCAAGGAAAAATATTTAGATTCCATGATATTTAAGTGTGGATTATACTACCTTTCAAGTCAATGACCAATACTTATATCATTTGAAAAGTATTATTAGTAGGTAATTTTTGGTTTAGAGAATAGGAAATGGGAAGAAAGTAAGACTAGGAAAACACACGTAACTAGGGAATGAAGATGATTATTAGTTGTCTTAAAATTTAATAGAGCATATAAATAGATAACTAGTTTCTAGAATTTAATATTTTTAGATGATATAATCCTATTTCAAAAATGATACCTTAAGAGAAGCACTAATATATAATGACTTGATAAATCCATATTGTCTTGCTATAGGAATGGTAATAAACCTCTCGAATACTAACTTAACTTTTAATAGACTATAACCTAGTTAAGAAGAAGTGGTGATAAGGATTTTTGGTTTAAATCTAATTGAGTTTGGTAAAGGGCTACAATATTTGGGGTTTATGATGATGCCAAATTATTATGGATACTAGGATTGGATTTGGTTATACATTAAAGAGAAAAAATGGTAATTTCAAGGTGCAACATATAGTTATAATTGGGAATTTTTTTACACTAGTGATGTCAATTTTGCAATCCATTCTAATATATTCACACTCCATTGGTTATATTACTATTAAAATAGTGGAAACTTCATGAAGAAATGCTTCATTTTATTTTGATAGGAATAAGGAAAAATAATGCATTAGATTTGGCTAAATGGAGTAAAATTACAATCCTAAATGAATAGGAGGATGGAGGCTTAATTATATACATAAATTTGGAAAATCACTATTTACGAAGAGTCTTTGGATATTTAGAACATGTAAAGGATTATGATATGAGGTTATCAAAGACAAATATTTTGGTTACATGAAATTTATAGCGTGGAATAGCCTAGATAAGAAGAAGTGGTGATAAGAATTTTTTGTTTTAATCTAATTGAGTTTGCAAAGGGCTACAATATTTTGGGTTTACGATGATGTCAAATTATTATGGATACTAGGATTCGATTTGGTTATACGTAAAATAGAAAAATGGCAATTTCAACGTGCAATAGATGGTTATCATTGGGAGGTTATTTTACACTAGTGAAGTCAATTTTTGAATCCATTACGGAATATTCACACTCCATGGGTTATGTTCCTTTTAAAATACTAGAGACTTTAGGAAGAAATGCTTCATTTTATTTGCATAGGAAGAAGGGAAAATAATAAATTAGATTTGACTAAAAGGAGTAAAATTACCAAGACTAAATAAATAGGCTAATGGGGGCTTAATGATATACATAAGTTTTGGAAATCACTAACTACCAAGAGTCTTTGGAGATTGATAACATGTAAAGGATTATGATATGAGGTTATAAAGGAAAACTATTTGGATTCCATGAAATTTAAGTGTGGATTATTCTACCTATCATGTCAATGACCAATACTTCTACCATTTGAAAAGTATTATTAGTAGGTAATTTTTGGTTTAGAGAATAGGAAATGGGATAAAAGTAAGACTCGGAAAACACCCCTAAATAGGGAGTGAAGATGATTATTAGTTGTCTTAAAATTTAATAGAGCATATAAATAGATAACTAGTTTCTAGAATTTAATATTTTTAGATGATATAATCCTATTTCAAAAATGATACCTTAAGAGAAGCACTAATATATAAGGACTTGTTAAATGCATATTTTCCTGCTATAGGAATGGTAATAAACCTCTTGAATAGTAACTAAACTTTTAATAGACTATAACCTAGTTAAGAAGAAGTGGTGATAAGAATTTTTGGTTTAAATCTAATTGATTTTGGTAAAGGGCTACAATATTTGGGGTTTAGGATGATGCCAAATTTTTATGGATACTACGATTGGATTTGATTATACATTAAAGTGGAAAATTGGTAATTTCAAGGTGCAACATATAGTTATAATTGGGAGGTATTTTTACAGAAGTGATGTCAATTTTGAAAGCCATTCTAGTATATTCACACTCCATTGGTTATATTCCTATTAAAATAGTGGAAAATTCAGGAAGAAATGCTTCATTTTCTTTCGATAGGAAGAAGGAAAAGTAATGCATTAGATTTGGTTAAATGGAGTAAAATTACAAGCCTAAATAAATAGAAGGATGGGGGCTTAATAATATACATAAATTTGGCAAAGCACTATTTACCAAGAGTCTTTGGAGATCGATAACATGTAAAGGATTATGATATGAGGTTATCAAAGAGAAATATTTGGATTACATGAAATTTAAAGTGTGCATTAGACTACCTATCAAGTCAATAACCAATACTTATATCATTTGAAAAGCATTATTAGCAGGTATTTTTTTTATTTGGAATTTAAGAAATAGGAAGAAATTAAGACTAGAAAAATTCTCCTAACTAGGGAGTGAAGACGATTATTTATTTTCTTAAAGTTGAATAGAGCATATAAATAGATAACTAGTTTCTAGAATTTAATATTTGTAGATGATATAATCCTATTTCAAAATGATACCATAACAGAAGCACTAATATATAAGGACTTGTTAAATCTATATTGTGTTGTTATAGGAATGATAATAAACCTCTAGAATACTAACATAACTTATAATAGACTAAAGCCTAGATAATAAGAAGTGGTGATAAGAATTTTGTGTTTTAATCTAATTGAGTTTGACAAAGGGCTACAATATTTTTGGTTTACGATGATTTCAATTTATTATGGATACTAGGATTGGATTTGGTTATACGTAAAATAGAAAATGCTAATTTCAACGTGCAATAGATGGTTATCATTGGGAGGTTATTTTACACCACTAAAGTCAATTTCGGAGGCCATTCTGGAATATTCACACTCAATGGGTTATGTTCCTATTAAAATAGTGCAAACTTTAGGAAGAAATGCTTAATTTTATTTGGATAGGAAGAAGGGAAAATAATAAATTGGATTTGACTAAATTTAGTAAAATTACCAAGCCTAAATCAATAGGAGAATGGGGGATTAATGATATACATAACTTTAGGAAAGCACTAACTACCAAAAGTATTTGGAGATTGATAACATGTAAAGGATTATGATATGAGGTTATCAAGGAAAAACATTTGGATTCCATGAAATTTAAGTGTGGATTATACTACCTATCAATTCAATGACCAATACTTCTATCATTTGAAAAGTATTATTCGTAGGTAATTTTTGGTTTAGAGAATAGGAAATGGGAAGAAAGTAAGACTAGGAAAACACCCCTAACTAGGGAGTGAATATGATTATTAGTTTTCTTAAAATTTAATAGAGCATATAAATAGATAACTAGTTTCTAGAATTTAATATTTTTAGATGATATAATCCTATTTCAAAAATGATACCTTAAGAGAAGCACTAATATATAAGGACTTGTTAAATCCATATTGTCCTGCTATAGGAATGGTAATAAACCTCTCTAATACTAACTTGACCTTTAATAGACTATAAATTAGTTAAGAAGATGTGGTGATAAGTATTTTTGGTTTAAATCTAATTGAGTTTGGTAAAGGGCTACAATATTTGGGTTTTAGGATGATGTCAAATTATTATGGATACTATGATTGGATATGGTTAAACATTAACGTCGAAAAAATGTAATTTCAAGGTGCAATAGATAGTTATAATTGGGAGGTCCTTTTACTCTAGTGATGTCAATTTTGGAAGCCATTCTAGTATATTCGCACTCCATTGGTTATATTCCTATCAAAATAGTGGAAAATTTAGGAAGAAATGCTTCATTTTATTTCGGTAGGAAGAAGGAAAAATAATGCATTATATTTGGTTAAATGGAGTAAAATTACAAGCCTAAATCAATAGGAGGATAGGGACTTAATAATATACATAAATTTGGCAAAGCACTATCTACCAAGAGTCTTTGGATATTGATAACATGTAAAGGATTATGATATGAGGTTATCAAAAAGAAATATTTGGGTCAAATAAAATTTAAAGTGTGGATTAGACTACCTATCAAGTCAATGACCAATACTTCTATGATTTGAAAAGCATTATTATAGGTACTTTGTTTTTTTGGAATATAAGAAATGGGAAGAAAATAAGACTAGGAAAATACTCCTAAATAGGGAGTGAAGATGATTATTTGTTTTCTTAAAATTTAATAGAGCATATAAATATATAACTAGTTTCTAGAATTTAATATTTGTAGATGATTTAATCCTATTTCAAAATGATACCATAAGAGAAGCACTAATATATAAGGACATGTTAAATCTATAGTGTGTTGCTATAGGAATGATAATAAACCTCTAGAATACTAAAATAAATTATAATATACTATAGCCTAGATAAGATGAAGTGGTGATAAGAATTTTTTGTTTTAATCTAACTAAGTTTGACAAAGGGCTGCAATATTTTGGGTTTATGATGATGTCAAATTATTATGGATACTAGGATTGGATTTGGCTATACATAAAATAGAAAAATGGTAATTTCAATGTACAATATATTGATAACATGTAAAGGATTATGATATGAGGTTATCAAGGAAAAATATTTGGATTCCATGAAATTTAAGTGTGGATTGTACTACCTGTCAAGTCAATGACCAATACTTCTATCATTTGAAAAGTATTATTAGTAGGAAATTTTTGGTTTAGAGAATAGGAAATGAGAAGAAAGTAAGACTAGGAAAACATACTTAACTAGGGAGTGAAGATGATTATTAGTTGTCTTAAAATTTAATAGAGCATATAAATAGATAACTAGTTTCTAGAATTTAATATTTTTAGATGATATAATTTTATTTCAAAAACGATACCTTAAGAGAAGCACTAATATATAAGGACTTGTTAAATCCATATTGTGCTGCTATAGGAATGGTAATAAACCTCTAGAATACTAACTTAACCTTTAATAGACTATAACCTAGTTAATAAGAAGTGGTGATAAGGATTTTTTGTCTAAATATAATTGAGTTTAGTAAAAGGCTACAATATTTGGGGTTTAAGATGATGCCAAATTATTATGGTACTAAGATTGGATTTGGTTATACATTAAAGTGGAAAAATGGTAATTTCAAGGTGCAACATATAGTTATAATTGGGAGGTTTTTTTACATTAGTGATGTCAATTTTGGAAGCCATTCTAGTATATTCACACTCCATTGGTTATATTGCTATTAAAATAGTGGAAAATTCAGGAAGAAATGCTTCATTTTCTTTCGATAGGAAGAACGAAAAATAATACATTAGATTTGGTTAAATGGAGTAAAATTACAAGCCTAAATGAATAGGAGGATGAGGGCTTAATTATATACATAAATTTGGCAAAGCACTATTTACCACGAGTATTTGGAGATTGATAACATGTAAAGGATTATGATATGAGGTTATCAAAGAGAAATATTTGGGTTACATGAAATTTATAGTGTGGATTAGCATATAGAAGAAGAAGTGGTGATAATAATTTTTTGTTTTAATCTAATTGAGTTTGACAAAGGGCTACAATATTTTGGGTTTACGATGATGTCAACTTATTATGGATACTAGGATTGGATTTGGTTATACGTAAAATTGAAAAATGATAATTTCAATGTGCAATAGATGGTTATCATTGGGAGGCTATTTTACACTAGTGAAGTCAATTTCGGAAGCCATTCCGGAATATTCACACTCCATGGGTTATTTTCCTATTAATATAGTAGAAACTTTAGGAAGAAATGGTTCATTTTATTTGGATAGGAAGAAGGGAAAATAATAAATTAGATTTGAAAAAATGGAGTAAAATTACCAAGCCTAAATAAATAGAAGAATGGGGGCTTAATGATACATAACTTTGGGAAAGCACTAACTACAAAGAGTCTTTGGAAATTGATAACATGTAAAGGATAATGATATGAGGTTATCAAGGAAAAAAATTTGGATTCCATGAAATTTAAGTGTGGATTATACTACCTGTCAAGTCAATGACCAATACTTCTATCATTTGAAAAGTATTATTAGTAGGTAATTTTTGGTACAGAGAAGAGGAAATGGTAAGAAAGTAAGACTAGGAAAACACCCCTAACTAGGGAGTGAAGATGATTATTGGTTGTCTTAAAATTTAATAGAGCATATAAATAGATAACTAGTTTCTAGAATTTAATATTTTTAGATGATCTAATCCTATTTCAAAATTGATACCTTAAGAGAAGCACTAATATATAAGGACTTGTTAAATCCATATTGTCTTACTATAGGAATTGTATTAAACCTCTCTAATACTAACTTAAATTTTAATAGACTACAAACTAGTTAATAAGAAGTGGTGATAAGGATATTTGGTTTAAATCTAATTGAGTTTGGTAAAGGGCTGCAATATTTGGGGTTTAGGATGATTTCAAATAATTACGGATTCTAGGATTGGATTTGGTTATACATTAAAGTGGAAAAATGGTAATTTCAAGGTGCAACATATAGTTATAATTGGGAGGTTTTTTTACACTAGTGATTTCAATTTTGGAAGCCATTCTAATATATTCACACTCCATTGGTTATATTCCTATTAAAATAGTGGAAACTTCAGGAATAAATTCTTCATTTTCTTTCGATAGGAAGAAGGAAAAATAATGCTTTAGATTTTGTTAAATGGAGTAAAATTACAATCCTAAACGAATAGGAGGACGGAGGCTTAATTATATACACAAATTTGGCAAAGCACTATTTACCAAGAGTCTTTGGAGATTGATTACATGTAAAGGATTATGATATGAGGTTATCAAAGAGAAATATTTGGGTTACATGAAATTTTTAGTATGGATTAGCCTAGATAAGAAGAAGTGGTGATAAGAATTTTTTATTTTAATATGATTGAGTTTGACAAAGGGCTACAACATTTTGGGTTTACGATGATGTCAAATTATTATGGATACTAGGATTGCATTTGGTTATATGTAAAATTGAAAAATGGTAATTTCAACGTTCAATAGATGGTTATCATTGGGAGGCTATTTTACACTAGTGAAGTCAATTTTGGAAGCCATTCTGGAATATTCACACTCCATGGGTTATGTTCCTATTAATATAGTGGAAACTTTAGAAAAAAATGGTTCATTTTATTTGGATAGGAAGAAGGGAAAATAATAAATTAGATTTGACTAAATGGAGTAAAATTACCATGCCTAAATAAATAGGAGAATGGGGACTTAATTATATACATAACTTTGGAAAAGCACTAACTACCAAGAGTCTTTGGAAATTGATAACATGTAAAGGATTATGATATGAGGTTATCAAGCAAAAATATTTGGATTCCATGAAATTTAAGTGTGGATTATACTACCTGTCAAGTCAATGACCAATACTTCTATCATTTGAAAAGTATTATTTGTAGGTAATTTTTGGTTTAGAGAATAGGAAATGGGAATAAAGTAAGACTAGGAAAACACCCCTAACTAGGGAGTAAAGATGATTATTGGTTGTCTTAAAATTTAATAGGGCATATAAATAGATAACTAGTTTCTAGAATTTAATATTTTTAGATGATATAATCCTATTTCAAAAATGATACCTTAAGAGCAGCACTTATATATAAGGACTTGTTAAATCCATAGTGTCTTGCTATAGGAATGGTAATAAACCTCTCTAATACTAACTTAACTTTTAATAGACTATAAACTAGTTAAGAGGAAGTGGTGATTAGAATTTTTGGTGTAAATCTAATTGATTTTGGTAAAGGGCTACAATATTTGGTGTTTAGGATGATGTCAAATTATTATGGATTCTAGGATTGGATTTGGTTAAACATTAAAGTGGAAAAAAGGTAATTTCAAGGTGCAATAGATAGTTATAATTGGGAGGATTTTTTACACTAGTGATGTCACTTTTGGAAGCCAGCCTAGTATATTCACACTCCATTGGTTATACTCCTATTAAAATAGTAGAAAATTCAGGAAGAAATGCTTCATTTTATTTTTTGTAGGAAGAAGGATAAATAATGCATTAGATTTGGTTAAATGGAGTAAAATTACAAGCCTAAATCAATAGGAGGATAGGGGCTTAATAATATACATAAATTTGGTAAAACACTATCTACCAAGAGTTTTTGGATATTGATAACATGTAAAGTATTATGATATGAGGTTATCATAGAGAAATATTTGGGTTACATGAAATTTAAAGTGTGGATTAGACTATCTATCAAGTCAATGACCAATACTTCTATCATTTGAAAAGCGTTTTTAGCAGGTATTTTTTTTATTTGGAATATAAGAAATGGGAAGAAAGTAAGACTAGAAAAATACTCCTAACTAGGGAGTGAAGACTATTATTTATTTTCTTAAATTTTAATAGAGCATATAAATAGATAACTAGTTTCTAGAATTTAATATTTGTAGATGATATAATCATATTTCAAAATGATACAATAAGAGAAGCACTAATTTTTTTTTTTTTTTTTGTGGAAATTATCCCAAAAGGGATGCCACTTTCGGGTAAGACCCAAGGATGCAGGGGTATCCATTCCACCAAAAATGCCCAGGAGGCACTAATATATAAGGAATTTTTAAATCTATATTGTGTATCTATAGTAATGATAATAAACCTCTATAATACTAACATAACATATAATAGAATATAGCCTAGAGAATAAGAAGTGGTGGTAAGAATTTTTTGTTTTAATCTAATTGAGCTTGACAAAGGGCTACAATATTTTGGGTTTACGATGATGTCAAATTATTATGGATACTAGAATTGGATTTGGTTATACGTAAAATAGAAAAATGCTAATTTCAAAGTGCAATAGATGGTTATCATTGGGAGGCTATTTTACACTAGTGAAGACAATTTTGGAAGCCATTCCGGAATATTCACACTCCATGGATTATGTTCCTATTAAAATAGTGGAAACTTTAGGAAGAAATGTTTCATTTTATTTGGATAGGAAGAAGGGAAAATAATAAATTAAATTTGACTAGATGGAGTAAAATTACCAAGCCTAAATCAATAGGAGAATGGGGGCTTAATGATATACATAACTTTGGGAAAGCACGAACTACAAAGAGTCTTTGGAGATTGATAACATGTAACGGATTATGATATGAGGTTATCAAGGAAAAATGTTTGGATTCCATGAAATTTACGAGTGGATTATACTACCTATCAAGTCAATGACCAATACTTCTATCATTTGAAAAGAATTATTAGTAGGTAATTTTTGGTTTAGAGAATAGGAAATGGGAATAAAGTAAGACTAGGAAAACACCCCTAACTATGGAGTGAAAATGATTATTAGTTGTCTTAAAATTTAATAGAGCATATAAATAGATAACTAGTTTCTAGAATTTAATATTTTTTGATGATATAAACCTATTTCAAAAATGATACCTTAAGAGAAGCATTAATATATAAGGACTTGTTAAATCCTATAGACACCAAAATCCAGCCACTTGTAAGTCATCTATACCTTCTTGTTAGCCACGTGTCAGTCATCCACCTTCCCGCCATTATTTGGCCCAAATCCACACCTTCCCGCCATTATTTGGCCCAATTTCACCTTCTCCCGCCATTATTTGGCCCAATTTCACCTTTCCCACCATTTTTCATCCCTAAATTTATTTAAATTAATATTTATATATATATATATATATATTAATATTTTAATATATATATTTAAATAATAGTTTAAGTGATTTAATCTGAGTCGTCCGTCCTTCATTTAATCTCATCCGTCCATCCATATTAATCCATTTCACAACCTAGATTTATTCTCTACCCTTAGATCCACTTTAATCTTAGCCACATGTTCAAAGTGTCGTTAAAACCCTAAAGTGTGCCCTAAGAGTAGATTATAAATTGAGTCACCTTGATGGCTCAAACACTATGTCTTTTGCTACTTCTATCTTGGATCTTTTCTATCTTATTAAATTCTTCTATCTCCTTTTTTGATCCCCTCTATCTCTCTTCTGCTACCTTTTCGTCGCATCCATCGCCGCATCCATCATCGCTTCCGTTGCTGCTTTCACCGCCATCTCTTCTGCAGCATTCTGCAGAATCCCCCATTCTTGTCGCAAGTGCCCGTGAGCGTTTACCCCTTTACCAAGTGCCCACGGGCATTTACCAAGTGCCCGCGGGCGTTTACCCATAGCCACAGACTCAGACCGACGTCTGAAACCTTAATCCAGAAGCACGCGGGCATTCAACGAGTGCACCAGGACGCCTTTCGTAGTCGATTTGATAGCCACATTACTTCCAGGTGTCGCCTGGTCTAGCTGCGTTAACAGAGAATAGGTATAAATTAGTTTAAAGCAAGTAACTTCTTTTCTTTTATTGATCTATTGTTGAATTCTTGAATTCTATTTTTCTAGGGTTTTAGATTGTTTTTGAGGGCTCACACAGTGGAGCCCTCTTATTAATTTCTAACTCCTTGATAGTGTTAATGTGTTCAAGTTTTTGACAGCAGATTTGGTTTATTGATGGCAGTTGATTAAGCTGGAGTGGTCCAAGCAAGGGATACAACAAAGCCCACTCACTCTATTGGGATTGAAGATACATTCTTCGGAAGCGCCACCATTTGTGCCAGCTAGGGTTTCGGAGAACCCTAGCATAACTTGTAACTGTGTATCACGAATAAAGGGTTACAGGCCCTGTTGTACTCAAAAGGAGTTTTTAAACTCCACTGATTAATAATAATCGTTTATTTTGTGCAACTTTCCTGTATTCCATTATTGTGGTTCTATATTTTGATTGGCGTTGTATTTTTAATCTACAAATCCATATTGTCTTGCTATAGGAATGGTAATAAACCTCTCTAATACTAACTTAACTTTTAATAGACTATAAACTAGTTAATAAGAAGTGGTGATAAGGATTTTTTGTGTAAATCTAATTGAGTTTGGTAAAGGGCTACAATATTTGGGGTTTAGGATGATATCAAATTATTATGGATTCTAGGATTGGATTTGGTTAAAAATTAAATTGGAAAGAAGGTAATTTGAAGGTGCAATATATAGTTATAATTGGGAGGTTTTTTTACACTAGTGATGTCAATTTTGGAAGCCATTCTAGTATATTCGAACTCCATTAGTTATATTCCTATTAAAATAGTGGAAAATTTAGGAATAAATGCTTCATTTTATTTTGGTAGGAAGAATGAGAAATAATGCATTATATTTGGTTAAATGGAGTAAAATTACACGCCTAAATGAATAGGAGGATAGGAGGTTAATAATATACATAAATTTGGCAAAGCACTATCTACCAAGAGTCTTTGGATATTGATAACATGTAAAGGATTATGATATGAGGTTATCAAAGAGAAATATTTAGGTTACATGAAATTTAAAGGGTGGATTAGACTACCTATCAAGTCAATGACCAATACTTCTATCATTGGAAAAGCATTATTAGCAGGTACTTTTTTTATTTGGAATATAAGTAATGGGAAGAAAGTAAGACTAGGAAATTACCCCTAAATAGGGAGTGAAGACGATTATTTGTTTTCTTAAAATTTAATAGAGCATATAAATAGATAACTAGTTTCTAGAATTTAATTTTTGTAGATGATATAATCCTATTTCAAAATGATACCATAAGAAAATCAATAATATATAAGGACTTGTTAAATCTATATTGTGTTGCTATAGGAATGAAAATAAACCTCTAGAATACTAACATAACTTATAATAGACTATAGCCTAGATAAGATGAAGTGGTGATAAGAATTTTTTGTTTTAATCTAATTGAGTTTGACAAAGAACTACAATATTTTGGGTTTACGATGATGTCAAATTATTATGGATACTACGATTGGATTTGGTTATACGTAAAATAGAAAAATGGTAATTTCAACGTGCAATAGATACTTATCATTGGGAGGTTATTTTACACTAGTGAAGACAATTTTGGAAGCTATTATGATATATTCACATTGCATGGGTTATGTTTCTATTAAAATAGTGGAAACTTTAGGAAGAAATGCTTCATTTTATTTGGATAGGAAGAAGGTTAAATAATAAATTCGATTTGACTAAAAGGAGTAAAATTACCAAGCCTAAATCAATAGGAGAATGGGGGCTTAATAATATACATAACTTTGAGAAGGCACTAACTAACAAGAGTATTTGGAGATTGATAACATGTAAAGGATTATGATATGAGGTTATCAAGTAAACATATTTGGATTCCATGAAACTTAAGTGAGGATTATACTGCCTGTCAAGTCAATGACCGATACTTCTATCATTTGAAAAGTAATATTAATAGCTAATTTTTGGTTTAGAGAATAGGAAATGGGAAGAAAGTAAGACTAGGAAAACACCCCTAAGTAGGGAGTGAAGATGATTATTAGATGTCTTAAAATTAATAGAGCATATAAATAGATAACTAGTTTTTAGAATTTAATATTTTTAGCTGATATAATCCTATTTAAAAAATGTACCTTAAGAAAAGAACTAATATATAATGACTTGTTAAATCCATATTGTTCTGCTATAGTAACGGTAATAAACCTCTCTAATACTAACATAACTTTTAATAGACTATAACCTAGTTAAGAAGAAGTGGTGATAAGGATTTTTTGTTTAAATATAATTGAGTTTGGTAAAGGGCTACAATATTTGGGTTTTAGGATGATGCCAAATTATTATGGATACTAGGATTGGATTTGGTTATACATTAAAGTGGAAAAATGGTAATTTAAAGGTGCAAGAGATAGTTATAATTGGGAAGTTTTTTTACACTAGTGATGTCAATTTTGGAAGCCATTCTACTATATTCGCACTCCGTTGGTTATATTCCTATTAAAATAGTGGAAAATTCAGGAAGAAATGCTTCATTTTATTTCGGTAGGAAGAAGGAGAAATAATGCATTAGATTTAGTTAAATGGAGTAAAATTACAAGCCTAAATTAATAGGAGGATAAGCGCTTAATAATATACATAAATTTGGCAAAGCACTATCTACCAAGAGTTTTTGCATATAGATAACATGTAAAGGATTATGATATGAGGTTATCATAGAGAAATATTTGGTTTACATGAAATTTAAAGTGTGGATTAGACTACCTATCATGTCAATGACCAATACTTCTATCATTGGAAAAGAATTATTAGCAGCTATTTTTTTTATTTGGAATATAAGAAATGGGAAGAAAGTAAGACTAGAAAAATACTCCTAACTAGGGAGTGAAGACTATTATTTATTTTCTTAAAATTTAATAGAGCATATAAATAGATAACTAGTTTCTAGAATTTAATATTTGTAGATGATATATACATATTTCAAAATGATACCATAAGAGAAGCACTAATATATAAGGACTTGTTAAATCTATATTGTGTTGCTATAGGAATGATAATAAACCTCTAGAATAGTAACATAACGTATAATAGACTATATCTAATTGAGCTTGACAAAGAGCTACAATAATTTGGGTTTACGATGATGTCAAATTATTATGGATACTAGGATTGGATTTGGTTATACGTAAAATAGAAAATATCTAATTTCAACGTGCAATAGATGGTTATCATTGGGAGGTTATTTTACACTAGTGAAGTCAATTTCGGAAGCCATCCAGGAATATTCACACTCCATGGGTCATGTTCCTACTAAAATAATGGAAAATTTAGGAAGAAATGCTTCATTTTATTTGTATAGGAAGAAGGGAAAATAATAAATTAAATTTGACTAAATGGAGTAAAATTACAAAGCCTAAATCAATAGGAGAATGGGGGCTGAATGATATACATAACTTTGGGAAAGCACTAACTACCAAGAGTCTTTGGAGATTGATAACATGTAAAGGATTATGATATGAGGTTATCAAGGAAAAATATTTGGATTCCGTGAAATTTAAGTGGGGATTATACTACCTGTCAATTTAATGACCAATACTTCTATCATTTGAAAAGTATTATTAGTAGGTAATATTTGGTTTAGAGAATAGGAAATGGGAAGAAAGTAAGACTAGGAAAACACCCCTAAATAGAGAGTGAAGATGATTATTAGTTGTCTTAAAATTTAATAGAGCATATAAATAGATAACTGGTTTCTAGAATTTAATATTTTTAGATGATATAATCCTATTTCAAAAATGATACCTTAAGAAAAGCACTAATATATAAGGACTTGTTAAATCCATATTGTCTTGCTATAGGAATGGTAATAAACCTCTCTAATACTAACTTAACTTTTAATAGACTATAAACTAGTTAAGAAGAAGTGGTGATAAGGATTTTTGGTGTAAATCTAATTGAGTTTGGTAAAGGGCTACAATATTTGGGTTTTAGGATGATGTCAAATTATTATGGATTTTAGGATTGGATTTGGTTAAAAATTAAATTGGAAAGAAGGTAATTTCAAGGTGCAATATATAGTTATAATTGGGAGGTTTTTTACCACTAGTGATGTCAATTTTGGAAGCCATTCTAGTATATTCACACTCCATTGGTTATATTCCTATTAAAATAGTGGAAAATTCAGGAAGAAATGCTTCATTTTCTTTCGGTAGGAAGAAGGAGAAATAATGCATTATATTTGGTTAAATGGAGTAAAATTACAAACCTCAATGAATAGGAGGATAGGGGATTAATAATATAAACAAATTTGGCAAAGCACTATCTACCAAGAGTCTTTGGATATTGATAACATGTAAAGGATTATGATATGAGGTTATCAAATAGAAATATTTGGGTTACATGAAATTTAAAGTGTGGATTAGACTACCTATCAATTCAATGACCAATACTTCTATAATTTGAAAATCATTATTAGCATATATTTTGTTTATTTGGAATATAAGTAATGGGAAGAAGGTAAGACTAGGAAAATAACCCTAAATAGGGAGTGAAGATGATTATTTGTTTTCTTAAAATTTAATAGAGCATATAAATAGATAACTAGTTTCTAGAATTTAATATTTTTAGACGATACAATCCTATTTCAAAATGATTCCATAAGAGAAGCACTAATATATAAGGACTTGTTAAATCTATATTGTGTTGCTATAGGAATGATAATAAACCTCTAGAATACTAAAATAACTTATAATAGACTATAGTCTAGATAAGATGAAGTGGTGATAAGAATTTTTTGTTTATATCTAATTGAGTTTGACAAAGAGCTAGAATATTTTGGGTTTACGATGATGTCAAATTATTATGGATACTAGGATTGGATTTGGTTATACATAAAATAGAAAAATGGTAATTTCAACGTGCAATAGATAGTTATCATTGGGAGGTTATTTTACACTAGTGAAGAAAATTTTGGAAGCTATTCTGATATATTCACATTCCATGGGTTATGTTCCCATTAAAATAGTGGAAACTTTAGGAAGAAATGTTTCATTTTATTTGGATAGGAAGAAGGGTAAATAATAAATTGGATTTGACTAAATGGAGTAAAATTACCAAGCCTAAATAAATAGGAGAATGAGGGCTTAATAATATACATAACTTTGAGAAGTCACTAACTACCAAGAGTCTTTGGAGATTGATAACATGTAAAGGATTATGATATGAGATTATCAAGTAAAAATATTTGGATTCCATGAAACTAAAGTGTGGATTATACTACCTTTCAAGTTAATGACCGATACTTATATCATTTGAAAAGTATTATTAGTAGCTAATTTTTGGTTTAGATAATAGGAAATGGGAAGAAAGTAAGACTAGGAAAACACCCCTAACTAGAGAGTGAAGATGATTATTAGATGTCTTAAAATTAATAGAGCATATAAATAGATAACTAGTTTTTAGAATTTAATATTATTAGCTGATATAATCCTATTTCAAAAATGATACCTTAAGAGAAGAACTAATATTTAAGGACTTTTTAAATCCATATTTTTCTGCTATAGGAATGGTAATAACCCTCTAGAATATGAACTTAACTTTTAATAGACTCTAACCTAGTTAAGAAGAAGTGGTGATAAGGAATTTTTGTTTAAATCTAATCGATTTTGGTAAAGGGCTACAATATTTGGGGTTTAGGATGATGCCAAATTATTATGGATACTAGGATTGGATTTGGTTATACATTAAAGTGTAAAATGGTAATTTAAAGGTGCAAGATATAGTTATAATTGGGAGGTTTTTTTACACTAGTTATGTCAATTGTTGAAGCCATCTAGTATATTTGCACTCCATTGGTTATATTCCTATTAAAATAGTAGAAAATTTAGGAAGAAATGCTTCATTTTATTTTGATATGAAGAAGGAAAAATAAAGCATTAGATTTGGTTAAATGGAGTAAAATTACAAGCCTAAATGAATAGGAGGATGGGGGCTTAATAATATACATACATTTGGCAAAGAACTATTTACCAAGAATCTTTTGAGATTGATAACATGTAAAGGATTATGATATGAGGTTATCAAAGAGAAATATTTGGGTTACTTGAAATTTAAAGTGTGGATTAGACTACCTATCATGTCAATTACCAATACTTCTATCATTTGAAAAGTATTATTAGCAGGTATTTTTTTTATTTGGAATATAAAAAATGGGATGAAACTAAGTCTAGGAAAATACCCCTAACTAGGGAGTGAAGACGATTATTTATTTTCTTAAAATCTAATAGAGCATATAAATAGATAACTTGTTTCTAAAATTTAATATTTGTAGATGATATAATCCTATTTAAAAATGATACCATAAGAGAAGCAATAATATATTAGGACTTGTTAAATCTATATTGTGTTGCTATAGGAATGATAATAATAGACTATAGCCTAGATAAGAAGAAGTGGTGATAAGAATTTTTGTTTTAATTTAATTTATTTTAACAAATGGCTACAATATTTTGGGTTTACGATGATGTCAAATTATTATGGATACTAGGATTGGATTTGGTTATACGTAAAATAGAAAAATGGTAATTTCAACGTGCAATATATGGTTATCATTGGGAGTTTATTTTACACTAGTGAAGTCAATTTTGTAAGCCATTCCGGAATATTCACACTCCATGGGTTATGTTCCTTTTAAAATAGTGGAAACTTTACGAAGAAATGCTTCATTTTATTTGCATAGGAAAAAGGGAAAATAATAAATTTGATTTGACTAAATGGAGTAAAATTACCAAGCCTAAATCAATAGGCTAATGGGGGCTTAATGATATGCATAAGTATTGGAAAGCACTAACTACCAAGAGTCTTTGGAGATTGATAACATGTAAAGGATTATGATATGAGGTTATAAAGGAAAAATATTTGGATTCCATGAAACCTAAGTGTGGATTATACTACCTGTCATGTCAACGACCAATACTTCTACCATTTGAAAAGTATTATTTGTAGGAAATTTTTGGTATAGAGAATAGGAAATGGGATGAAAGTAAGACTAGGAAAACACCCCTAACTAGGGATGGAAGATGATTATTAGTTGTCTTAAAATTTAATAGAGCATATAAATAGATAACTAGTTTCTAGAATTTAATATTTTTAGATGATATAATCCTATTTCAAAAATGATACCTTAAGAGAAGCACTAATATATAAGGACTTGATAAATCCATATTGTCTTGCTATAGGAATGGTAATAAATCTCTCGAATACTAACTTAACTTTTAATAGACTATAACCTAGTTAAGAAGAAGTGGTGATAAGGGTTTTTGGTTTAAATCTAATTGATTTTGGTAAAGGGCTACAATATTTGGGGTTTAGGATGATGTCAAATTATTATGGATTCTAGGATTGGATTTGGTTATACATTAAAGTGGAAAAATGGTAATTTCAAGGTGCAACATATAGTTATAATTGGGAGGTTTTTTTACACTAATGATGTCAATTTTGAAAGCCATTCTAATATATTCGCACTCCATTGGTGATATTCCTATTAAAATAGTGGAAACTTCAGGAAGAAATGCTTCATTTTATTTCGATAGGAAGAAGGAAAAATAATGCATTAGATTTGGTTAAATGGAGTAAAATTACAAGCCTATATGAATAGGAGGATGGAGGCTTAATTATATACACAAATTTGGCAAGGCACTATTTACCAAGAGTCTTTGGAGATTGATAACATGTAAAGGATTATGATATGAGGTTATCAAAGAGAAATATTTGGGTTACATGAAATTTCTATGTGGATTAGCCTAGATAAGAAGAAGTGATGATAAGAATTTTTTATTTTAATCTAATTGAGTTTGACAAAGTGCTACAATATTTTGGGTTTTCGATGATGTCAAATTATTATGGATACTAGGATTGGATTTGGTTATACGTAAAATTGAAAATGGTAATTTCAACGTGCAATAGATGGTTATCATTGGGAGGCTATTTTACACTAGTGAAGTCAATTTCGGAAGCCATTCCGAAATATTCACACTCCATGGGTTATGTTCCTATTAATATAGTGGAAAATTTAGGAAGAAATGGTTCATTTTATTTGGATAGGAATAAGGGAAAATAATAAATTAGATTTGACTAAATGGAGTAAAATTACCAAGCCTAAATAAATAGGATAATGGGGGCTTAATGATATACATAACTTTGGGAAAGCAATAACTACCAAGAGTCTTTGGAAATTGATAACATGTAAAGGATTATGATATGAGGTTATAAAGGAAAAATATTTGGATTCCATGAAATTTAGGTGTGGATTATACTACCTGTCAAGTCAATGACCATTACTTCTATCATTTAAAAACTATTATTAGTAGGTAATTTTTGGTTTAGAGAATAGGAAATGGGAAGAAATTAATACTATGAAAACACCCCTAACTAGGGAGTGAAGATGATTATTGGTTGTCTTAAAATTTAACAGAGCATATAAATAGATAACTAGTTTCTAGAATTTAATATTTTTAGATGATATAATCCCATTTCAAAAATGATACCTTAAGAGAAGCACTAATATATAAGGACTTGTTAAATCCATATTGTCTTGCTATAGGAATGGTAATAAACCTCTCTAATACTAACTTAACTTTTAATAGACTATAAACTAGTTAAGAGGAATTGGTGATAAGTATTTTTGGTGTAAATCTAAATGAGTTTGGTAAAGGGCTATAATATTTGGGGTTTAGGATGATGTCAAAATATTATGTATTCTAGGATTGGATTTTGTTAAACATTAAATTGGAGAAAAGGTAATTTCAAGGTGCAATATATAGTTATAATTGGGAGGTTTTTTTACACTAGTGATGTCAATTTTGGAAGCCATTCTAGTATATTCGCACTCCATTGGTTATATTCCTATTAATAGTGGAAAATTCAGGAAGAAATGCTTCATTTTATTTCCATTGGAAGAAGGAGAAATAATGCATTAGATTTGGTTAAATGGAGTAAAATTACAAGCCTAAATCAATAGGAGGATAGGGGCTTAATAATATACATAAATTTGGTAAAGAACTATCTACCAAGAGTTTTTGGATATTGATAACATGTAAAGGATTATGATATGAGGTTATCATAGAGAAATATTTGGGTTACATTAAATTTAAAGTGTGGATTAGACTACCTATCAATTCAATGACCAATACTTCTATCATTTGAAAAGCATTATTAGCAGGTATTTTTTTTGTTTGGAATATAAGTAATGGGAAGAATGTAAGACTAGGAAAATACCCCTAAATAGGGAGTGAAGATGATTATTTGTTTTCTTAAAATTTAATAGAGCATATAAATAGATAACTAGTTTCTAGAATTTAATATTTTTAGATGATATAATCCTATTTCAAAATGATACCATAAGAGAAGAACTAATATATAAGGACTTGTTAAATCTATATTGTGTTGCTATAGGAATGATAATAAACCTCTAGAATACTAACATAACTTATAATAGACTATAGCCTAGATAAGATGAAGTGGTGATAAGAATTTTTTTGTTTTAAAATAATTGAGTTTGACAAAGAGCTACAATATTTGGGTTTACGATGATGTCAAATTATTATGGATACTAGGATTGGATTTGGTTATACCTAAAATAGAAAAATGGCAATTTCAACGTGCAATAGATAGTTATCATTGGGAGGTTATTTTACACTAGTGAAGACAATTTTGGAAGCTATTATGATATACTCACACTCCATGGGTTATGTTCCTATTAAAATAGTGGAAACTTTAGGAAGAAATGCTTCATTTTATTTGGATAGGAAGAAGGGTAAATAATAAATTATATTTGACTAAATGGAGTAAAATTACCAAGCCTAAATCAATAGGAGAATGGGGGTTTAATAATATGCATAACTTTGGAAAAGCTCTAACTACCAAGAGTCTTTGGAGATTGATAACATGTAAAGGATTATGATATGAGGTTATCAAGGAAAAATATTTGGATTCCATGAAATTTAAGTGTGGATTGTACTACCTGTCAAATCAATGACCAATACTTCTATCATTTGAAAAGTATTATTAGAAGGTAATTTTTTTTTAGAGAATATGAAATGGGAAGAAAGTAATACTAGGAAAGCATCCCTAACTAGCGAGTGAAGATGATTATTAGTTGTCTTAAAATTTAATAGAGCATATAAATAGATAACTAGTTTATAGATTTTAATATTTTTAGATGATATAATCCTATTTCAAAAATGATACCTTAAGATAAGCACTAGTATATAAGGACTTGTTAAATCCATATTGTGCTGCTATAGGAATGGTAATAAACCTCTAAAATACTAACTTCACTTTTTATAGACTATAACCTAGTTAAGAAGAAGTGGTGATAAGTATTTTTGGTTTAAATCTAATTGAGTTTAGTAAAATGCTACAATATTTGGGGTTTAGGATGATGCCAAATTATTATGGTACTAGGATTGGATTTGGTTATACATTAAAGTGGAAAAATGGTAATTTCAAGGTGCAAAATATAGTTATAATTGGGAGATTTTTTTACACTAGTGATGTCAATTTTGGAAGTATTTCTAGTATATTCGAACTCCATTGGTTATATTCCTATTAAAATAGTGGAAACTTCAAGAAGAAATGCTTCATTTTCTTTCGATAGGAAGAAGGAAAAATAATGCATTAGATTTGGTTAAATGGAGTAAAATTACAAGCCTAAATGAATAGGAATATGGGGGCTTAATAATATACATAAATTTGGCAAAGCACTATTTACCAAGAGTATTTAGAGATTTATTACATGTAAAGGATTATGATATGAGGTTATCAAAGAGAAAAATTTGGCTTACATGAAATTTAAAGTGTGGATTAGACTACCTATCAAGTCAATGACCAATACTTCTATCATTTGAAAAGCATTATTAGGAGGTACTTTTTTATTTGGAATATAAGAAATGGGAAGAAAGTAAGACTAGAAAAATACCCCTAAATAGGGTGTGAAGATGATTATTTGTATTCTTAAAACTTAATAGAGCATATAAATATAAAACTAGTTTCTAGAATTTAATATTTGTAGATGATATAATCCTATTTCAAAATGATACCATAACAGAAGAACTAATATATAAGGACTTTTTAAATCTATATTGTGTTGTTATAGGAATGATAATAAACCTCTAGAATACTAACATAACTTATAATATACTATAGCCTAGATAAGAAGAAGTGGTGATAAGAATTTTTTAGTTTAATCTAATTGAGTTGGACAAAGGGCTACAATATTTTGGGTTTTCGATGATGTCAAATTATTATGGATACTAGGATTGGATTTGGTTATACGTAAAATTGAAAATGGTAATTTCAACGTGCAATAGATGGTTATCATTGGGAGGCTATTTTACACTAGTGAAGTCAATTTTGGAAGCCATTCCGAAATATTCACACTCCATGGGTTATGTTCCTATTAATATAGTGGAAAATTTAGGAAGAAATGGTTCATTTTATTTGGATAGGAATAAGGGAAAATAATAAATTAGATTTGACTAAATGGAGTAAAATTACCAAGCCTAAATAAATAGGATAATGGGGGCTTAATGATATACATAACTTTGGGAAAGCACTAACTACCAAGAGTCTTTGGAAATTGATAACATGTAAAGGATTATGATATGAGGTTATAAAGGAAAAATATTTGGATTCCATGAAATTTAGGTGTGGATTATACTACCTGTCAATTCAATGACCATTACTTCTATCATTTAAAAAGTATTATTAGTAGGTAACTTTTGGTTTAGAGAATAGGAAATGGGAAGAAATTAATACTATGAAAACACCCCTAACTAGGGAGTGAAGATGATTATTGGTTGTCTTAAAATTTAACAGAGCATATAAATAGATAACTAGTTTCTAGAATTTAATATTTTTAGATGATATAATCCTATTTCAAAAATGATACCTTAAGAGAAGCACTAATATATAAGGACTTGTTAAATCCATATTGTCTTGCTATAGGAATGGTAATAAACCTCTCTAATACTAACTTAACTTTTAATAGACTATAAACTAGTTAAGAGGAATTGGTGATAAGTATTTTTGGTGTAAATCTAATTGAGTTTGGTAAAGGGCTATAATATTTGGGGTTTAGGATGATGTCAAAATATTATGTATTCTAGGATTGGATTTGGTTAAACATTAAATTGGAGAAAAGGTAATTTCAAGGTGCAATATATAGTTATAATTGGGAGGTTTTTTTACACTAGTGATGTCAATTTTGGAATCCATTCTAGTATATTCGCACTGCATTGGTTATATTCCTATTAAAATTGTGGAAAATTCAGGAAGAAATGCTTCATTTTATTTCCATTGGAAGAAGGAGAAATAATGCATTATATTTGGTTAAATGGAGTAAAATTACAAGCCTAAATCAATAGGAGGATAGGGTCTTAATAATATACATAAATTTGGTAAAGAACTATCTACCAAGAGTTTTTGGATATTGATAACATGTAAAGGATTATGATATGAGGTTATCATAGAGAAATATTTGGGTTACATTAAATTTAAAGTGTGGATTAGACTACCTATCAATTCAATGACCAATACTTCTATCATTTGAAAAGCATTATTAGCAGGTATTTTTTTATTTGGAATATAAGTAATGGGAAGAATGTAAGACTAGGAAAATACCCCTAAATAGGGAGTGAAGACGATTATTTGTTTTCTTAAAATTTAATAGAGCATATAAATAGATAACTAGTTTCTAGAATTTAATATTTTTAGATGATATAATCCTATTTCAAAATGATACCATAAGAGAAGAACTAATATATAAGGACTTGTTAAATCTATATTGTGTTGCTATAGGAATGATAATAAACCTCTAGAATACTAACATAACTTATAATAGACTATAGCCTAGATAAGATGAAGTGGTGATAAGAATTTTTTTGTTTTAAAATAATTGAGTTTGACAAAGAGCTACAATATTTGGATTTACAATGATGTCAAATTATTATGGATACTAGGATTGGATTTGGTTATACATAAAATAGAAAAATGGCAATTTCAACGTGCAATAGATAGTTATCATTGGGAGGTTATTTTACACTAGTGAAGACAATTTTGGAAGCTATTATGATATACTCACACTCCATGGGTTATGTTCCTATTAAAATAGTGGAAACTTTAGGAAGAAATGCTTCATTTTATTTGGATAGGAAGAAGGGTAAATAATAAATTAGATTTGACTAAATGGAGTAAAATTACCAAGCCTAAATCAATAGGATAATGGGGGTTTAATAATATGCATAACTTTGGAAAATCTCTAACTACCAAGAGTCTTTGGAGATTGATAACATGTAAAGGATTATGATATGAGGTTATCAAGGAAAAATATTTGGATTCCATGAAATTTAAGTGTGGATTGTACTACCTGTCAAATCAATGACCAATACTTCTATCATTTGAAAAGTATTATTAGTAGGTAATTTTTTTTTTAGAGAATAGGAAATGGGAAGAAAGTAATACTAGGAAAGCATCCCTAACTAGCGACTGAAGATGATTATTAGTTGTATTAAAATTTAATAGAGCATATAAATAGATAACTAGTTTATAGATTTTAATATTTTTAGATGATATAATCCTATTTCAAAAATGATACCTTAAGATAAGCACTAGTATATAAGGACTTGTTAAATCCATATTGTGCTGCTATAGGAATGGTAATAAACCTCTAAAATACTAACTTCACTTTTTATAGACTATAACCTAGTTAAGAAGAAGTGGTGATAAGTATTTTTGGTTTAAATCTAATTGAGTTTAGTAAAATGCTACAATATTTGGGGTTTAGGATGATGCCAAATTATTATGGTACTAGGATTGGATTTGGTTATACATTAAAGTGGAAAAATGGTAATTTCAAGGTGCAAAATATAGTTATAATTGGGAGATTTTTTTACACTAGTGATGTCAATTTTGGAAGTATTTCTAGTATATTCGAACTCCATTGGTTATATTCCTATTAAAATAGTGGAAACTTCAGGAAGAAATGCTTCATTTTCTTTCGATAGGAAGAAGGAAAAATAATGCATTAGATTTGGTTAAATGGAGTAAAATTACAAGCCTAAATGAATAGGAATATGGGGGCTTAATAATATACATAAATTTGGCAAAGCACTATTTACCAAGAGTATTTAGAGATTGATTACATGTAAAGGATTATGATATGAGGTTATCAAAGAGAAAAATTTGGCTTACATGAAATTTAAAGTGTGGATTAGACTACCTATCAAGTCAATGACCAATACTTCTATCATTTGAAAAGCATTATTAGGAGGTGCTTTTTTATTTGGAATATAAGAAATGGGAAGAAAGTAAGACTAGAAAAATACCCCTAAATAGGGTGTGAAGATGATTATTTGTATTCTTAAAACTTAATAGAGCATATAAATATAAAACTAGTTTCTAGAATTTAATATTTGTAGATGATATAATCCTATTTCAAAATGATACCATAACAGAAGCACTAATATATAAGGACTTTTTAAATCTATATTGTGTTGTTATAGGAATGATAATAAACCTCTAGAATACTAACATAACTTATAATAGACTATAGCCTAGATAAGAAGAAGTGGTGATAAGAAGTTTTTGTTTTAATCTAATTGAGTTTGACAAAGGGCTACAATATTTGGGTTTACGATGATGTCAAATTATTATGGATACTACGATTGGATTTGGTTATACGTAAAATAGAAAATATCTAATTTTAACATGCAATAGATGGTTATCATTGGGAGGTTATTTTACACTAGTGAAGTCAATTTTGGAAGCCATTCCGGAATATTCACACTCCATGGGTTATGTTCCTACTAAAATAGTGGAAACTTTAGGAAGCAATGCTTCATTTTATTTGGATAGAAAGAAGGGAAAATAATAACTTAAATTTGACTAAATGGAATAAAATTACAAAGCCTAAATCAATAGGAGAATGGGGGCTGAATGATATACATAACTTTGGGAAAGCACTAACTACCAAGAGTCTTTGGAGATTGATAACATGTAAAGGATTATGATATGAGGTTATCAAGGAAAAATATTTGGATTTCATGAAATTTAAGTGGGGATTATACTACCTGTCAATTCAATGACCAATACGTCTATCATTTGAAAAGTATTATTAGTAGGTAATATTTGGTTTAGAGAATAGGAAATGGGAAGAAAGTAAGACTATGAAAACACCCCTAAATAGAGAGTGAAGGTGATTATTAGTTGTCTTAAAATTTAACAGAGCATATAAATAGATAACTAGTTTCTAGAATTTAATATTTTTAGATGATATAATCCTATTTCAAAAATGATACCTTAAGAGAAGCACTAATATATAAGGACTTGTTAAATCCATATTGTCTTGCTATAGGAATGGTAATAAACCTCTCTAATACTAACTTAACTTTTAATAGACTATAAACTAGTTAAGAGGAATTGGTGATAAGGATTTTTGGTGTAAATCTAATTGAGTTTGGTAAAGGGCTATAATATTTGGGGTTTAGGATGATGTCAAAATATTATGTATTCTAGGATTGGATTTGGTTAAACATTAAATTGGAGAAAAGGTAATTTCAAGGTGCAATATATAGTTATAATTGGGAGGTTTTTTTACACTAGTGATGTCAATTTTGGAAGCCATTCTAGTATATTCGCACTCCATTGGTTATATTCCTATTAAAATAGTGGAAAATTCAGGAAGAAATGCTTCATTTTCTTTCCATTGGAAGAAGGAGAAATAATGCATTAGATTTGGTTAAATGGAGTAAAATTACAAGCCTAAATCAATAGGAGGATAGGGTCTTAATAATATACATAAATTTGGTAAAGAACTATCTACCAAGAGTTTTTGGATATTGATAACATGTAAAGGATTATGATATGAGGTTATCATAGAGAAATATTTGGGTTACATTAAATTTAAAGTGTGGATTAGACTACCTATCAATTCAATGACCAATACTTCTATCATTTGAAAAGCATTATTAGCAGGTATTTTTTTTATTTGGAATATAAGTAATGGGAAGAATGTAAGACTAGGAAAATACCCCTAAATAGGGAGTGAAGACGATTATTTGTTTTCTTAAAATTTAATAGAGCATATAAATAGATAGCTAGTTTCTAGAATTTAATATTTTTAGATGATATAATCCTATTTCAAAATGATACCATAAGAGAAGAACTAATATATAAGGACTTGTTAAATCTATATTGTGTTGCTATAGGAATGATAATAAACCTCTAGAATACTAACATAACTTATAATAGACTATAGCCTAGATAAGATGAAGTGGTGATAAGAATTTTTTTGTTTTAAAATAATTGAGTTTGACAAAGAGCTACAATATTTGTGTTTACGATGATGTCAAATTATTATGGATACTAGGATTGGATTTGGTTATACGTAAAATAGAAAAATGGCAATTTCAACGTGCAATAGATAGTTATCATTGGGAGGTTATTTTACACTAGTGAAGACAATTTTGGAAGCTATTATGATATACTCACACTCCATGGGTTATGTTCCTATTAAAATAGTGGAAACTTTAGGAAGAAAATCTTCATTTTATTTGGATAGGAAGAAGGGTAAATAATAAATTAGATTTGACTAAATGGAGTAAAATTACCAAGCCTAAATCAATAGGAGAATGGGGGTTTAATAATATGCATAACTTTTGAAAAGCTCTAACTACCAAGAGTCTTTGGAGATTGATAACATGTAAAGGATTATGATATGAGGTTATCAAGGAAAAATATTTGGATTCCATGAAATTTAAGTGTGGATTGTACTACCTGTCAAATCAATGACCAATACTTCTATCATTTGAAAAGTATTATTAGAAGGTAATTTTTTTTTAGAGAATATGAAATGGGAAGAAAGTAATACTAGGAAAGCATCCCTAACTAGCGAGTGAAGATGATTATTAGTTGTCTTAAAATTTAATAGAGCATATAAATAGATAACTAGTTTATAGATTTTAATATTTTTAGATGATATAATCCTATTTCAAAAATGATACCTTAAGATAAGCACTAGTATATAAGGACTTGTTAAATCCATATTGTGCTGCTATAGGAATGGTAATAAACCTCTAAAATACTAACTTCACTTTTTATAGACTATAACCTAGTTAAGAAGAAGTGGTGATAAGTATTTTTGGTTTAAATCTAATTGAGTTTAGTAAAATGCTACAATATTTGGGGTTTAGGATGATGCCAAATTATTATGGTACTAGGATTGGATTTGGTTATACATTAAAGTGGAAAAATGGTAATTTCAAGGTGCAAAATATAGTTATAATTGGGAGATTTTTTTACACTAGTGATGTCAATTTTGGAAGTATTTCTATTAAAATAGTGGAAACTTCAAGAAGAAATGCTTCATTTTCTTTCGATAGGAAGAAGGAAAAATAATGCATTAGATTTGGTTAAATGGAGTAAAATTACAAGCCTAAATGAATAGGAATATGGGGGCTTAATAATATACATAAATTTCGCAAAGAAATATTTACCAAGAGTATTTAGAGATTGATTACATGTAAAGGATTATGATATGAGGTTATCAAAGAGAAAAATTTGGCTTACATGAAATTTAAAGTGTGGATTAGACTACCTATCAAGTCAATGACCAATACTTCTATCATTTGAAAAGCATTATTAGGAGGTACTTTTTTATTTGGAATATAAGAAATGGGAAGAAAGTAAGACTAGAAAAATACCCCTAAATAGGGTGTGAAGATGATTATTTGTATTCTTAAAACTTAATAGAGCATATAAATATAAAACTAGTTTCTAGAATTTAATATTTGTAGATGATATAATCCTATTTCAAAATGATACCATAACAGAAGCACTAATATATAAGGACTTTTTAAATCTATATTGTGTTGTTATAGGAATGATAATAAACCTCTAGAATACTAACATAACTTATAATATACTATAACCTAGATAAGAAGAAGTGGTGATAAGAAGTTTTTATTTTAATCTAATTGAGTTTGACAAAGGGCTACAATATTTGGGTTTACGATGATGTCAAATTATTATGGATACTACGATTGGATTTGGTTATACGTAAAATAGAAAATATCTAATTTTAACATGCAATAGATGGTTATCATTGGGAGGTTATTTTACACTAGTGAAGTCAATTTTGGAAGCCATTCCGGAATATTCACACTCCATGGGTTATGTTCCTACTAAAATAGTGGAAACTTTAGGAAGAAATGCTTCATTTTATTTGGATAGGAAGAAGGGAAAATAATAACTTAAATTTGACTAAATGGAATAAAATTACAAAGCCTAAATCAATAGGAGAATGGGGGCTGAATGATATACATAACTTTGGGAAAGCACTAACTACCAAGAGTCTTTGGAGATTGATAACATGTAAAGGATTATGATATGAGGTTATCAAGGAAAAATATTTGGATTCCATGAAATTTAAGTGGGGATTATACTACCTGTCAATTCAATGACCAATACGTCTATCATTTGAAAAGTATTATTAGTAGGTAATATTTGGTTTAGAGAATAGGAAATGGGAAGAAAGTAAGACTATGAAAACACCCCTAAATAGAGAGTGAAGGTGATTATTAGTTGTCTTAAAATTTAACAGAGCATATAAATAGATAACTAGTTTCTAGAATTTAATATTTTTAGATGATATAATCCTATTTCAAAAATGATACCTTAAGAGAAGAACTAATATATAAGGACTTGTTAAATCCATATTGTCTTGCTATAGGAATGGTAATAAACCTCTCTAATACTAACTTAACTTTTAATAGACTATAAACTAGTTAAGAGGAATTGGTGATAAGGATTTTTGGTGTAAATCTAATTGATTTTGGTAAAGGGCTATAATATTTGGGGTTTAGGATGATGTCAAAATATTATGTATTCTAGGATTGGATTTGGTTAAACATTAAATTGGAGAAAAGGTAATTTCAAGGTGCAATATATAGTTATAATTGGGAGGTTTTTTTACACTAGTGATGTCAATTTTGGAAGCCATTCTAGTATATTCGCACTCCATTGGTTATATTCCTATTAAAATAGTGGAAAATTCAGGAAGAAATGCTTCATTTTCTTTCCATTGGAAGAAGGAGAAATAATGCATTAGATTTGGTTAAATGGAGTAAAATTACAAGCCTAAATCAATAGGAGGATAGGGGCTTAATAATATACATAAATTTGGTAAAGAACTATCTACCAAGAGTTTTTGGATATTGATAACATGTAAAGGATTATGATATGAGGTTATCATAGAGAAATATTTGGGTTACATTAAATTTAAAGTGTGGATTAGACTACCTATCAATTCAATGACCAATACTTCTATCATTTGAAAAGCATTATTAGCAGGTATTTTTTTTATTTGGAATATAAGTAATGGGAAGAATGTAAGACTAGGAAAATACCCCTAAATAGGGAGTGAAGACGATTATTTTTTTTCTTAAAATTTAATAGAGCATATAAATAGATAACTAGTTTCTAGAATTTAATATTTTTAGATGATATAATCCTATTTCAAAATGATACCATAAGAGAAGAACTAATATATAAGGACTTGTTAAATCTATATTGTGTTGCTATAGGAATGATAATAAACCTCTAGAATACTAACATAACTTATAATAGACTATAGCCTAGATAAGATGAAGTGGTGATAAGAATTTTTTTGTTTTAAAATAATTGAGTTTGACAAAGAGCTACAATATTTGGATTTACAATGATGTCAAATTATTATGGATACTAGGATTGGATTTGGTTATACATAAAATAGAAAAATGACAATTTCAACGTGCAATAGATAGTTATCATTGGGAGGTTATTTTACACTAGTGAAGACAATTTTGGAAGCTATTATGATATACTCACAGTCCATGGGTTATGTTCCTATTAAAATAGTGGAAACTTTAGGAAGAAATGCTTCATTTTATTTGGATAGGAAGAAGGGTAAATAATAAATTAGATTTGACTAAATGGAGTAAAATTACCAAGCCTAAATCAATAGGAGAATGGGGGTTTAATAATATGCATAACTTTGGAAAAGCTCTAACTACCAAGAGTCTTTGGAGATTGATAACATGTAAAGGATTATGATATGAGGTTATCAAGGAAAAATATTTGGATTCCATGAAATTTAAGTGTGGATTGTACTACCTGTCAAATCAATGACCAATACTTCTATCATTTGAAAAGTATTATTAGTAGGTAATTTTTTTTTTAGAGAATAGGAAATGGGAAGAAAGTAATACTAGGAAAGCATCCCTAACTAGCGAGTGAAGATGATTATTAGTTGTCTTAAAATTTAATAGAGCATATAAATAGATAACTAGTTTATAGATTTTAATATTTTTAGATGATATAATCCTATTTCAAAAATGATACCTTAAGATAAGCACTAGTATATAAGGACTTGTTAAATCCATATTGTGCTGCTATAGGAATGGTAATAAACCTCTAAAATACTAACTTCACTTTTTATAGACTATAACCTAGTTAAGAAGAAGTGGTGATAAGTATTTTTGGTTTAAATCTAATTGAGTTTAGTAAAATGCTACAATATTTGGGGTTTAGGATGATGCCAAATTATTATGGTACTAGGATTGGATTTGGTTATACATTAAAGTGGAAAAATGGTAATTTCAAGGTGCAAAATATAGTTATAATTGGGAGATTTTTTTACACTAGTGATGTCAATTTTGGAAGTATTTCTAGTATATTCGAACTCCATTGGTTATATTCCTATTAAAATAGTGGAAACTTCAGGAAGAAATGCTTCATTTTCTTTCGATAGGAAGAAGGAAAAATAATGCATTAGATTTGGTTAAATGGAGTAAAATTACAAGCCTAAATGAATAGGAATATGGGGGCTTAATAATATACATAAATTTGGCAAAGCACTATTTACCAAGAGTATTTAGAGATTGATTACATGTAAAGGATTATGATATGAGGTTATCAAAGAGAAAAATTTGGCTTACATGAAATTTAAAGTGTGGATTAGACTACCTATCAAGTCAATGACAAATACTTCTATCATTTGAAAAGCATTATTAGGAGGTGCTTTTTTATTTGGAATATAAGAAATGGGAAGAAAGTAAGACTAGAAAAATACCCCTAAATAGGGTGTGAAGATGATTATTTGTATTCTTAAAACTTAATAGAGCATATAAATATAAAACTAGTTTCTATAATTTAATATTTGTAGATGATATAATCCTATTTCAAAATGATACCATAACAGAAGCACTAATATATAAGGACTTTTTAAATCTATATTGTGTTGTTATAGGAATGATAATAAACCTCTAGAATACTAACATAACTTATAATAGACTATAGCCTAGATAAGAAGAAGTGGTGATAAGAAGTTTTTGTTTTAATCTAATTGAGTTTGACAAAGGGCTACAATATTTGGGTTTACGATGATGTCAAATTATTATGGATACTACGATTGGATTTGGTTATACGTAAAATAGAAAATATCTAATTTTAACATGCAATAGATGGTTATCATTGGGAGGTTATTTTACACTAGTGAAGTCAATTTTGGAAGCCATTCCGGAATATTCACACTCCATGGGTTATGTTCCTACTAAAATAGTGGAAACTTTAGGAAGAAATGCTTCATTTTATTTGGATAGGAAGAAGGGAAAATAATAACTTAAATTTGACTAAATGGAATAAAATTACAAAGCCTAAATCAATAGGAGAATGGGGGCTGAATGATATACATAACTTTGGGAAAGCACTAACTACCAAGATTCTTTGGAGATTGATAACATGTAAAGGATTATGATATGAGGTTATCAAGGAAAAATATTTGGATTCCATGAAATTTAAGTGGGGATTATACTACCTGTCAATTCAATGACCAATACGTCTATCATTTGAAAAGTATTATTAGTAGGTAATATTTGGTTTAGAGAATAGGAAATGGGAAGAAAGTAAGACTATGAAAACACCCCTAAATAGAGAGTGAAGGTGATTATTAGTTGTCTTAAAATTTAACAGAGCATATAAATAGATAACTAGTTTCTAGAATTTAATATTTTTAGATGATATAATCCTATTTCAAAAATGATACCTTAAGAGAAGCACTAATATATAAGGACTTGTTAAATCCATATTGTCTTGCTATAGGAATGGTAATAAACCTCTCTAATACTAACTTAACTTTTAATAGACTATAAACTAGTTAAGAGGAATTGGTGATAAGGATTTTTTGTGTAAATCTAATTGAGTTTGGTAAAGGGCTATAATATTTGGGGTTTAGGATGATGTCAAAATATTATGTATTCTAGGATTGGATTTGGTTAAACATTAAATTGGATAAAAGGTAATTTCAAGGTGCAATATATAGTTATAATTGGGAGGTTTTTTTACACTAGTGATGTCAATTTTGGAAGCCATTCTAGTATATTCGCACTCCATTGGTTATATTCCTATTAAAATAGTGGAAAATTCAGGAAGAAATGCTTCATTTTCTTTCCATTGGAAGAAGGAGAAATAATGCATTAGATTTGGTTAAATGGAGTAAAATTACAAGCCTAAATCAATAGGAGGATAGGGGCTTAATAATATACATAAATTTGGTAAAGAACTATCTACCAAGAGTTTTTGGATATTGATAACATGTAAAGGATTATGATATGAGGTTATCATAGAGAAATATTTGGGTTACATTAAATTTAAAGTGTGGATTAGACTACCTATCAATTCAATGACCAATACTTCTATCATTTGAAAAGCATTATTAGCAGGTATTTTTTTTATTTGGAATATAAGTAATGGGAAGAATGTAAGACTAGGAAAATACCCCTAAATAGGGAGTGAAGACGATTATTTGTTTTCTTAAAATTTAATAGAGCATATAAATAGATAGCTAGTTTCTAGAATTTAATATTTTTAGATGATATAATCCTATTTCAAAATGATACCATAAGAGAAGAACTAATATATAAGGACTTGTTAAATCTATATTGTGTTGCTATAGGAATGATAATAAACCTCTAGAATACTAACATAACTTATAATAGACTATAGCCTAGATAAGATGAAGTGGTGATAAGAATTTTTTTGTTTTAAAATAATTGAGTTTGACAAAGAGCTACAATATTTGTGTTTACGATGATGTCAAATTATTATGGATACTAGGATTGGATTTGGTTATACGTAAAATAGAAAAATGGCAATTTCAACGTGCAATAGATAGTTATCATTGGGAGGTTATTTTACACTAGTGAAGACAATTTTGGAAGCTATTATGATATACTCACACTCCATGGGTTATGTTCCTATTAAAATAGTGGAAACTTTAGGAAGAAAATCTTCATTTTATTTGGATAGGAAGAAGGGTAAATAATAAATTAGATTTGACTAAATGGAGTAAAATTACCAAGCCTAAATCAATAGGAGAATGGGGGTTTAATAATATGCATAACTTTGGAAAAGCTCTAACTACCAAGAGTCTTTGGAGATTGATAACATGTAAAGGATTATGATATGAGGTTATCAAGGAAAAATATTTGGATTCCATGAAATTTAAGTGTGGATTGTACTACCTGTCAAATCAATGACCAATACTTCTATCATTTGAAAAGTATTATTAGAAGGTAATTTTTTTTTAGAGAATATGAAATGGGAAGAAAGTAATACTAGGAAAGCATCCCTAACTAGCGAGTGAAGATGATTATTAGTTGTCTTAAAATTTAATAGAGCATATAAATAGATAACTAGTTTATAGATTTTAATATTTTTAGATGATATAATCCTATTTCAAAAATGATACCTTAAGATAAGCACTAGTATATAAGGACTTGTTAAATCCATATTGTGCTGCTATAGGAATGGTAATAAACCTCTAAAATACTAACTTCACTTTTTATAGACTATAACCTAGTTAAGAAGAAGTGGTGATAAGTATTTTTGGTTTAAATCTAATTGAGTTTAGTAAAATGCTACAATATTTGGGGTTTAGGATGATGCCAAATTATTATGGTACTAGGATTGGATTTGGTTATACATTAAAGTGGAAAAATGGTAATTTCAAGGTGCAAAATATAGTTATAATTGGGAGATTTTTTTACACTAGTGATGTCAATTTTGGAAGTATTTCTAGTATATTCGAACTCCATTGGTTATATTCCTATTAAAATAGTGGAAACTTTAGGAAGAAATGCTTCATTTTCTTTCGATAGGAAGAAGGAAAAATAATGCATTAGATTTGGTTAAATGGAGTAAAATTACAAGCCTAAATGAATAGGAAGATGGGGGCTTAATAATATACATAAATTTGGCAAAGCACTATTTACCAAGAGTATTTAGAGATTGATTACATGTAAAGGATTATGATATGAGGTTATCAAAGAGAAAAATTTGGCTTACATGAAATTTAAAGTGTGGATTAGACTACCTATCAAGTCAATGACCAATACTTCTATCATTTGAAAAGCATTATTAGGATGTACTTTTTTATTTGGAATATAAGAAATGGGAAGAAAGTAAGACTAGAAAAATACCCCTAAATAGGGTGTGAAGATGATTATTTGTATTCTTAAAACTTAATAGAGCATATAAATATAAAACTAGTTTCTAGAATTTAATATTTGTAGATATAATCCTATTTCAAAATGATACCATAACAGAAGCACTAATATATAAGGACTTTTTAAATCTATATTGTGTTGTTATAGGAATGATAATAAACCTCTAGAATACTAACATAACTTATAATAGACTATAGCCTAGATAAGAAGAAGTGGTGATAAGAAGTTTTTGTTTTAATCTAATTGAGTTTGGCAAAGGGCTACAATATTTGAGTTTACGATGATGTCAAATTATTATGGATACTACGATTGGATTTGGTTATACGTAAAATAGAAAATATCTAATTTTAACATGCAATAGATGGTTATCATTGGGAGGTTATTTTCCACTAGTGAAGTCAATTTTGGAAGCCATTCCGAAATATTCACACTCCATGGGTTATGTTCCTACTAAAATAGTGGAAACTTTAGGAAGAAATGCTTCATTTTATTTGGATAGGAAGAAGGGAAAATAATAACTTAAATTTGACTAAATGGAGTAAAATTACAAAGCCTAAATCAATAGGATAATGGGGGCTGAATGATATACATAACTTTGGGAAAGCACTAACTACCAAGAGTCTTTGGAGATTGATAACATGTAAAGGATTATGATATGAGGTTATCAAGGAAAAATATTTGGATTCCATGAAATTTAAGTGGGGATTATACTACCTGTCAATTCAATGACCAATACGTCTATCATTTGAAAAGTATTATTAGTAGGTAATATTTGGTTTAGAGAATAGGAAATGGGAAGAAAGTAAGACTATGAAAACACCCCTAAATAGAGAGTGAAGGTGATTATTAGTTGTCTTAAAATTTAACAGAGCATATAAATAGATAACTAGTTTCTAGAATTTAATATTTTTAGATGATATAATCCTATTTCAAAAATGATACCTTAAGAGAAGCACTAATATATAAGGACTTGTTAAATCCATATTGTCTTGCTATAGGAATGTTAATAAACCTCTCTAATACTAACTTAACTTTTCATAGACTATAAACTAGTTAAGAGGAAGTGTTGATAAGGATTTTTGGTGTAAATCTAATTGAGTTTGGTAAAGGGCTATAATATTTGGGGTTTAGGATGATGTCAAAATATTATGTATTCTAGGATTGGATTTGGTTAAACATTAAATTGGAGAAAAGGTAATTTCAAGGTGCAATATATAGTTATAATTGGGAGGTTTTTTTACACTAGTGATGTCAATTTTGGAAGCCATTCTAGTATATTCGCACTCCATTGGTTATATTCCTATTAAAATAGTGGAAAATTCAGGAAGAAATGCTTCATTTTCTTTCCATTGGAAGAAGGAGAAATAATGCATTAGATTTGGTTAAATGGAGTAAAATTACAAGCCTAAATCAATAGGAGGATAGGGGCTTAATAATATACATAAATTTGGTAAAGAACTATCTACCAAGAGTTTTTGGATATTGATAACATGTAAAGGATTATGATATGAGGTTATCATAGAGAAATATTTGGGTTACATTAAATTTAAAGTGTGGATTAGACTACCTATCAATTCAATGACCAATACTTCTATCATTTGAAAAGCATTATTAGCAGGTATTTTTTTTATTTGGAATATAAGTAATGGGAAGAATGTAAGACTAGGAAAATACCCCTAAATAGGGAGTGAAGACGATTATTTGTTTTCTTAAAATTTAATAGAGCATATAAATAGATAACTAGTTTCTAGAATTTAATATTTTTAGATGATATAATCCTATTTCAAAATGATACCATAAGAGAAGAACTAATATATAAGGACTTGTTAAATCTATATTGTGTTGCTATAGGAATGATAATAAACCTCTAGAATACTAACATAACTTATAATAGACTATAGCCTAGATAAGATGAAGTGGTGATAAGAATTTTTTTGTTTTAAAATAATTGAGTTTGACAAAGAGCTACAATATTTGGGTTTACGATGATGTCAAATTATTATGGATACTAGGATTGGATTTGGTTATACGTAAAATAGAAAAATGGCAATTTCAACGTGCAATAGATAGTTATCATTGGGAGGTTATTTTACACTAGTGAAGACAATTTTGGAAGCTATTATGATATACTCACACTCCATGGGTTATGTTCCTATTAAAATAGTGGAAACTTTAGGAAGAAATGCTTCATTTTATTTTGATAGGAAGAAGGGTAAATACTAAATTAGATTTGACTAAATGGAGTAAAATTACCAAGCCTAAATCAATAGGAGAATGGGGGTTTAATAATATACATAACTTTGGAAAAGCTCTAACGACCAAGAGTCTTTGGAGATTGATAACATGTAAAGGATTATGATATGAGGTTATCAAGGAAAAATATTTGGATTCCATGAAATTTAAGTGTGGATTGTACTACCTGTCAAATCAATGACCAATACTTCTATCATTTGAAAAGAATTATTAGTAGGTAATTTTTTGTTTAGAGAATAGGAAATGGGAAGAAAGTAATACTAGGAAAGCATCCCTAACTAGCGAGTGAAGATGATTATTAGTTGTCTTAAAATTTAATAAAGCATATAAATAGATAACTAGTTTATAGATTTTAATATTTTTAGATGATATAATCCTATTTCAAAAATGATACCTTAAGAGAAGCACTAGTATATAAGGACTTGTTAAATCCATATTGTGCTGCTATAGGAATGGTAATAAACCTCTAAAATACTAACTTCACTTTTTATAGACTATAACCTAGTTAAGAAGAAGTGGTGATAAGTATTTTTGGTTTAAATCTAATTGAGTTTAGTAAAATGCTACAATATTTGGGGTTTAGGATGATGCCAAATTATTATGGTACTAGGATTGGATTTGGTTATACATTAAAGTGGAAAAATGGTAATTTCAAGGTGCAAAATATAGTTATAATTGGGAGATTTTTTTACACTAGTGATGTCAATTTTGGAAGTATTTCTAGTATATTCGAACTCCATTGGTTATATTCCTATTAAAATAGTGGAAACTTTAGGAAGAAATACTTCATTTTCTTTCGATAGGAAGAAGGAAAAATAATGCATTAGATTTGGTTAAATGGAGTAAAATTACAAGCCTAAATGAATAGGAAGATGGGGGCTTAATAATATACATAAATTTGGCAAAGCACTATTTACCAAGAGTATTTAGAGATTGATTACATGTAAAGGATTATGATATGAGGTTATCAAAGAGAAAATTTTGGCTTACATGAAATTTAAAGTGTGGATTAGACTACCTATCAAGTCAATGACCAATACTTCTATCATTTGAAAAGCATTATTAGGAGGTACTTTTTTATTTGGAATATAAGAAATGGGAAGAAAGTAAGACTAGAAAAATACCCCTAAATAGGGTGTGAAGATGATTATTTGTATTCTTAAAACTTAATAGAGCATATAAATATAAAACTAGTTTCTAGAATTTAATATTTGTAGATATAATCCTATTTCAAAATGATACCATAACAGAAGCACTAATATATAAGGACTTTTTAAATCTATATTGTGTTGTTATAGGAATGATAATAAACCTCTAGAATACTAACATAACTTATAATAGACTATAGCCTAGATAAGAAGAAGTGGTGATAAGAAGTTTTTGTTTTAATCTAATTGAGTTTGGCTAAGGGCTACAATATTTGGGTTTACGATGATGTCAAATTATTATGGATACTACGATTGGATTTGGTTATACGTAAAATAGAAAATATCTAATTTTAACATGCAATAGATGGTTATCATTGGGAGGTTATTTTCCACTAGTGAAGTCAATTTTGGAAGCCATTCCGGAATATTCACACTCCATGGGTTATGTTCCTACTAAAATAGTGGAAACTTTAGGAAGAAATGCTTCATTTTATTTGGATAGGAAGAAGGGAAAATAATAACTTAAATTTGACTAAATGGAGTAAAATTACAAAGCCTAAATCAATAGGAGAATGGGGGCTGAATGATATACATAACTTTGGGAAAGCACTAACTACCAAGAGTCTTTGGAGATTGATAACATGTAAAGGATTATGATATGAGGTTATCAAGGAAAAATATTTGGATTCCATGAAATTTAAGTGGGGATTATACTACCTGTCAATTCAATGACCAATACGTCTATCATTTGAAAAGTATTATTAGTAGGTAATATTTGGTTTAGAGAATAGGAAATGGGAAGAAAGTAAGACTATGAAAACACCCCTAAATAGAGAGTGAAGGTGATTATTAGTTGTCTTAAAATTTAACAGAGCATATAAATAGATAACTAGTTTCTAGAATTTAATATTTTTAGATGATATAATCCTATTTCAAAAATGATACCTTAAGAGAAGCACTAATATATAAGGACTTGTTAAATCCATATTGTCTTGCTATAGGAATGTTAATAAACCTCTCTAATACTAACTTAACTTTTAATAGACTATAAACTAGTTAAGAGGAAGTGGTGATATGGATTTTTGGTGTAAATCTAATTGAGTTTGGTAAAGGGCTATAATATTTGGGGTTTAGGATGATGTCAAAATATTATGTATTCTAGGATTGGATTTGGTTAAACATTAAATTGGAGAAAAGGTAATTTCAAGGTGCAATATATAGTTATAATTGGGAGGTTTTTTTACACTAGTGATGTCAATTTTGGAAGCCATTCTAGTATATTCGCACTCCATTGGTTATATTCCTATTAAAATAGTGGAAAATTCAGGAAGAAATGCTTCATTTTCTTTCCATTGGAAGAAGGAGAAATAATGCATTAGATTTGGTTAAATGGAGTAAAATTACAAGCCTAAATCAATAGGAGGATAGGGGCTTAATAATATACATAAATTTGGTAAAGAACTATCTACCAAGAGTTTTTGGATATGGATAACATGTAAAGGATTATGATATGAGGTTATCATAGAGAAATATTTGGGTTACATTAAATTTAAAGTGTGGATTAGACTACCTATCAATTCAATGACCAATACTTCTATCAATTGAAAAGCATTATTAGCAGGTATTTTTTTTATTTGGAATATAAGTAATGGGAAGAATGTAAGACTAGGAAAATACTCCTAAATAGGGAGTGAAGACGATTATTTGTTTTCTTAAAATTTAATAGAGCATATAAATAGATAACTAGTTTCTAGAATTTAATATTTTTAGATGATATAATCCTATTTCAAAATGATACCATAAGAGAAGAACTAATATATAAGGACTTGTTAAATCTATATTGTGTTGCTATAGGAATGATAATAAACGTCTAGAATACTAACATAACTTATAATAGACTATAGCCTAGATAAGATGAAGTGGTGATAATAATTTTTTTGTTTTAAAATAATTGAGTTTGACAAAGATCTACAATATTTGGGTTTACGATGATGTCAAATTATTATGGATACTAGGATTGGATTTGGTTATACGTAAAATAGAAAAATGGCAATTTCAACGTGCAATAGATAGTTATCATTGGGAGGTTATTTTACACTAGTGAAGACAATTTTGGAAGCTATTATGATATACTCACACTCCATGGGTTATGTTCCTATTAAAATAGTGGAAACTTTAGGAAGAAATGCTTCATTTTATTTGGATAGGAAGAAGGGTAAATAATAAATTAGATTTGACTAAATGGAGTAAAATTACCAAGCCTAAATCAATAGGAGAATGGGGGTTTAATAATATGCATAACTTTGGAAAAGCTCTAACTACCAAGAGTCTTTGGAGATTCATAACATGTAAAGGATTATGATATGAGGTTATCAAGGAAAAATATTTGGATTCCATGAAATTTAAGTGTGGATTGTACTACCTATCAAATCAATGACCAATACTTCTATCATTTGAAAAGTATTATTAGAAGGTAATTTTTTTTTTAGAGAATAGGAAAAGGGAAGAAAGTAATACTAGGAAAGCATCCCTAACTAGCGAGTGAAGATGATTATTAGTTGTCTTAAAATTTAATAGAGCATATAAATAGATAACTAGTTTATAGATTTTAATATTTTTAGATGATATAATCCTATTTCAAAAATGATACCTTAAGAGAAGCACTAGTATATAAGGACTTGTTAAATCCATATTGTGCTGCTATAGGAATGGTAATAAACCTCTAAAATACTAACTTCACTTTTTATAGACTATAACCTAGTTAAGAAGAAGTGGTGATAAGTATTTTTGGTTTAAATCTAATTGAGTTTAGTAAAATTCTACAATATTTGGGGTTTAGGATGATGCCAAATTATTATGGTACTAGGATTGGATTTGGTTATACATTAAAGTGGAAAAATGGTAATTTCAAGGTGCAAAATATAGTTATAATTGGGAGATTTTTTTACACTAGTGATGTCAATTTTGGAAGTATTTCTAGTATATTCGAACTCCATTGGTTATATTCCTATTAAAATAGTGGAAACTTCAGGAAGAAATGCTTCATTTTCTTTCGATAGGAAGAAGGAAAAATAATGCATTAGATTTGGTTAAATGGAGTAAAATTACAAGCCTAAATGAATAGGAAGATGGAGGCTCAATAATATACATAAATTTGGCAAAGCACTATTTACCAAGAGTATTTAGAGATTGATTACATGTAAAGGATTATGATATGAGGTTATCAAAGAGATTTTGGCTTACATGAAATTTAAAGTGTGGATTAGACTACCTATCAAGTCAATGACCAATACTTCTATCATTTGAAAAGCATTATTAGGAGGTCTTTTTTATTTGGAATATAAGAAATGGGAAGAAAGTAAGACTAGAAAAATACCCCTAAATAGGGTGTGAAGATGATTATTTGTATTCTTAAAACTTAATAGAGCATATAAATATAAAACTAGTTTCTAGAATTTAATATTTGTAGATGATATAATCCTATTTCAAAATGATACCATAATAGAAGCACTAATATATAAGGACTTTTTAAATCTATATTGTGTTGTTATAGGAATGATAATAAACCTCTAGAATACTAACATAACTTATAATAGACTATAGCCTAGATAAGAAGAAGTGGTGATAAGAAGTTTTTGTTTTAATATAATTGAGTTTGACAAAGGGCTACAATATTTGGGTTTACGATGATGTCAAATTATTATGGATACTACGATTGGATTTGGTTATACGTAAAATAGAAAATATCTAATTTTAACGTGCAATAGATGGTTATCATTGGGAGGTTATTTTACACTAGTGAAGTCAATTTTGGAAGCCATTCTGGAATATTCACACTCCATGGGTTATGTTCCTACTAAAATAGTGGAAAATTTAGGAAGAAATGCTTCATTTTATTTGGATAGGAAGAATGGAAAATAATAACTTAAATTTGACTAAATGGAGTAAAATTACAAAGCCTAAATCAATAGGAGAATGGGGGCTGAATGATATACATAACTTTGGGAAAGCACTAACTACCAAGAGTCTTTGGAGATTGATAACATGTAAAGGATTATGATATGAGGTTATCAAGGAAAAATATTTGGATTCCATGAAATTTAAGTGGGGATTATACTACCTGTCAATTCAATGACCAATACGTCTATCATTTGAAAAGTATTATTAGTAGGTAATATTTGGTTTAGAGAATAGGAAATGGAAAGAAAGTAATACTAGGAAAACACCCCTAAATAGAGAGTGAAGGTGATTATTAGTTGTCTTAAAATTTAACAGAGCATATAAATAGATAACTAGTTTCTAGAATTTAATATTTTTAGATGATATAATCCTATTTCAAAAATGATACCTTAAGCGAAGCACTAATATATAAGGACTTGTTAAATCCATATTGTCTTGCTATAGGAATGGTAATAAACCTCTCTAATACTAACTTAAATTTTAATAGACTATAAACTAGTTAAGAGGAATTGGTGATAAGGATTTTTTGTGTAAATCTAATTGAGTTTGGTAAAGGGCTATAATATTTGGGGTTTAGGATGATGTCAAAATATTATGTATTCTAGGATTGGATTTGGTTAAACATTAAATTGGAGAAAAGGTAATTTCAAGGTGCAATATATAGTTATAATTGGGAGGTTTTTTTACACTAGTGATGTCAATTTTGGAAGCCATTCTAGTATATTCGCACTCCATTGGTTATATTCCTATTAAAATAGTGGAAAATTCAGGAATAAATGCTTCATTTTATTTTGGTAGGAAGAAGGAGAAATAATGCATTATATTTGGTTAAATGGAGTAAAATTACAAGCCTAAATGAATAGGAGGATAGGGGATTAATAATATAAACAAATTTGGCAAAGCACTATCTACCAAGAGCCTTTGGAGATTGATAACATGTAAAGGATTATGATATGAGGTTATCAAGTAAAAATATTTGCATTTCATGAAACTTAAGTGTGGATTATACTACCTTTCAATTTAATGACCGATACTTCTATCATTTGAAAATTATTATTAGTAGCTAATTTTTGGTTTAGAGAATAGGAAATGGGAAGAAAGTAAGACTAGGAAAACACCCCTAACTAGAGAGTGAATATGATTATTAGATGTCTTAAAATTAATAGAGCATATAAATAGATAACTAGTTTCTAGAATTTAATATTATTTGCTGATATAATCCAATTTCAAAAATGATACCTTAAGAGAAGAACTAATATATAAGGACTTTTTAAATCCATATTGTGTTGCTATAGGAATGGTAATAACCCTCTAGAATACGAACTTAACTTTTAATAGACTAACCTAGTTAAGAAGAAGTGGTGATAAGGATTTTTTGTTTAAATCTAATCGAGTTTGGTAAAGGGCTACAATATTTGGGGTTTAGGATGATGCCAAATTATTATGGATACTAGGATTGGATTTGGTTATACATTAAAGTGGAAAATAGTAATTTAAATGTGCAAGAGATAGTTATAATTGGGAGGTCTTTTTACACTAGTGATGTCAATTGTTGAAACCATCTAGTATATTCGCACTCCATTGGTTATATTCCTATTAAAATAGTAGAAAATTTAGGAAGAAATGCTTCATTTTATTTTGATATGAAGAAGGAAAAATAATGCATTAGATTTGGTTAAATGGAGTAAAATTACAAGCCTAAATGAATAGGAGGATGGGGTTTTATTAATATACATACATTTGGCAAAGAACTATTTACCAAGAGTCTTTGGAGATTGATAACATGTAAAGGATTATGATATGTAGTTATCAAAGAGAAATATTTGGGTTACTTGAAATTTAAAGTGTGGATTAGACTACCTATCAAGTCAATTACCAATACTTCTATCATTTGAAAAGTATTATTAGCAGGTACTTTTTTTATTTGGAATATAAAAAATGGAAAGAAACTAAGTCTAGGAAAATACCCCTAACTAGGGAGTGAAGATGATTATTTATTTTCTTAAAATCTAATATAGCATATAAATAGATAACTAGTTTCTAAAATTTAATATTTGTAGATGATATAATCCTATTTAAAAATGATACCATAAGAGAAGCAATAATATATTAGGACTTGTTAAATCTATATTGTGTTGCTATAGGAATGATAATAATAGACTATAGCCTCGATAAGAAGAAGTGGTGATAAGAATTTTTTGTTTTAATTTAATTGATTTTAACAAAGGGCTACAATATTTTGGGTTTACGATGATGTCAAATTATTATGGATACTAGGATTGGATTTGGTTATTGTTAGAGTTAAAGTGCACTATGCCTCTATTTTGACACTTGTCAGTTTATACTGACACTTGTCAGTTTATCATATAGGCCTTTTGCCTATATATGTAACACATTTTTATCAATGATAAATCCCTTAAGTTTTTTGAGTTGCGCTTGTATATTCATCAAGAACAAGAAGGAGATCCTGACAAAACATTCTGAACAACCCATCCACAAGTTTTGACCACTGGACATCTGTGCTGGACCTGGATATTAGGCCCCCTCCAGCTTCTTTAGAAGACTTACAACATAGCCCTCGGGGTCAAGCTCCACCCATGTGCCCTCAGGTTGAGAATGAAGAAGAGGAGATGGAACTCCCAGCCCAATCCCACACTATAGTTTGGAGATGCTCTTTGACAACAGAAAATAAAATAAAATTGCATAATCAAAATAATGTAAATTCTCACTTTCCACGCTGAAGCATATGGATTTCAATCGTGCCCTTGTGATTGTTGAGGGTTTGAGCTTTCAATTGAATATTGCTTCTTTCAAATCCATCCAAAAGGCACTTGTCTGTGCCAAATGTTCAGAAATAGAAAGTTTCACAGCCCCTGAGCGGCCGCAAGCCTAGTATTGAGTAGGGATCTTGCTTTTCTTCCTTCAATGTGTGCTTCGGTGTGGGAAATCGAGGCAATCTCGTTTGATATGTCTCACAGCAAATCCGGTGCTAGTGTCACATAATTTGTCTTCTTTCTCATTGTCCAAGGAGGGCAAGATCTGGTGCGACAATTTTTTGGATGAACCAGTTTCATCGTGCAGTCATCGTCGAATCAGAGCTGCGATAGAACAACTGTAGACTGAAGTCATAGGACTAGGCGAGATTGCAGTGATGAGCACGATGGCCGAGATTTTTGAAAGATCATTGAGATTTTTTGATAGTGGGGCATTTCAAATTTAAAAGCAAGTTTTTCCGGTGGGAATATCACGACGATGGCATTCAGGTGGTGGGCCAGAGTTTTTTTGTTCACATTAGAGAAATTTGTGCAGTCTTTGCATGTATTGCATAGGAGTCCATTTGATTCTATTGACAACGAGGGATATGCCTTTGTTTACTACCAGATTGACAAGAGATCTTGTCAATCACAGACATTAAGTTGCAAAAATTATGGCAGAGTGGAGTTTGTTTACCAATTTTTAAACAATAAGTAGGAGTGACCACTACGATGGCTACAGTGCTGGCATTTCTCCAATGTTGTTATGATTGGAGAATCCACCAAACAACTCGGGCGAGAATAGGAAGAGGATCTGAGAGTTATTCATGGCTGCACGGGTAGGCATGCAAACGCAAACAGTGGAAGTGGAGTTATTTCCAGTGGGAGTAGCAGATCAAACTTGCTGTGGCTAGCCACATGTAATAGATGTTTCAATTGATGTTTTAGTTGATGTTGAATGGGGTCCTTATATTCTTGAAAAACTACTTTTTAGCCTATATTTAATTAAAAGTCTACTCAAAGTCTTTTAATGTTTTTCCACGTGAGAGTGGAAAGTGGGAGGCCCACATGGCTCCTTATTGTACTCTTTAATTTAAAACTGATGATGGCCTAGAAGGCCCATGTATTTCCCCTACGAGGGAAAAATTGAAGTCTGATTTTTTTTCCGCTTGAGAGCGATGCCACCATTGAGCGATGTTTTGCTGCTTACAAAATCATGCTATTGTTTTCATTATGATGAAGACCCCTTTGATAATGGAATATAGGGGTATTTATAGTCGTTGGAAATGTCTTTCCATGATGGACACAATGGTGGTGTCAAATTGTAATTTTGAGGTTGTTTAAATTTAGTTTTTTAGCCTCAAATTTTTAACCTTGGAGTGCACTCTCGGTTGTACTCGACACTCCCAAGGTAATTTTATATGTGATCCTTGTACCTAGTGACCTTTTATATACACTTGGCAAATGCAGTGGCTGGTTACCCATGCATTTTGGTGAGATGACATGGTCACCATAAGGACACTTATACTAGGGACTACATACAAAGACACCCTAGACTCTATCCGAGGTTTTTTTTTCCGAATCTACTTTTGAAGACTATAGAAAAAGACACTTCAGAAGATTCTCTTCTTTTCTTCTTCTCTCCTCCTATTTTGATCTATGGCTCATTTTATTGTATTGAGTGCATTTTTGGCAGAGACCGACACTCTTATATGGCTTGTTTTTTCTTTTGTATTAAGGTGCATTTTCGGTAGAGACCGACACCTTCTAGATTGAGTTCACCATGAGGAGGAATTTGATATTCATGGTGAATCTATTCAGTGACCTATGAGAGGCAACATCCTCTGAGGATGACCTATAGAGGCAACAGACCCATATGTGGCTGACCCTGAGGCACCTAGACGACTGACCCAGTGGCAACAGACCCGTGGAAGTGGCTGACCCTGAGGCAACAGACGAAGATGTATACACAGTGAATCTAGCATTATTCATAGTTGGAGAGCGTAGACACAATCAGCAATAAAGGAGGATGTAGAATTTTCTTTTAGAAGTCAACATTAAGGGGGAATGTTACCTAATGTTGACTTGTTTTTTTCTTTAGTTAGGATAGTGCACTTTAAGGGGGAATGTTAGAGTTAAAGTGCACTATGCCTCTATTTTGACACTTTTCAGTTTATCATATAGGCATTCTGCCTATATATGTAAAACATTTTTATCAATAATAAATCCCTTAAGTTTGCCCTCCTAACAGTTATACGTAAAATAGAAAAATGGTAATTTCAACATGCAATATATGGTTATCATTGGGAGTTTATTTTACACTAGTGAAGTCAATTTTGGAAGCCATTCCGGAATATTCACACTCCATGGGTTATGTTCCTTTTAAAATAGTGGAAACTTTACGAAGAAATGCTTCATTTTATTTGCATAGGAAGAAGGGAAAATAATAAATTCGATTTGACTAAATGGAGTAAAATTACCAAGCCTAAATCAATAGGCTAATGGGGGCTTAATGATATGCATAAGTATTGGAAAGCACTAACTGCCAAGAGTCTTTGGAGATTGATAACATGTAAAGGATTATGATATGAGGTTATAAAGGAAAAATATTTGGATTCCATGAAATTTAAGTGTGGATTATACTACCTGTCATGTCAACGACCAATACTTCTACCATTTGAAAAGTATTATTTGTAGGAAATTTTTGGTATAGAGAATAGGAAATGGGATGAAAGTAAGACTAGGAAAACACCCCTAACTAGGGATGGAAGATGATTATTAGTTGTCTTAAAATTTAATAGAGCATATAAATAGATAACTAGATTCTAGAATTTAATATTTTTAGATGATATAATCCTATTTCAAAAATGATACCTTAAGAGAAGCATTAATATATAAGGACTTGTTAAATCCATATTGCGCTGCTATAGGAATGGTAATAAACCTATATAATACTAACTTAAATATTAATAGACTATAAACTAGTTAAGAAGAAGTGGTGATAAGAATATTTGGTGTAAATATAATTGAGTTTGGTAAAGGGCTACAGTATTTGGGGTTTAGGATGATGTCAAATTATTATGGATTCTAGGATTGGACTTGGTTATACATTAAAGTGGAAAAATGGTAATTTCAAGGTGCAACATATAGTTATAATTGGGAGGTTTTTTTACACTAATGATGTCAATTTTGAAAGCCATTCTAATATATTCGCACTCCATTGGTTATATTCCTATTAAAATAGTGGAAACTTCAGGAAGAAATGCTTAATTTTCTTTCGATAGGAAGAAGGAAAAATAATGCATTAGATTTGGTTAAATGGAGTAAAATTACAAGCCTAAATGAATAGGAGGATGGAGGCTTAATTATATACACAAATTTGGCAAAGCACTATTTACCAAGAGTCTTTGGAGATTGATAACATGTAAAGGATTATGATATGAGGTTATCAAAGAGAAATATTTGAGTTACATGAAATTTCTAGTGTGGATTAGCCTATATAAGAAGAAGTGGTGATAAGAATTTTTTATTTTAGTCTAATTGAGTTTGACAAAGGGCTACAATATTTTGGGTTTACGATGATGTCAAATTATTGTGGATACTAGGATTGGATTTGGTTATACGTAAAATTGAAAAATAATAATTTCAACGTGCAATAGATGGTTATCATTGGGAGGTTATTTTACACTAGTGAAGTCAATTTTGGAAGCCATTCTAGAATATTCACACTCCATGGGTTATGTTCCTATTAATATAGTGGAAAATTTAGGAAGAAATGGTTCATTTTATTTGGATAGGAATAAGGGAAAATAATAAATTAGATATGACTAAATGGAGTAAAATTACCAAGCCTAAATAAATAGGATAATGGGGGCTTAATGATATACATAACTTTGGGAAAGCACTAACTACCAAGAGTCTTTGGAGATTGATAACATGTAAAGGATTATGATATGAGGTTATCAAGGAAAAATATTTGGATTCCATGAAATTTAAGTGGGGATTATACTACCTGTCAATTCAATGACCAATACGTCTATCATTTGAAAAGTATTATTAGTAGGTAATATTTGGTTTAGAGAATAGGAAATGGGAAGAAAGTAAGACTATGAAAACACCCCTAAATAGAGAGTGAAGGTGATTATTAGTTGTCTTAAAATTTAACGAGCATATAAATAGATAACTAGTTTCTAGAATTTAATATTTTTAGATGATATAATCCTATTTCAAAAATGATACCTTAAGAGAAGCACTAATATATAAGGACTTGTTAAATCCATATTGTCTTCCTATAGGAATGGTAATAAACCTCTCTAATACTAACTTAACTTTTAATAGACTATAAACTAGTTAAGAGGAAGTGGTGATAAGGATTTTTCATGTAAATCTAATTGAGTTTGGTAAAGGGCTATAATATTTGAGGTTTAGGATGATGTCAAAATAATATGTATTCTAGGATTGTATTTGGTTAAACATTAAATTGGAGAAAATTTAATTTCAAGGTGCAATAGATAGTTATAATTGGGAGGTTTTTTTACACTAGTGATGTCAATTTTGGAAGCCATTCTAGTATATTCGCACTCCATTGGTTATATTCCTATTAAAATAGTGGAAAATTTAGGAAGAAATGCTTCATTTTATTTCCATTGGAAGAAGGAGAAATAATGCATTAGATTCGGTTAAATGGAGAAAAATTACAATCCTAAATCAATAGGAGGATAGGGGCTTAATAATATATACTTTGGGTACATTGCCTTTGCTAAAATGTATAAGTTGTCATTGATGTCAAAAGGCATTTTTGTGTTGATTTCAAAAGAGTGTGATGTCAAGAATATCTTGAGAAGCTTCATTATGTTAAAGGGTTTTTATTAAAACCATGGTGACAAGGCTAAAGGTTTTTCTTAAAACCATTTGGACTCATTAAGGGTTTTTATTAAAACCAAGCTTAACTTAATGCAAAGGTCCATGTGTATTATTAATAATTAAATTAACTCATACCTTTGTCAAAGGTCCAAGTTTAATTTATTATTAATAAAATAATAATTATTATTATTTTAATTATTATTAAAGGGTCTTTCAACCCTTAAGCGTCACCGATTTATTGCCATCGTTGGAGGAGCGCCGACGTCAATCAGTAATGGATAAATTGCTATATAAGTGGGCATGGTTTTCAAAAGTTAGCACCACCGATTATTATTTGGACATCTACGATTTGTGGTTCTCTATTTTTTTGATTTGCGCTTGGCTTCTCGATTTGATTTTGCACCATTTCGTTCGATCTGCGCTTGGCGTCTGTGACTTGCATTGCTCTACATCCTTCGAAAAGCGCTTGGTGTCTTCGTTTGAGCTCGCTCTGTGTTTTCGATCTCCGTCGACGTCTTTGAGATCGTGCATGTTCTGCGTCATGGAGACTGTGCTTGGCAATCTCGGTTTTGAGTTTGGGTTGTATCCTTACCTTTTGGCTTGACGGCAGTGGTTTGTTTGCATGCGGTTTGTGGAAGACGTTTACGTTTTCCAGGATCTTGGCGTCAAAGAAAGATAAAAGAGAGGGCAGCGGTTTGTTATTTCGTTGGGCTCTTGTGACCCAACGACGGTGGCGTTTAAGCGAAAGTGCTAGACGGCAGAGGTGCTGAGTTCGATTCTCTTCGTTGGGGATTTCTTTTTTGTCGTGGTATGCATAGAATGGTGGCCGTGAATGCGCGGGAGGTATAAGGTTAAGGTATCTTTTTGTTTTGACATTGATGTTTAATGTTTAATGTTTATGTGGAGTAATAAGGTGTAAAGAGGTGTTATTTTGTATGTTATTGTACTTTGGTGGTTTTTACTAAGTTGGAGAAATAAGGTGTTATATTTGGATCTTTAATATTGTGTAATATTGTATAGTTGCTAACTCTAATTGGTGGCAAATTGAGAGTTAGTGTTGTGACATATTTTGAGTTCTCCTTCTTCATCAAAGTAAAGGTATGGGCAACTTCTTCCATGTATGTTGTTTATGGTATATTTTCTGAAATTGAGTTTGGAGTGAAAAGGTTGTCTACTAGGTATTATTGGTATAAATCTTATTTTCTGGATATTGAAGATTGTTTATGCATTAAAGTTATTGTTGAATCTTTGGGTGAATGCATAATTCTGGTTGAGGAAGAAGAAGCATTTTTGCAATAGGGTTTATGTTAATAAGTCTTGCTACTTGCATTGAGATGATGAAACCCTAGTTGTTGGTAAAAAGAATATAAGCATCATTGTTATATGAGATATTGCATGGTTGGCAATTGTTGGGTTGTGTTTTATATTCTTGAGAAAAGCTACTACATCTATCTTATTCTTTTGAGATTGAGTTTGAGTTGAGATTTGAGATTGGGAGTTAAGTATAGAACATATTGGGTCTCTAACAATTCTCTTTATGTTTCTATGAGATTTGAGATTGGGAGTTAAGTATAGAACATATTGGGTCTCTAACAATTCTCTTTATGTTTCTATGAGATTTGAGATTGGTTGGAGTTAAGTATAGAACATATTGAGTCTCTAACAATTCTCTTTATGCTTCTATGAGGTTTATGAATCACATTGGGTCTCTAACAATTCTCTTTGTGAGTTCATGCTAAGCAAGTTTTTCTTGGTGAGCTTGCTTGAGGTTTTGGACAGGTTCCAGTGGGGACTTGTGAGCAGGTTTTGGACAGGTTCCAGTGGGGACTTGTGAGCAGATTTGGACAAGTTCAGGTGGGGACTTGTGAGCAGATTTGGACAGGTCCTAGCAGAGGACTTGTGAGCTGAGATTGATAGTTCTATCAGAGAACTTGAGGACAGAGGTACATTGGTTCTATCGGAGAACCCGAGGACAGATTTGGCAAGTCTTTGAGAAGGCTTGTGTGCAGAGGATTGATTTGTTCATAGAGTTGGACAGATCTGATAGACAGAGGAAGACTTGTACTAGACCGATCGACTATGTTTGGTACAGGTAGCTGAGCTGCTATGGACGTGATCATAGAAGGTAGAGGTCTCTTAGGCTAAGCATTGAGGACAGGAGGTCTTCGATGGAAAGGAGTTCCACGTGCCCGGCAAGAGGTAGAGGCAGTTGATCTTCCTGAGGGATCATTTCCAGAGCAGAGGGGAAGGTATCTCCTTTGAGCAGAGGCTCATAAATTCAGATCAGGGGAAGGTGTCTCCTTTGGGCCGAGGCTCATAAACATTGTAATTGGGAAGGTTTCCCAAAGAACTTTGAGATAACTTTTAGAGAAAAGTTTTGTGGACGTAGCCCAGGCCTTCTGGGTGAACCACGTTAAAAATGGAGTTCCAATGTGTGATGCTTTCTGTCTTGATTAATGTTATGTTGATGCTACTGCTATCTAAAGTTAAAAATATTAAATGGTTAAGTCTTATACTGTTCACCCCCCCTCTCAGTATAAGTCTATGTTCTTCAATTGGTATCAGAGCGGGTCTCTCCAGAAAGAGCCTAACAGCTTGGAGAAGGATCTATCAGAGGATCATACAGATTCAGAAAGAGATGAAGAGGTTGAGTTCGATCTCAAAAGTGAATTCTTCTTAGCTTTGAGAAAGCTTGAAAAATTCAGGGAAGAGAATTCTGTTCTCAAGCATCAATATCAGGAAGAAAAGATAGCAAGATCAGAATTGGTTCAAAGTGTTATAGACTTCAAAATTCTAGCTGAAGAAGGAAAAAAGGTTGAACAGGTTCTTACAGAGGTTCTCAAAGGAAAGGAAGCTGATTGCGAGAAACTAGAAGAAGAAGTTATGTCTCTTAGAGTGAAGTTGGAACAGTTGGCTCTCAGACAGAATACTCCGTGTGAAAAGCAAAAGAAGGATGGTATTACCATTCAAGAAATAGGGTCTTCGAGCAAGATCAATCTTCATCCTGAAGAGCGGTGGATTCCAGTTGGTCACAAGAAGAACAATCATCCAAGGCATCAAAATAGGTTACATAATACTTTCCATGGCTATTGTTTTTTCTGCAAGAAATTTGGTCACAAAGCTATGCATTGCAATAAGTCCATGAATAAACATAGTAAAGAAAATGGTAACTCTTTTGCACCTCTTATGAATAAAGATGTCATGTGTTACAAGTGCAATAATTTTGGGCATATTGCTAGGATGTGTAGTTTGGATAGATCTAGCCTTGAGTTTACTAAAAAGAAAAATGAGATCAAATCTAAGTCAATGATAGCTCAAACTGCTTTTCATGCTCTAGACAAAGTAGAAAAATGGTATCTTGATAGTGGTTGTTCAAAACATATGACTGGTGAAAAGGAAAAGTTTTTGGTCTTTAAAGAAACAAACAGAGGAACCGTCAGTTTTGGAGATAACAAGTCAGCTAAAATCTGTGGTAAAGGGACTCTTAGTTTGGATGGGAAATCCAAAATAGAAAATGTGCTTTATGTAGAAGGCCTAAGACATAATCTTCTAAGTGTGAGTCAACTTTGTGATCAAGGGCACATAGTATCTTTCTTTTCAGATAGATGTGAGATAAGTAAAGAAAAAAATGGAAAACTCATTGCTAGTGCTACAAGGACTCCAAACAATCTTTACATGCTAAGTGAGATAAAAAAGGAAAAGTGTTTTCTAACTCAAGAAGATGAGAGTTGGTTATGGCATAAAATATTGGGGCATTTGAGTTTTGATAATCTAGTCAATATTAGTAACAAGGAAGCAGTTAGAGACTTGCCCAAAATAAAAAGGCCCCATAACATCATTTGCGGTCCTTGTCAACATGGAAAACAGACCAGAACCAGTTTCAAATCAAAAGGGTATACTTCTTCAAAACCATTGGATCTTATTCATACTGATTTATGTGGCCCTACCAGAACTCGGAGCATTCAGGGGAAAGCTACTTCATGCTTTTTATAGATGATTATTCTAGAATGACTTGGGTTACTTTTCTCAAAGAAAAATCTGAAGCTTTTGAAAAATTTAAAGCTTTCAAAGAAATGGTTGAAAATGAGACTGACAAGAGAATCAAATGTTTAAGATCAGATAGAGGAGGAGAGTTCACTTCAAATGAATTTGTGGAATACTATGAGCAGAAAGGAATCAAAAGAGAATATTCAGCAGCAAGAACTCCTCAACAAAATGGAGTAGTTGAAAGAAAAAATAGAACTATTGAAAATATGGCTAGAGCTATGTTAAACGAATCAAAACTTTCAGATGGCTTTTGGAAAGAGGCAGTCAGTACAACAGTCTACATTATCACCAGGGCCCAACTTAGAGTCAATCATCATAAAACTCCTTATGAGTTGTGGAAAGGAAGACCAGCTATAGTAAAATACTTCAAAGTGTTTGGGAGTAAGTGCTTCATCAGAAGGGAAGATCAGAACTTGGGTAAGTTTGATCCTAGATGTGATGAGGGAATATTTCTTGGGTATTCTAGCAAAAGTAAGGCCTACAGATGCTTCAACAAAAGAACTCATACAGTTGTAGAGAGCATAAATGTAACTATTGATGAAAAGACAGGGATAAGAGAACCAATCCAGGAACTAAGTGATGAAATTTGTCAAGAAGAATTCAGAGAGGTTTCAGATGAAGAAGAGGAAAGACAACAACTGCTTCCCAAAACTCCTTCACGATATGTTCAGAAACATCATCCCAAATATTTGATCATTGGTGATCCAAATAGGAGGCAAACAAGAAGAAGAGTCATTCCCTCACATGATTCTACAAATGTTTCATTATTATCTCAAATTGAGCCAAAATATTTCAGTGAAGCATGTGCAGATAAGTTTTGGGTAAAAGCAATGGATGAGGAGCTAAACCAAATAGAGAAAAGTGAAACTTGGGAATTGGTTCCAAGACCTAAGGACAAGAATGTCATTGGCACAAAATGGATATTCAAAAATAAACTCAATGAGGATGGAAAGATTGTCAGAAACAAAGCAAGGTTAGTCTGCAAAGGTTATGCTCAAGTAGAAGGTGTTGATTTCGAAGAGACGTTTGCTCCTGTTGCTCGTCTTGAAGCCATCAGAATGTTTTTGGCCCTTTCAAGCTTCAAATATTTCAAGGTGTATCAAATGGATGTAAAGTCAGCTTTTCTAAATGGGGTATTGGAAGAAGAAGTCTACATAGAACAGCCAGAAGGAGTGTCTCTCTCAGAACAGCCAGACTATGTGTGTAAACTGAAAAAGGCTTTGTATGGGTTAAAGCAAGCACCTAGGGCTTGGTACTCAAGACTTGACAGGTATCTTCATGAGCAAGGCTTCAGGAAAGGTGTGGTAGATAGCAATTTGTATATTAAAGATGAAGGTGATGATATGCTGATTATGGTTGTCTATGTTGATGATATTATTTTTGGGGGAAACAATACTCAGATGTGCAAAGATTTTGCTAACACCATGCAGAAGGAATTTGAGATGTCTATGATTGGAGAGTTGTCATTCTTTTTAGGTCTTCAGATTTCTCAATCAAAAGATGGTGTATTTCTCTCTCAAGGAAAATATATCAAAGAAATGTTGAAGAAATTTGGGATGATAGATAGCAAACCAGTATGTACTCCAATGATTACAGGGATGCAAGATGAGTAAAGATGATGAATCTCCAATGACGAGATTAGAGGTTGTATAGATCAATGATAGGTAGCTTATTATATGTTACAGCTACCAGACTAGATATCATGCAGGCAGTTGGGTTAGTAGCTAGATTTCAGGCAGCTCCTAAAGATTCTCATGTTATGGCAGTTAAGAGGATATTCAGATATCTGAAGGGCACTATGGACTTTGGGCTTTGGTATCCCAAAGGTGATGATTTCACCCTCACAGCTTATACAGATGCAGATTGGGCAGGTGGTATTGATGACAGGAAAAGCACTAGTGGTGGAGCATTCTTTTTGGGAAAAAGTTTGGTTTCTTGGCTAAGTAAGAAACAACCTTCAGTTTCCTTATCTACAGTAGAGGCTGAATACATAGCAGCAGTGGCTGGGTGTACACAGGTTTTGTGGATGAAAACCACCCTAGAGGATTTCAAAGTCAAACATGAACAACCCATCTCCATTCTTTGTGATAATACAAGTGCCATAAGTATTTCCAAAAATCCGGTAATGCACTCAAGGACAAAGCATATTTCCATCAAGTATCATTTTCTAAGGGAAAAAGTGCAAGAGAAACAGGTCAAGGTAGAGTATGTGTCTACTAAAGAGCAGATTGCAGATATCTTCACCAAACCTCTTCCAAGGGATACGTTTGAGTATCTAAGGGAGAAATTGGGAGTTGTTCTCCCACCCCAGATTTAATCACCTCATCAGGAGGTGGGGGAGGGACTAAGCTAAGAGGTTAATTCTTAGTCCCGAGCCCCAAAGGTGGCCCTTTGCCATTGATGACAAAGGGGGAGAGATATGAGTAAGGGGGAGAGCTTCATAGTGAAGAGGAAAGCTTCAAGTCAGGGGGAGCAAAACTTCAAAGGAAGATTCTCAGTTGTTAGCTCAGTTGGTTTTAGTTGGTTTCAGTTTTGGCTCTTGAGAAGTGTTTTCAATAAAGGTTTGCCATCAATGACAAAGGGGGAGATTGTTGGCAATTTTGGGTACTTTGGGTACATTGCCTTTGCTAAAATGTATAAGTTGTCATTGATGTCAAAAGGCATTTTTGTGTTGATTTCAAAAGAGTGTGATGTCAAGAATATCTTGAGAAGCTTCATTATGTTAAAGGGTTTTTATTAAAACCATGGTGACAAGGCTAAAGGTTTTTCTTAAAACCATTTGGACTCATTAAGGGTTTTTATTAAAACCAAGCTTAACTTAATGCAAAGGTCCATGTGTATTATTAATAATTAAATTAACTCATACCTTTGTCAAAGGTCCAAGTTTAATTTATTATTAATAAAATAATAATAATTATTATTTTAATTATTATTAAAGGGTCTTTCAACCCTTAAGCGTCGTCGATTTATTGCCATCGTTGGAGGAGCGCCGACGTCAATCAATAATGGATAAATTTCTATATAAGTAGGCATGGTTTTCAAAAGTTAGTACCACCGATTATTATTTGGACATCTACGATTTGTGGTTCTCTATTTTTTTGATTTGCGCTTGGCTTCTCGATTTGCTTTACACCGTTTCGTTTGATCTGTGCTTGGCGTCTGTGACTTGCATTGCTCTACATCCTTCGAAAAGCGCTTGGTGTCTTCGTTTGAGCTCGCTCTATGTTTTCGATCTCCGTCGACGTCTTTGAGATCATGCATGTTCTGCGTCATGGAGACTGCGCTTGGCAATCTCGATTTTGAGTTTGGGCTGTATCCTTACCTTTTGGCTTGACGGTAGTGGTTTGTTTGCATGCGGTTTGTGGAAGACGTTTACGTTTTCCAGGATCTTGGCATCAAAGAAAGATAAAAGAGAGGGCAGCGGTTTGTTATTTCGTTGGGCTCTTGTGACCCAACGGCGGTGGCGTTTAAGCGAAAGCGCTAGATGGCAGAGGTGTTGAGTTCGATTCTCTTCGTTGGGGATTTCTTTTTGGTCGCGGTATGCATAGAATGGTGGTCGTGAATGCGCGGGAGGTATAAGGTTAAGGTATCTTTTTGTTTTGACATTGATGTTTAATGTTTAATGTTTATGTGGAGTAATAAGGTGTAAAGAGGTGTTATTTTGTATGTTATTGTACTTTGGTGGTTTTTACTAAGTTGGAGAAATAAGGTGTTATATTTGGATCTTTAATATTGTGTAATATTGTATAGTTGCTAACTCTAATTGGTGGCAAATTGAGAGTTAGTGTTGTGACAGATTTTGAGTTCTCCTTCTTCATCAAAGTAAAGGTATGGGCAACTTCTTCCATGTATGTTGTTTATGGTATATTTTCTGAAATTGAGTTTGGAGTGAAAAGGTTGTCTACTAGGTATTATTGGTATAAATCTTATTTTCTTGGATATTGAAGATTGTTTATGCATTAAAGTTATTGTTGAATCTTTGGGTGAATGCATAATTCTGGTTGAGGAAGAAGAAGCATTTTTGCAATAGGGTTTATGTTAATAAGTCTTGCTACTTGCATTGAGATGATGAAACCCTAGTTGTTGGTAAAAAGAATATAAGCATCATTGTTATATGAGATATTGCATGGTTGGCAATTGTTGGGTTGTGTTTTATATTCTTGAGAAAAGCTACTACATCTATCTTATTCTTTTGAGATTGAGTTTGAGTTGAGATTGAGTTGAGATTTGAGATTGGGAGTTAAGTATAGAACATATTGGGTCTCTAACAATTCTCTTTATGTTTCTATGAGATTTGAGATTGGGAGTTAAGTATAGAACATATTGGGTCTCTAACAATTCTCTTTATGTTTCTATGAGATTTGAGATTTGGAGTTAAGTATAGAACATATTGAGTCTCTAACAATTCTCTTTATGCTTCTATGAGGTTTATGAATCACATTGGGTCTCTAACAATTCTCTTTGTGAGTTCATGCTAAGCAAGTTTTTCTTGGTGAGCTTGTTGAGGTTTTGGACAGGTTCCAGTGGGGACTTGTGAGCGAGGTTTTGGACAGGTTCCGGTGGGGACTTGTGAGCAGATTTGGACAGGTTCCGGTGGGGACTTGTGAGCAGATTTGGACAGGTCCTAGTAGAGGACTTGTGAGCTGAGATTGATAGTTCTATCAGAGAACTTGAGGACAGAGGTACATTGGTTCTATCAAAGAACCTGAGGACAGATTTGGCAAGTCTTTGAGAAGGCTTGTGTGCAGAGGATTGATTTGTTCATAGAGTTGGACAGATCTAAGAGACGAGAGGAAGACTTGTACTAGACCGACTGACTGTGTTTGGTACAGGTAGCTAAGCTACTGTGGACGTGATCATAGAAGGCAGGAGGTCTCTTAGGCTAAGCATTGAGGACAGGAGGTCTTCGGTGGAAAGGAGTTCCACGTGCTGGCAAGAGGTAGAGGCAGTTGATCTTTTGAGGGATCATTTCCAGAGCAGAGGGGAAGGTATCTCCTTTGAGCAGAGGCTCATAAATTTAGATCAGGGGAAGGTGTCTCCTTTGGGCCGAGGCTCATAAACATTGTAATTGGGAAGGTTTCCCAAAGAACTTTGAGATAACTTTTAGAGAAAAGTTTTGTGGACGTAGCCCAGGCCTTCGGGTGAACCACGTTAAAAATGGGAGTTCCAATGTGTGATGCTTTCTGTCTTGATTAATGTTATGTTGATGCTACTGCTATCTAAAGTTAAAAATATTAAATGGTTAAGTCTTATACTGTTCACCCCCCCTCTCAGTATAAGTCTATGTTCTTCAGATAACATGTAAAGGATTATGATATGAGGTTATCATAGAGAAATATTTGGGTTACTTGAAATTTAAAGTGTGGATTAGACTACCTATCAATTCAATAACCAATACTTCTATCATTTTAAAAGCATTATTAGTAGGTACTTTGTTTATTTGGAATATAAGTAATGGGAAGAATGTAAGACTAGGAAAATACCCCTAAATAGGGAGTGAAGACGATTATTTGTTTTCTTCAAATTTAATAGAGCATATAAATAGATAACTAGTTTCTAGAATTTAATATTTTTAGATGATATAATCCTATTTCAAAATTATACCATAAGAGAAGAACTAATATATAAGGACTTGTTAAATCTATATTGTGTTGCTATAGGAATGATAATAAACCTCTAGAATACTAACATAACTTATAATAGACTATAGCCTAGATAAGATGAAGTGGTGATAAGAATTTTTTTGTTTTAATATAATTGAGTTTGACAAAGAGCTACAATATTTTGGGTTTACGATGATGTCAAATTATTATGTATACTAGGATTGGATTTGGTTATACGTAAAATAGAAAAATGGTAATTTCAACGTGCAATAGATAGTTATCATTGGGAGGTTATTTTACACTAGTGAAGACAATTTTGGAAGCTATTATGATATACTCACACTCCATGGGTTATGTTCTTATTAAAATAGTGGAAACTTTAGGAAGAAATGCTTCATTTTATTTGGATAGGAATAAGGGTAAATAATAAATTAGATTTGACTAAATGGAGTAAAATTACCAAGCCTAAATCAATAGGATAATGGGGGTTTAATAATATACATAACTTTGGAAAACCTCTAACTACCAAGAGTCTTTGGAGATTGATAACATGTAAAGGATTATGATAGGAGGTTATCAAGGAAAAATATTTTGATTCCATGAAATTTAAGTGTGGATTGTACTTCCTGTTAAGTCAATGACCAATACTTCTATCATTTGAAAAGTATTATTAGCAGGTAATTTTTCGTTTAGAGAATAGGAAATGGGAAGAAAGTAATACTAGGAAAGCATCCCTAACTAGCGAGAGAAGATGATTATTAGTTGTCTTAAAATTTAATAGAGCATATAAATAGATAACTAGTTTATAGAATTTAATATTTTTAGATGATATAATCCTATTTCAAAAATGATACTTTAAGAGAAGCACTAATATAGAAGGACTTGTTAAATCCATATTGTTCTGCTATAGGAATGGTAATAAACCTCTAAAATACTAACTTCACTTTTTATAGACTATAACCTAGTTAAGAAGAAGTGGTGACAAGGATTTTTGGTTTAAATCTAATTGAGTTTAGTAAAATGCTACAATATTTGGGGTTTAGGATGATGCCAAATTATTATGGTACTAGGATTGGATTTGGTTATACATTAAAGTGGAAAAATGGTAATTTCAAGGTGCAAAATATAGTTATAATTGGGAGATTTTTTTACACTAGTGATGTCAATTTTGGAAGTATTTCTAGTATATTTGCACTCCATTGGTTATATTACTATTAAAATAGTGGAAACTTCAGGAATAAATGCTCCATTTTATTTCGATAGGAAGAAGGAAAAATAATGCATTAGATTTGGTTAAATGGAGTAAAATTACAAGCCTAAATGAATAGGAAGATGGGGGCTTAATAATATACATAAATTTGGCAAAGCACTATTTACCAAGAGTATTTAGAGATTGATAACATGTAAAGGATTATGATATGAGGCTATCAAAGAGAAATATTTGGCTTACATGAAATTTAAAGTGTGGATTAGACTACCTATCAAGTCAATGACCAATACTTCTATCATTTGAAAAGCATTATTAGGAGGTACTTTTTTATTTGGAATATAAGAAATGGGAAGAAAGTAAGACTAGAAAAATACCCCTAAATAGGGTGTGAAGATGATTATTTGTATTCTTAAAACTTAATAGAGCATATAAATATAAAACTAGTTTCTAGAATTTAATATTTGTAGATGATATAATCCTCTTTCAAAATGATACCATAACAGAAGCACTAATATATAAGGACTTTTTAAATCTATATTGTGTTGTTATAGGAATGATAATAAACCTCTAAAATACTAACATAACTTATAATAGACTATAACCTAGATAAGAAGAAGTGGTGATAAGAAGTTTTTGTTTTAATCTAATTGAGTTTGACAAAGGGCTACAATATTTGGGTTTATGATGATGTGAAATTATTATGGATACTACGATTGGACTTGGTTATATGTAAAATAAAAAAATGCTAATTTCAACATGCAATAGATGGTTATCATTGGGAGGTTATTTTACACTAGTGAAGTCAATTTTGGAAGCCATTCCGGTATATTCACACTCCATGGGTTATGTTCCTTTTAAAATAGTGGAAAATTTAGGAAGAAATGCTTCATTTTATTTGGATAGGAAGAAGGGAAAATAATAAATTAGATTTGACTAAATGGGGTAAAATTACCAACCCTAAATAAATAGGAGAATGGAGGCTTAATAATTTACATAACTTTGGGAAAGCACTAACTACAAAGAGTCTTTGTATATTGATAACATGTAAAGTATTATGATATGAGGTTATCAAGGAAAAATATTTGGATTTCATGAAATTTAAGAGTGGATTATACTACCTGTAAATTCAATGACCAATACTTCTATCATTTGAAAAGTATTATTAGTAGCTAATTTTTGGTTTAGAGAATAGGAAATATGAAGAAATTAAGACTAGGAAAACACCCCTAACTAGGGAGTGAAGATGATTATTGGTTGTCTTAAATTTAATAGAGCATATAAATAGATAACTAGTTTCTAGAATTTAATATTTTTAGATGATATAATCCTATTTCAAAAATGATACATTAAGAGAAGCACTAATATATAAGGACTTGTTAAATCCATATTTTTCTGCTATAGGAATGGTAATAAACCTCTAAAATACTAACTTCACTTTTAATATACTATAACCTAGTTAAGAAGAAGTGGTGATAAGGATTTTTGGTTTAAATATAATTGATTTTAGTAAAATGCTACAATATTTGGGGTTTAGGATGATGCCAAATTATTATGGTACTAGGATTGGATTTGGTTATACATTAAAGTGGAAAAATGGTAATTTCAAAGTGCAAAATATAGTTATAATTGGGAGATTTTTTTACACTAGTGATGTCAATTTTGGAAGTATTTCTAGTATATTCGCACTCCATTGGTTATTGTAGATTAAAGATACAATGCCAAATAGAAATAAAGAAATCACAATAAAGAAATGCAGAACGGTTGTACAAAATGAATGATTTTTATTAATCAATGGAGTTTAGAAACTCCATTTAAGTACAACAGGGCCTGTAACCCTTTTCGTGATACAAAGTTACAATTTGTGCTAGGGTTCTCCGAAACCCTAGTTGGCACAATGTGGTGGCATCTCCGAAGAATGTATCCTTAACCTCAACAGAATGAGTGGGCTTCGTTGTATCCTTTGGCTCGGAACACTCTAGCTTAAGCAGCTGCTATCAACAAATCAGATCTACCACTAGAATCTTGCACACATTAAAATTATCAAAGAGTTAGAAACTAATAAGAGGGCTCCACTGTGTGAGCCCTCGGAAACAGTCTAAAACCCTAGATTTATGAAATAAAAATAAACAGAATGCAGAATTCAACAACAGATTAATACATAAAGAAAGATTACTTGCTTTAGATGAATCTATACCTTTTCCTGTTAACGCGGCGAGACCAGGCGGTGACGATGGATGCGGCGAAAGGGTTTAGTTCAGACTTAGGGCCGTAGAAGACTCAGAAGACTCAGGATTAATAGCAATAGCCAACTCCAGACTTAGATAGGGAAGATAAGTAGGTTTAGCCGAAGAGATAGATAGGGTTTGAGCCATCAAGGTGACTCAATTTATAATCTACTCTTAGGGCACACTTTAGGGTTTTAACGACACTTTGAACGTGTGGCTAAGATTAAAGTGGATCCAAGGGTAGAGAATAAATCTAGGTTGTGAAACAGATTAAGATGGATGGACGGATGAGATTAAATGAAGGATGGACGGCTCAGATTAAATCACTTAAACTTTATTTATATATATATTAAAATATATTAAAATATTAAAATATATATATAAATATTAATTTAAATAAATTTGGGGATGAAAAATGGCGGGAAAAGTGAAATTGGGCCAAATAATGGTGGGAAAGTGTGGATTTGGGCCAAATAATGGCGGGAAGGATGGATGACTGACACGTGGCTGGCAGGAAGGTATAAGTGGTTGGATTTTGGTGTCTACAGATGCCCCTTTTTGAGCTGCTTTGTGTGAAGACACAATGTAGCACAAAAACTTAAGAGACCTGAAAAGTTGGATCAGACACAACTCTCTCTCAAGACTAAAGCACAACTTTGAAGACCAAAGAATAAAAGAATATTTAAAATTTTTCAGCTTACCCCCTCAATTGGCGAGCGAGAATGGTTCTCACAAGCCAATTGGAAGAAATCGGAAGATAATGAACCGTTTTTGCCCCAACGGTGAAAAAAAGGGTTGGTGCATGCACCATCTATTTATGTCCCAACGAGAAAAGGGGTTGGTGTACAAACCAAGAAAAGAATATGATTGAAGACGATATGAGTGATGTGAAAGATGGACCGTTTTCTGCCCCAACGGTTATAAAGGGATTTTTGCCAAACTGTAAATTCCATGATCATGTAAGATGAATTCCACTATAGGAAAATTAGAAATTGATAACGGATGCCCCAACTCCTGTGTGTGAATCCATACTGTTGATGAAATTGTCTTGTTGGCGCCATTGATATGCAGAGATGAAATATGCATGAAAGAGTCCAGAACTCAGATATGCTCCTAGTGACTGTATGGATAATTCCTCGGGTCGAAACCAATCAACCTAGGTAGCCACAATCTCTAGCAAGACTTAAAATAATGACGATATGAAAGATTGTCCATGTTTAAGGCCCCATGAACTAGGCCATCAATGACAACTTTTGAGCAAATTAATCTTGGTATGAGGTCACTTGAAAATTAGAATATCCAAAATTGATTTTTAATTTTCAAACAGTGAAATAATTAATGATGATAAATGGTAAGTGTCCTTATGGTGGTTTAATCCTCTTACCGAATTACATGGATGCAAATCGCTGCAATCACCAAGGTGATAGAATATACCACTAGATACGAGGTTTACTTTAATTTGATTTGGAAAAAATATGCATGATGAAAGAAGAATGAATGAAATTGACGATAGATCAGAAGAATTGATGAATGTGGTTAATTTTGTGAAGGTTTTGAATATTTTTAACTCAATTTGTAAAACAATGATGAATGATGCGCTTTTTGAGAGAAATGACAAAATTTGTGTCCAAAAACTGTTGTAACCTTCACAAAATGTTTTATTATGATAAGAAGAATGGATGAATGTAATTTGATGAAATTTGGAGGAGGTAAGCTTCAATTTTGTAAGTTTTGTTTCTTTATTCAATACTGACACCAAACACCGGTCTACGTTTGTGGTTGGCAGAGACGCCTGTCGGTGTTTAGGCGCTCTGCAGATGTAGGACTACGTCTGAATCTGCCATGAAATGCCCTACTACATTTTAGGGCACCAAAATCAGCTATTTAAATAGTTTCAGCGAGAATTTTGCTCATTTGTGCGTTCGAGCTTAAGAGAAGTGCGTCTGAGGGAGTGGAGTGAAGTGGAGTGAAAGGTTGTGTGGGAGAGTGAAGCACGCGGGAGCTATGGCGGAGATGGGAGCAGATGCACCAGTGCAGCCAGCTGAGGTATTTGTTCATTTAAGCAAGTACTTATTATGTGTTTTTTTTTTTTTTTTTTTCGGAAAAATTTGTAACAAATTTTTGTTTTGTTGTTTTGCAGCTTAGGGTGTTAGAGGCACGACACCGATTCTCCCCTATCATTCCAGGGATGAGGAGGTCGTTGTCCTAGGCATACTGGGAGATATTGGATGTAGTGGGGCTAGCGAAGGCAGCCCGGTTGGAGGTAGTTCGGGTGGATGAGGGGTACCTCTCGGCTTTGGTCGAGAGGTGGGATCCAGATCGGGGGACGTTCCAGCTCCCGACTGGAGAGATGACGGTGATGCTTGAGGATGTATACCGCATCCTCAAGGTGCCCGTGGAGGGGGCACGGGTGGAGGTTGGACGAGATAGGGCCACGGAGATGGCCAAGGTGTTTGGGGATGACTAGAGGGAGATCCGGACGGAGAGCGGGGGGATCCCATACTTGGCCATGTATACGGCCAAGGAGTTGGGAGCGATGGAGGCTCTGACGATGTTCGTGTTGGCCAACATTATGGCCCCAAACAACACCAGGTGCAGGTTCCCATGGAACCTGATGGGTGTAGTGAGTGAGATGCTCACTAATAGGGTAGTGTATGCCTGGGCACCCACTTTATTGGTGCAGGTGTACTGGGAGTTGTATGAGGTTTGGAGATGGGGCCGAAAGGGCCTAGGTTGCAGTGTGGTGCTCCAGTGTTGGGGCTAGGAGCACTTCAGAGTGGCCCGATCGGAGGGGTTGCCATGGGCTCACTGGGATGTGAGCCAGGCTTATGGTAGGAGATGGCCAGTGGTTGAGGAGAGACAGTCGAGCCGCCCCGTGAGATCGGGGCAATGGTATAGGAGACTATGGGCAGACTTGACAGATGCCCGAGTCATTTGGATGCCCTAGTAGGAGGCAAGGTGGATCGGGGATGGAGAGCACCTGAGACAGGTGTGATAGGCCATATGGGTAGTAGGGTGGAGCCACAGTGAGGCAGAGTACATACAGATGTCTTGAGTACTTCGCCAGGTCGGATTGAGGTAGGATGTCCCTAGTGAGCCAATGCGCTATCGGAGGCACAGATCAGAGGGGTATTTGCCATGTGCTGAGCCATGGATGGAGGCAGAAGAGGATGATGAGGACATGGAGATCCTCGATGTGGACGACGTCAGGGTGACAGCTGAGTATGCAGCATGGATGGCCGTAGAGCCGAGGTGGGAGCCACCATTGGTGGCTGGTAGAGCCGGAGAGCCCGAGGCTGGGGTTGGAGAGGGTGAGGGAATCGTAGAGGTTCCCAAGCATAGGGAGGGTCCCCGCCTTCGATCTGACAGTCAAAGGCAAAAGGGGAAGATGGCATGGTAGGCTCTATGGAGCGGAGATGACGGGGAGGATGGCAGAGAGGGCCTAGGAGAGGCCGTGGGAGAGGCTAGGGAGGTACCCCCTAGCAGGCACGAGAATGAGCTGGTGCAGCTGCATAAGCAGATAGTGGAGTGCGATGCTATGCTAGCTGCCCGAGATGAGAGGATAGCTCGGCTGGAGTAGCAGGCGGCAGAGCGGGATGCCCTATTAGTTGCTCAGGAGGAGAGGATGGCCCAGCTACAGGTGGACTTGGATGGAGCGACTAGGGTGCCCCAGGATGACAGGGTGACAAGACTCTAGGTAGAGCTAGCGGAGCGGGAGCGACAGCACGGGATAGACATAGCTAGGCTTAGGTCTAGGACTCATTACATTGAGGCTCTGGAGGACACATTGTTTAGGCATCACATTGTGTTGCCTGATCCTCCATCCTCCTCTGTCTCTAGGCGTAGTGAGTCTAGGCACACCACTAGGTCTAGGGCTCCTACTAGGTCTCGGGGGTCCTCTTTTGATGGTTAGCTTAGTGCTTAGATGCACTCTTTATGAGCCTTGGTGCTCTATTGTATATTGTAGCCTTTTGGCATTGATTATACAGTTTGACCTTTATACATATATATATACATGGCTTTTATTTATTTGGTGTTTTACTCTCTTTTGTGTGAATGCCTATGTTTTTGTGATGCATGTTTTTATATGTTTTAATGTTTTTGATGCATATGTGATGGAATGGAATGCAAACTTATAGATGATTAATGCGAGACTAAGTATATAACATACAAATCTATGGATGATTAATGCAAGACTAAGTAAAAGATATGTAAATCTATGGATGATTAATGCAAGACTAAGTAAATGAAATATGCACTAAGAAGCACTCATACTTTTAGATAGTTAGATTTAGCCAACTGCTATCATAATTGTTTAATCAAGGGCACCGAACTTTGTGGCTTGTTAATGGATGACATATGGAATGACATGAATATGGAAGAAGATATGGAGGGTGATATGGAAGAAGATATGGAGGAAGACTATTTTACAAAGACTCAAACATGCTAGTGGTATCAAACAAACTTACTAACACTGCCTAATTCAACTAGGACCAAATGTGTGTGCATGCGAGTTCATTAACCAAATCAGAAGCATGGTAGTGACTCTAGGCAATCAAAAACATGTGTGTGTGCAAGTGTGTTCATTAACCTCATCTTGCATAAATTAGGTAACTCTGTTATGGAGAAGACCCCGAAGCTAGTTTGTTCGTATGAGCATTCAGAGGTCTCTTTTTTAGGAGAGACATGTCACCACGCAATGAGTATACTCCACTGCCAGTCAAGCGTCTATAGCCCCGATGAAGGTTAACTCCATAGTCCATGTTGTTTTTGACCTTTGTAAGACTTTGGGATGACTACCTATCCGTCTGACTGGACAAGTAGTACGATCCTTACAACTTATTTTGGATCAGTGGTGTGTGAAAAATGTTCATTTCCTTAGAGCTTTGGGGAATCGGATTCTCAACCGAAGTATGATGAGAATTTTATCCTATCCTTACTACTCTGTTTATATTTATATTTTGTGATTGCTTGTGATAATGGTAAGAACCACTGTTTTATGGACTATGTTTGCATGATAGGACAAACGAGGATTACCCTTTTCACTTCAAGGCACAACCCAAGGATGGTGTTATCTCTCTTTGACACAAGATGTTTTTAAGATGTGAAAATGTGATAGGTTCAAGACCGCTTTTGAAATCATTTCCCAATACTCAAGATTTTATTTAGTGTAATTTGTGATATGGCCCTAGAGAACTTTGACATGCATTTCGAAGTTTGCTTAAAACACTAGGAATGGCTGAGTGATCGAAAACATTTTGGCAATGTAAATATGTGCAAATGGAAAATGGGTGTACGAATGACAATTCGGTTTGATGGATTTTATGAAGGTGCCCCTGATTAAGGCAACATGAATTTTTCTTGACCAAAATTTATATCCAAAAGATAGAATGGTCTCTAACATGATATGCAACTATGGCTGAAAATGAAATGTTATGGTTTTGAATGAGATGTATGCACATGAAATGCAATGTTTTTGAATGAGATGTATGCACATGAAATGCAATGTTTTTGAATGAGATGTATGCAACTAGCAATGAAATGCAAATTATTTTTATTTTATTTTTATTTTTTTGTTGTACAAGCCATGTATATACGTACATATAAAATTCAAACTATGCGTAGAATGCCCTCAAGTGTATAACATTAAGTGGTTTGGGTTCTTCCTCTCCCTCTAAACTAGCAAGTCATTCTTCCTCTCCCTCTAAAATGGCAAGTCTATAAGTTCCATTACCCACTCTTTCAGTGACCATATATGGACCTAACCAATTAGCCACGAATTTATCTCGAAGATGCGGCAATGCATTGGTGTTTTGTTGATTCTCTTTAAGGACAAGATCCCCTACTTGAAATTCTCTTAGATGAACTTTGGCATTGTAAGCACGTTTCAATCGGTCTTTATGAACTCACAAATGCTCTAAAGCATTGATTCGTTTTTCATCTATGAGTGTGAGTTGATCAAGACGTGCTTGTCTAGCAGTATCATCATCGATAAATTCCTGCAAAGAAATTCACAAGGAAGGGATCTCGAGCTCAAAAGGCATGATTGCTTTAGCTCCATAGACCAAAGAAAATGGCGTTGCCCCAATGGGAGTTCTGATGCTTGTTCTATAAGCCCATAATTCTAAGGGGATTTGTGTATGCCAATCTTTATGATTTTCTTTAACAAGTTTCTTAAGAATAGCAATTATGGTCTTATTGGAAGCTTCAGCTTGTCCATTGGCTTGTGGGTAGTAAGGAGTTGAGAAACTATGTTGGATATTATACTTTTCGCAAAGATCTCGAACATCCTTATTCTTAAAAGACTTGCCGTTATCAGAAATAATTTTAGAGGGAATACCAAAACGACAAATGATATGGTGAAGTATAAACTCCACAATTCTAGGACCTGTCGTACTGGTTAGAGGAATAGCTTCAACCCACTTTGTGAAGTATTCAGTGGCTGTAATGATGAATGTATGTTGTCCTAAAGAGGCAGGTGAAATCTTGCCAATTCAATCGAGACCCCATTGTGAGAAGGGCCAAAGGATTTGGATGGGCTGTAAAACTTGTGATGGTATATGGGTTAAATTAGCGTGTTCTTGACACTTTTTACATTTTTTAACATATTTGCAACAATATTGTTCCATAGTGGGCCAATAATACCCCATACATAAAATACGCTTCGCAATGGCCATTCCACTAAAATGACCACCACAAGTACCATCATGGGCTTCAGCAATAGCTCTATGTGTTTCACCTGCTTCTAGACAGCGGAGGAGTACTCCATCATATCCATGTTTATACAACACATCCCCCAAAAGAACAAAACGAGCTGCATTTTGCTTAAAAAAATGGCGGGCAGTTTGAGACAAATCATATGGGAGTGTTCCAAACTTGAGGAAGGCTGCTATCTCACTAGACCAAGGCTCATATGGATCCGAATGGATAAAGCAAACATCTTTTTCATCCTTAGACTCAGCACGGAAAATTGCGGACTTAGAGATTGTGGAAATGATTAGGGGTTGTACCTCTCCAAGGGAGTCCTTTGGAATCAATGATCCAAGAGAGGCCATGGCATCCACAAATCTATTAGTCAAACGAGGCAAACTAGTGATCTCATACCAATCAAACTTAGAGAGCAACTTCATTGCTACATCATGATAAAGCTTAATGGTAGGTTCTTTGGCTTGGTATTCTCCTGTAATTTGTTTAACCACGAGTTGAGAATCCCCAAATATCCGAATACGCTTAATGCTCATAGCTATGGCTGATTGAAGACCTAAAATTAAGGCTTCATACTCTGTTGTATTATTTGTGCATTGGAAGTCTAGTTTGAATGATAAAGGGATGGGAATCCCTTGAGGTGTATGAAACACAACTCCAACTCCTTGACCTTTCACGCACTTAGAGCCATCAAAAAATAGCATGATGTCAACATCTTCCTTCGGAATGATGTCCTCTTCTTGTTCAGTGATAGCAAATACTGAATCATCTAGGAGCTCAATAATCAAAGGATGATCACTAGGTAGTGGAGCTTCCGCAAGTTGATCAGCTATAACTTGAACTTTAACAGATTTTTGGCTAATGAATTCAAGATCGAATTCGGTAAGCAACATTATCCATTTAGCGGTACGAGTGTTATTATAAGTGTGATACATCATATAACGCAGAGGTTTTTCTCTAGCTATGACATATGTTGTATGGCTAAGAATATAATGACGAAGTTTCTTAGTGGCAAAAACCACTGCTAAGCACAACTTTTCCACATAAGCATATCAGGTTTCATAGCTTACCAATGTTCGACTAATATAATAGACAGCTTTCTCACGATTTTGTTCATTCTTTTATGCAAGCATTGTCCCTAAGGCAAAGGCCATTGCTGAGATATAAATATTGAAAGGGACCCCTGGACGAGGCGGAGCTAAGACTGGCGAAGATGCTAAGTACTGCTTGATGTCATCAAAGGCTTTCTGACACTCATCTGTCCATGAAAATTGTACCCCCTTTTGTAGTAGGTGGCAAAATGGCCTACATTTATCAGAAAGTTGTGCAATAAAGTGACAGATTGAATTAATCTTTCCTTGCAAACTACGCAACTCCTTCAAATTAGTTGGGGGACACATTTCCATAATGGCTTTGACCTTGTTTGGGTCCGCCTCAATACCTCGTTTAGAGATAATAAAACCTAGGAGTTTGCCTGAGGTAACACCAAAGACACATTTCTTAGGGTTCAACCTTACTTTATGCTCTAGAAGTCTATCAAAAACTTTTTCCAATACATCAAAATGCTCTTGTCGAGTTTTAGATTTTGCCAATAAATCATCCACATAATCTTCGATAATATTATGCATATAATCATGGAAAATATAAGTCATGGCTCGTTGATAGGTTGCACCTGCGTTCTTAAGGCCAAAGGGCATCACCCTGTAACAAAAATTTCCCCAAGGTGTGGTAAATGTTGTTTTGTGTTGATCTTCAGGGTTTATTCAAATATGGTTGTATCCTGAAAATCCATCCATGAACGAAAGCATTTCATGACCAGCACAAGTGTCGACAAGAGTATCAATGTTTGGAAGAGGAAAGTCATCCTTAGGATACGCTTTATTTAGATCTCGAAAATCAGTGCAAACACGTATTCCCCTGTTAGGCTTGCGAATGCGTACCATGTTAGAAAGCCACTCAGGATAATCAATCGGGATGATAAATTTAACGTCCAGAAGTTTTTGAATCTCCGATTTAACTATGAGGGCCATGGTAGGATGCATTTTCCTAAGTTTCTGTTTGACAGGTTTAGCATCTTTTTGTAAGGTGAGGTTATGGACAACAAAATTAGGGTCTAGGCCTAGCATGTCTTTGTAAGACCATGCAAATATCTCCTTCTTCCGCTTGAGTAGAGCAATCATTTGCTCTTGTTCCTCCGATGATAGACTTTTAGCCAGTTTCACAATTTGGGTGCCATCTTGGCCTGGACTAAGGTCTACATCGATAGTTTCTTCAATAGACATGTGGGAACCTTCCTCAAGCTGATGGGGAGTAGGGATCAGATTTATGTCATCTAAAATGTCATCAGGCTCCTGTACCTTGCTCTCGTCTATGTCTGCCTAGAAGACCTCTGTCTTAGAAGATGAAGGTGAATGTGGAGGTGAAGGAGGAATGTAGTTTGCGGAAGCCCTTAACAATTCCTCGGAAAGGATGAACTCTGAAATAGATGGAGGGGATGAAATCTGATCCATGTCAATCAGGTTTGGGTTGATCAGGATTGGCTTATCCGAATCATATGGATAATGGAGCGGTGTGAATAAGTCTTCAAAATTCATTGTCGACTTATGGAAGAAAGGATGGGCGGAATGGAAGGGAAAACCGGTGAAGACCTCGGAAGACCTGAAATGCAAAACAACATAGTTTTTCAGTTTTTTTTTTTTTTTTGTAGTTTGAGTTTTTTTTTTTTTTTTGTAGTGGTGAAAACCACTATTACACACATACATAAAGCAATAAAGTATTTTTATATATTTTGATATTTTTTTTTTTTTTTGGGGAATTTTCTGATTTTTTTTTTTTGGTAGTGGTGAAAACCACTATTTTAGTATATACATATAATACAGGTTTGGATTATGGCTTATGGATGTGGCGGAGGGGGTGGTTCACCTCGTTCTTGTGGAAGAAGCAAGAGAAAGATGGCATCTTGGAGAGGGAACAATTGGAGATAAAACTCGTCTTGTTCAGTGATGGGAACAATGGGCGCCGACTCTTCTTTAGATTCATCACCATTTGACATGACGTCAAATTCTTCATATGCTTCATCTTCGGATTCGTCGGGGTGGAGGATTTCTTCTTCTGAATTAAGATTAATGCTTTGAAAAGCTTGTTCAAAAGAAGAAAGGGATGGAAGTGGTTGGTAGCCCAGACCAAAACGCTCAGTGGGTCTCTGGTATGGCATATAGATGTGTTCAGTTACCCCTTACTCGTATCGACCTAGGCCAAATTGCTGCCAATTATGTCTGTGGAAATAGCGAGAGGGAAAACCCTCCATCCTTTTGATATTGGTAGGGACTAGATGCTTGGGTTCTGGTATGGTGGTAGGACTAGAATATGACTCTATTCCCCCATATACAAAATTAATGGAATTTGGCATAGAACCCATGTTATAAACCAATCCAATGGATAAATGTTGGTCATGTGGATGACCAAAATCTTTAACTGTTTGCACATTGAACGGTGTGATGTGGACATCTTGGATGGCATACTCACCAATACCTGCATCAGTTAGATGGACCTTGAATTGGGAGGGAGATGGACTAGATGATGGAATGGAAAAATGTGGGATAGAAGAATTGGAAGGATTTGGTTGGGTTGATGCTTCACTGACTTGTGAAACATCAGCTGGTGATGTTTGGGAAGATGGAGGAATAATAGGTGATGTTGAATAAGGTGTAGAAGGGGGTAATGACATGGAAAGAGATGATTGGTCATGGCCACATGTGCATGTGGTCACTGATGAAGAAGAAGGAAGATTAGGAGATGAAGAAAGTGGTGAATGAGATGGAATAGTGGAAGAGGAAGATGGTTGCGATATGATGGGTAGCTCCTCAAGAATGGGAGCTTTAGAAGAAGATGGTATAGAAGAAGTAGATGGGGTCAAGAAAATATGAGTGGATGGCAACACAATCTCATAAGTATTTGAGACATAGTTGCAATGTTTGAAGGGTTCAATGTCAGTAGGTACACAATGAACTCGTCCCTCATATACATACTTCGGACATTGATGCAGTATAGAAGGGACACATCTCATCTCCCTAAGCCAAGGCCGTCCAAGCAATACATTGTATGCCATGGACCCTTCCAAGATGTGAAACAAGGTATGCAAAGTTCGGGCCCCTACCTCAATGGGCAAGATAATCGTGCCAACCATGGAAGATAAAGCATCATTGAATGCTTTAAGAGTAAAAGTCGACTTGGTGATAAGGGATGGCGACAGCTCTAGATGACTCAACACCGATGTTGTAATGATATTGATTGAGGAACCGGTGTCAATTAAGACTCTCTTGAATGGCTTGTGATCGATCTTGGCCATGATATGCAGTGGAGGATCTATACTTTTTGTTGACAAAGTTTTGATTTCAAGATCATAGAAAGTGATGGAGGGCTCCATGCATGTTTGAATACTCCCCAAAAAGTTGTTGAAGGCATTAGTATCTTGAGTTTGAAGCTCGATTGACTTTAATATTTCCATTAATGCCTCTCTATGCGGGGGAGATTGTTGAATGAGGTCATAGATTGATAACTTGGCAGAAGCCATTTTTAAACTGGTAGTTAATCGGCTACTCAATGACATGATGGGTCATTGGTGTTGAGTAGAATGATTTAGCAGTTTTTGAGAAGTACTAGCACGTCATTGGGTCACTGTTACCTGAGGTGGACTGGGAGTTTGTATAGGTGGCTGTGGTTCAGCCTGATTTGGTTGGTTTGCCCTTTGACCTCGGGTTACTACGTTAATAGTACCCACAAAACCTTGGTATTGTTGTACATGGTTGACTTGATTAGGAGTTACCTGAGTTACTCCCCCTGAAGTTTTTGGAGCTTCCTCCCAATGTGGAAGGGGTGTTTGAAATACACCAAGATTTTGATTTTGTTGGGCTAAGGGGCTATCCAATTTAATGGCTCCAATCTCAATAAGATCTTGGATCACATGTTTGAAAGCTATACAATTATTGATATCGTGTCCATTTTGCCTATGATAAGGACAAAATAGGTACTCCTTGTAATAATTCCCCCTTCTAGATGGTTCTAAAGGTTTAAACTCAGGTAAATTTAACTAATTTGTGCTATATAACTTGTTGAATATGACCGCATATGGTTCATCTAAAGGTGTGAACTGTCGCTTGGGACGATTTGTTTGCCAAGGTCGAGTTTCCATGGTTGGCCCAGTATTGTGAGCTGGTTGAGGAGGGTCGGGTACCGCATGATAAGCAATTGGTTGCGGTTGACTTTGCATTACTTGTTGTTGTTGAGCCATTATGGGCTAGCTCGCCACCACTTGATTAACTTGGTTAACATTTGAGGCTGTACTAGCCTGTGCTTGTTTTTTTTGGCCATAATTATTATTTCGTTGTTGGCCCTTTTGTTGCCATTCTTTTCTACGGGGTTTTAAAACACCCTCTTGGACTTTAATGTCTTCTATGATACTTGCTTGGGCCAAAGCCTCTTCAAAAGTCCTGTATTTTTGTAATTGGAGTAACCAAGAGATAGGTTTTAGACAACTCTAGGTGAACATTTTGGTTAACTCCTCCATTGGTAGGGAGAATGGCAATTTATTAATGATAGCCCTCCAACGGTTTCCAAAGTCATAAACAGTCTCATCGTCATGTTGCTTGAGCTTGTATAAGTTGGACAATGAGACTTTCCTTTGTACATTTAGGGAGAATCGTTCTAAAAATAGATTAATCAATTGCTCGTAAGCATAAATGCTATGATGAGGTAAATGATTGTACCATTGTACAGCATCTCCTCCTAATGTCTGAGGAAATTTTTTGAGTATAAGAGCGTCATTATTTTGGATTCTAAAGCAAGCATGCATGAATGAGCTCACATGTTCATGAGGATCCTCAGTTCCTCGAAATTTGTCAAACTTCGGTAATGTGAAATCATTCGGATATGGCGGTGAAGGTACCGAAGGATGAATTGGTTGATTGATCAACAACCTTAGCATAGGTTTCTGACTAGATGAGCCAGGCATGTTGAGCATAAGGTTGTCAATCTATTGTTGCATAGCATGGAGTCAAGAATCTTCATGAAAATTTTGATTCGTTTGATGATTATGATGATGCAATGGAGGAGTGGAAAAATGATGAGATGGGATGAAATTGCCTGGATTAGGCGGTGTGGAATGGACAGGTTGTTGGTATGGATGATACCGGAAAGAAGGTGATTGGGGTGAATGATGAACTAGACTGGGTTGGGAGAAAGGTGGGGTAGGAATGGACACCACCGAAGATTGGGGTACCCAGGTGGGGCCTGAGCTAAGAAAAGCTGGCTGGGTAGAAATTGGTTGGGGTGTAGGATTTACTACGATAGGTGGTTGGGCATTTTGTTGTTGTTGTTGCTGAAGCAACTTGTCGAGGTACTCCCTAACCTTATTAATCTCTAACCCAAGGTATGTGGGATAATTGGATGAAGGTGGAGGGTAGGCTGCCATGGTAGTCACAGGAGACTGTGTAGCAGGGGCAATGAAGGTGGCTGAAGTATGCGGTACCTAGGAAGAAATAGTAGACTGTGCCCCAGGTAGGGTGAAACCATAAATGGTTTGGGAAGAAGAGGGTTGAAATTGGTCATGGCTAGAGGAGGTTCCACCAGCCTCATAGAGAGAATTGGTGTACAACCGGGTAAATGGAGGAGAAAGTGGTCGGGAAGACACTACATTTGTCTCCAAAGGAGGACAATTGAGCATCTGGGAAGATGTTGGAGATGGAGTCGGCTGAGCAGATACAGCATTAGCCTCAAATATGGGGCTAGTGTAGACCTGAGTGAAACCAGCGGGTAGGGTTGATGCAATATCCTACTGAAAAACATAATCTTGCATAGGGGAATCTTGGATTGGCTCAAGGACATAGCCAGTGCCATATCTTAAGTGAGTTTGCACTTGGGCCATATCAATGTGGGTAATATGACAGGAATTGTCTTCCTCCATGGGCATGGCCATGCGATAGACGGTAGAAGGACATGAAAGACCCGCGAGCGAACTCCGCCTGAAATTCACTAGGATAAGTGGTCATGTTGGTGGTGGGGATGTTCTGTGAATTATTCATTTGATTATTTAGATTTAACACTTTAGATTGATTCCTTGTTAAGACCATAACACAATAAATCTAAACAAATTCAAAAAAGAAGAATGCAAAACTTGAATGATAAATTTACACTAAAGAAATTATCAAAAAACAGTCACAACCTAGGTTTCAACCAATGTGTCTTACCTGCGGTTAATTACTTATTTTCTAATCTTAATCTGTAGTAAATTTTAAGTGTCCGGTTTATGAGTTTTGCATGTGATCTAATCTTGAATTATTCACAAAAAAAAATGTAAAAACTATGGCTAGGAAAGGACAACGAGATTCTTACTGGTGATGAAATCCAGCAAGTTTGCTCGGGGGTGACCTATGGTGTCTGAGGCAAAAGTTTAATGGATGGAGATGAATTCCATTGTCACTAAACTTCAAGCAATACCTAGTGATGAAATCCAGATATTCCTGTTTTAAATGCAATATGAAATGCAGTGAATTTTATTTTAAGTGTTTTAGTTGTCTAATGTATACATACAAAGCTATAAATCAAAAGTTCTAATGATCTAAGCAAGAGGCCACTGAAAATATGCCATTTCCTTTGAAGAAGTGGAGTACACCGTTTAAAACCCCCTACCTACCAATGATATCAGATATCAAAGGAGCAACCGGAATGTTTGTCCACTTCTCTGCCTGGAATCACCCAATGGCAGGAGTACTATTGACATCCAATCAATAGTCCTACTTAGATAACTAAAAAAGATAATTCGTAGCTATTCTAATATGCAGCTAGGTATGCAATTTTTTTTTTATGCAAGCAACAACCAATAATGCAATGCAAAAAAATGTAACTAAAAATGTAACAAAAAAAATGTATATACAGCTTAACTGTTCTTTTCCAGATTACTTAGTTTTTGTTCATTTTAAAGCAATGATCTAAAAAAGAAACAAAATACAGTAGAAAAACCAAAAACATAAAAAGTACAGTTTAACAAAGAAAAAAAAAAAACGCACTTACTCGGAAGCCTACGCTTTTTCTGTAAAACTACCTTCAAACGCCCAAGGGAGTCTGTGCAGGCTGAAACGCACCTCTACGTTTCGGATCAGACTTCCAAACGTCGCTCTGCATCTGCTGCATTTTCTGCAAACTCCTCAGAAACCCTAGTTTTCTGGAACAGCGAATTTTGCGATTTTTGGAACCTGCAAAATAAAACAAAAATAGGAATAGATCAGTAAAGCAAGTATTAAAAACATGAAACCCTAGGGGGTCCCACTGTGATCGCCATTTGTAGATTAAAGATACAATGCCAAACAGAAATAAAGAAATCACAATAAAGGAATGCAGAATGGTTGTACAAAATGAATTATTTTTATTAATCAATGGAGTTTAGAAACTCCTTTTAAGTACAACAGGGCCTGTAACACTTTTCGTGATACAAAGTTACAATTTGTGCTAGGGTTCTCCGAAACCCTAGGCGGCACAATGTGGTGGCATCTCCGAAGAATGTATCCTTAACCTCAACGGAATGAGTGGGCTTCGTTGTATCCTTTGGCTCGGACCACTCCGACTTAAGCAATTGCTATCAACAAATCGGATCTACCACTAGAATCCTGCACACATTAAAATTATCAAAGAGTTAGAAACTAATAAGAGGGCTCCACTATGTGAGCCCTCAGAAATAGTCTAAAACCCTAGATTTATGAAATAAAAATAAACAGAATGCAGAATTCAACATCATATTAATACATAAAGAAAGATTACTTGCTTTAGAAGAATCTATACCTTTTCCTGTTAATGCGACGAGACCAGGCGGCGACGATGGATGCGGCGAAAGGGTTTAGTTTAGACTTAGGGCCATAGAAGACTCAGAAGACTCAGGATTAATAGCAATAGCCAACTCCAGACTTAGATAGGGAAGATAAGTAGGTTTAGCCGAAGAGATAGATAGGGTTTGAGCCATCAAGGTGACTCAATTTATAATCTACTCTTAGGGCACACTTTAGGGTTTTAATGACACTTTGAACGTGTGGCTAAGATTAAAGTGGATCCAAGGGTAGAGAATAAATCTAGGTTGTGAAACGGATTAAGATGGATGGACGGATGAGATTAAATGAAGGATGGATGGCTCAGATTAAATCACTTAAACTTTATTTATATATATATTAAAATATTAAAATATATATATAAATATTAATTTAAATAAATTTGGGGATGAAAAATGGCGGGAAAAGTGAAATTGGGCCAAATAATGGTGGGAAAGTGTGGATTTGGGCCAAATAATAGCGGGAAGGATGGATGACTGACACGTGGCTGGCAGGAAGGTATAAGTGGCTGGATTTTGGTGTCTACAGTTATATTCCTATTAAAATAGTGGAAAATTTAGGAAGAAATGCTACATTTTATTTTGATATGAAGAAGGAAAAATAATGCATTAGATTTGGTTAAATGGAGTAAAATTACAAGCCTAAATGAATAGGAATATGGGGGCTTAATAATATACATAAATTTGGCAAAGCACTATTTACCAAGAGTCTTTGGAGATTGATAACATGTAAAGGATTATGATATGAGGTTATCAAAGAGAAATATTTGGCTTACATGAAATTTAAAGTGTGGATTAGACTACCTATCAAGTCAATGACCAATACTTCTATCATTTGAAAAGCATTATTAGGAGGTACTTTTTTATTTGGAATATAAGAAATGGGAAGAAAGTAAGACTAGAAAAATACCCCTAAATAGGGAGTGAAGACGATTATTTGTTTTTTTTTAATTTAATAGAGCATATAAATATAAAACTAGTTTCTAGAATTTAATATTTGTAGATGATATAATCCTATTTCAAAATGATACCTTAAGAGAAGCACTAATATATAAGGACTTGTTAAATCCATATTGTGTCGTTATAGGAATGATAATAAACCTCTAGAATACTAACATAACTTATAATAGACTATAGCCTAGATAAGAAGAAGTGCTGATAAGAAGTTTTTGTTTTAATCTAATTGAGTTTGACAAAGGGCTACAATATTTGGATTTATGATGATGTCAAATTATTATGGATACTAGGATTGGATTTGGTTATACGTAAAATAAAAAAAAGGCTAATTTCAACGTGCAATAGATGGTTATCATTGAGAGGTTATTTTACACTATTGAAGTCAATTTTGGAAGCCATTTCGGTATATTCACACTCCATGGGTTATGTTCCTTTTAAAATAGTGGAAAATTTAGGAAGAAATGCTTCATTTTATTTGGATAATGTAGACACCAAAACAGCACCAATCCGATTATGTGACTGCAAACACTGATCGCTTTGACACACACAGCCCCCAGGGCAGCCCTCAGAGGTTAAACAGTGGTCCTAACCACTTTTGTAGCAATTTTGGAAGGTCAGAAGGCAATTTGGCACATTCAGGCACCTTGCTCAATATCCGTCCCACCCAGGGACGAATTCAAATTGGGATCCGTCTCATCCAGGGACGAATTCTGAATTCGCTCTAGGTCAGGACGAATTCCAGGTTTAACGGGCAAAAAGAAAAATTGTGCCAAGTGGCAGTCGAGGACAGTCAATTAATGCCTCCTGCCTTGCATGCGCGTGTAGGTGGGCAGATTGGGCGTTAGAGGACTGTCACAAGGGCAGTCATGGAAGCCCAAGTCATGGAGGAGTCTCCTCCCTCTTGGGAAGGCATGGCCGCCACATGGCACCCATGCATGCCCCTCCAAAAGAGACCCCTTGGGTCTATAAAATGGTGAACTTTCTCACCCAAAAGGAGACAAGTTGGAGGCATTTTCAAGCAACGAAGTGCTGCCAAATTGAATACCACATTTTACCCTTTTGATTCACCTCTTCCACATCCTTGATCTCTTTCGCAAGAGAGGTTATTGGGTGGCTATTGGAAGTGTGAATCCGGACCCAAAACCCGACATTTGACCACATTGATCTACCAATTCGTCGACAACCCATTACAAGAGATTTTGGGCCCATCCCAAGTGGATTGGTGCCGAAATCAGGTTCTAACGGTGGGCGGCCCGCCCGGGCGCCCCGCACTTCTTAGTTTCATTTTAATTTGTTCTTTTGTCACTTGTTTATATTCCATTCCATTTTATGCTGTTTAGATAGTTTATAATTTCGATTTTAGAATGTTTTGATCAAATCATATCATGTATTGTCGCTTTTGTTGTCCCCACTAACTTGCAGGTAGCGACGTCAAATTCCCGTTGATGGAGGTCAAATTGGGGAAATCCGACCATCTGGGTCATCCCAAAATGCCCCCAATTAGCTAACCCCTATGTTTGTAGGTCTTTTGGAGATCCCGAGACGCGACATTTGGGCAGCATCACTTCGGCGCTTTGTCGTAGGCGAATTCGTCCTACCCGGGGACGAATTACAGTAGAATTCGTCCTGCCTAGGGACGAATTACAGTCGAATTCGAATCGACGGCATTTTGTCTGACTATTTTGATGGCAGTGTCCCTCTGGTAATGTTCCCTATTTCCTGTCAAACTTGCAAGTTGTTTAGAATCAGTTCATTCATCATTTTATTCAGTTTTATGCATACATCCTTCATCGTTTTTAGAGAACAAACGTTTCATATTTGCAGTAGGTGCTACTAACAATTTTGTTGTTTCTTTGAATGTAGGAGGAGCAGCAAGGATCAAGGATTCATTCACACCAGCGGCGGCAACACTTTGGCCCGCCCATTTTGCATGTGGGCACGCGGAAGGAGGATCACTAGTCACTATTGTAACCAAAACATTTTAACGCTCCTAGCCCCTGAAAATGCGAGAGACATCTTTGTAACCGATATTGAGAGAGTATAAATAAAAAGGGTTGTGCTTTCTATACCTCTTTCCTTTCGTCTCAATTCATCTCTTTTCCTTATTTCATGCATTTCAAATTCATAGGATTAAAGCGTTACATTTTGTTTTGCATTGCATAGCTTTAGTGTTTCTTTTTGTTTCGGAATCTCGTGCTTTCAGTGGCGATCACGGTGGGACTCTGTCCCCTGGTTTTTGAGATCAAGAAACTGATTAAAAATTTGTGTTTTTGTGCTCACAGGTACCATTTTTTCGAACTCTGACTGTTATTCGTCTTTGCCTGTGGCGAATACCTTACTGTAATTCGTCTGACCCTGAGATGAATTCTAATTCATCTCAGACAAGGACGAATTCTGTTCTGTAATTCGTCTCACCCAGGGATGAATTTTTGTCTATGCATTTTCAGGGCCGAGGATCAAAAACAACAAGTCTAGGCAGAGAAAAGGTAAGGGTCCTAAACTGTTCCTGTCATTTTCTTTCTTTTTTGTTTCTATTTTCTATCAATTTTGCCTTCTTAAGGAAAGTAGTTGCTTCTGCCTATTTTAATTTTTAATAAAAAGAACCACACACACATCACGTGGCATTTTTAAACCAAGGAGCTGGTCGTAAGACCCCAACCCTTGATCAAGACCAACGGTGGGTTCATCACCACCTTGGCTTGATTTTTGCATCCATTTACCCCGATTGTCACTGTTGTTAGGCGTAAATCCTGACGAAAGCTGACCGAGTGTCGTTGGGGTGATTCCCAACATGCGAGGATAAGTCTTCTATGGTAGGTGTCATTAACAGGACAATCCCCCTTCCGTACCGCCTATGTACCATGTACCATCTGCTCTCACGTACCTATAGTTTCCCTCTCGTAAGGGCGGGTATATAGAGAGGTTGGTATATCGGCTGGGCAATGGTATATTGAAGGGGTGACCATTTATGGGAGTCATATGAGCCTTCATTATGCATTTAAACGTTCTTCAAAACTTTCAAAAACAAAACAAAATCATCAAAATGCACTAAAACCAGTTTAGGACACACCATTAATCTTTAAAAGAGATAATCACCGTTTGTGTATGTGTGTGTTCATTTCTACTTAGTGTAACAAAAAAAAATCAAAAAATCATAAAAGAGATAAAATCTGCTTAGCTTGTAGAAGAGCACCACAATGGTGTACACCCGTAGTCAAGCCCAATCAAGGGCAGAAGCTATGAAAAGTGTACAAGGAGCGGGCACAAGTCACCTCCGCTTTAGCCCTAAGGACTTGGCCATACCGCCTTGGTGGTCTGGACTACAAGAGAGTCCACATCATTCCATGTCAAGGTGGAATTATAGGGACACCCCCTGGGGGACACGCCCATTCAGCACAGCCCCTTTCGGGAAGAAGCTTTACATGTGGCACTCAACGTAGATAGAAGACCGCCTTTAGAGGCTAGATATGAGTGGCCACCACATGAAAAAGTGCTAGAGAGGCACAATGTCCATGAGGAGAGACAACATGACTATGGCATCTCTCCTTTGCCTCCTATCATTGTTAGAACCGATAGACAAAACCCAGAGCGCAGGGCTCTCCACACAGGGCGAGCTAACTTCGCCCGCCCCTTTCACACCCATGAAAGGGAGTACGAGGAAGACCATCACATTCCTCGAGAGCAATATACAGCATGGGAGCCTTGCGCTTCCACACCTGCTAGATACCATGATCACACATTGAGGCCAGAGCCTCAGGTAAATGCCGCCAACCTCGACAGAGGGAAGCGACCCATTGAAATCTCGGATCATCACGACCGAGGCAAATACATAGGAGAAACATTCAGACCTCCTAGGCCCAAGATGGCAGACCAAATTGACCTGGCAGTCACCAGACATGCCACCCGCCAAGCCCAGATCACGCGGCTTGAGCAAGATCAGCAATAGTTAGAGCGCCTATACCGCCTTAACAAAGAGCGCATTCAGCGCCAAGCAGACGAGCTGCTTTATAACTTACCTGAGAGGGTTCCAACCCCTCGCACCCAAAAAGTGGAACCATATGAGAGGCATAATCCCTTGGTGCAGGATAGGTCTCCGCGACCTCGTCAAGCTTTGCCTCCGAGACCCCATAGACCTGAGAGGGAGGCCACTCCCCGAAACAATGATGGGTACCCTCCGCGGGGACCCACTCAGGGTCATAGGTCTCGCCTAGAGACTCCTCAAGAAGTTTACGAGGAGTATGAACAAGAAGTAGAGCGGGCCGAAATGCCCTATCAAGGCGGAGGGGTTGCTATCCGGCCACCCCTCCATAGGCCTCCAGTCTCCCACAACTCACAACGGGAGCAAACAAAAGAGGAAGAGATTAAATCTTCCGATGCATACAAAGCGCTGTTAGAGCATTTGGAGTCTATGGAGACCAAAGCTTCTGGGCCCCAAAAGCCCATGTTACGCCAACTCCGCAGTCATCCAGTGCATCCATCAGTGCCCACACCTTCTTACCCCGAACATTTCAAGTTGCCTCAATTGGCAATCTTTAAGGGTGAAGAGGATGCTCAAGAGCATGTGACAAGATTCCTGAGCCAATGCTTTGGCATTCAGGATAATGATGCATTATTGCTAAGGACATTCATAACCACATTCGCAGGCCCTACCTCGGATTGGTTCACCCAGTTGCCGAAGCACAACATCAATAATTTGGATCAATTAGTGGATGCGTTCCTTGAACGTTTCGCCTTCAACACCAAGAAGAAGGCGTCACTAAGTGACCTGGCCAGCCTCAGGCAATATGAGGAGGAGACAATGGCGGCCTACGGGAATCGATGGAGGGCTCTGCTTTCTAAGCTACCCTACCTTCCCCCTATGTCCGACCTCACACAAATGTTTTCACGAAGTTGTCTGAGATCAATCTCTGGGCTATTGCAGCTGCAGCAATACGCCACCTTGGAAGAAGCTCTGGCGCAAGCCAGAGTTATCGAAGAGATCAAAATACAGGATGGCAAAATTGCCAAACCTAAAAAGAAAGAGTGGAACAAAAATACAAAGACAGGGACTACGCAACCAAAACCCGCTGCGGTTAATCAAGTTGCGATAAATGTCCCTAAGCCTGCACAAGAAATACAGCCTCAAAAGGCTAATTATCAGGCAGTGCCTCCTAATAATTATGAAAGAGAAAATAAAAAATAGGAGCAAAATCAGCAGCGTCGCCCTAAGCGACAATACACCCCTTATACGGAGTCTAGGGACTCCCTATTTGACCGCTTGTCAGCGGCAAATTTAATCACCCTTCCAGAGATCCAAACCATAGATCCTAACGCTCCCAAGCCTAAGGGATACAGAGAGGATTTGTATTGTAGGTTCCACAGGCGAAGGGGACATGACCTGAACGCATGCTGGAAATTCAAAGGATTAATACAAGACTTGATTGATAATAAAACATTGGCGGTGGACAACCCCATAGCGCCAAATAACCAGCAGGATGGGGGTCTTCAAGGATCCCTTGCCTGCCCATGAGGCACAAGCAAAACCCCTTCAGGTCAATGAGGTGCGACAGAATTTCCCCATGCAAGGGTATGTGGGAATGATCAGCATAGTGACCAGGAACAAGAAATACCCAGGAGTTGCCCCCGAGGCAGCCACAAGAGAAGTTCCAGCAACGTCGCAACCTCAACAACACCCTATGCAGTTACCTCCGCCTAGACCCGAGGTCACGATACGGACCAAACTCATGCAGAGTTTGTGGACCACGTCGGCTAGGCTCTCCATATATGAGCTTATACAACAATCAGCGCCCCATCGGGAAGCTCTCATGGAGATTTTGAAAGCCATCGAGTTGCAGCCCCATGAAGCGAATTCTTTCAATAATTTTGTGGGACATGTAAAATGATGCATGGAGCCGATCATTACCTTTCGAGAAGATGAAGTTAAATCAGTATCTGATGACATGGCAGATCCACCCCTGCACGTTATCATGCGGGTCAACGGGATCCCGTATAAGAGGGTGTTGGTAGACACTGGCTCGTCTAGTAACATCATTACTACAACAGCATTGAAACATCTGAAGCTGCCAGCCTCTCACATCACCGCTTCCACTTACACACTGCGAGCATTCAATGATGCGATATGCTCGACAGTTGGCACAATTGTTCTACCCATTCAGGTAGGACAAAAGATGATACCTACATTGTGCCATATTTTGGAAGGCGAGATGGCGTACAACATATTGCTAGGGCGACCATGGATCAGGGACATGAAGTGTGTCCCTTCGATAGCTCACCAGTGTTTGAAGTATGCATTTGAAGGAGAAGTACATGTAGTCCCGACGGACTTAGAACCCTTCAAATATTGCAATGCGGTGCAGTTGATGCCGCAATCGACCCTCCCATCGATGCACTTGGATTTTCAGTTAAATCCATCTAGACAGGGTCCGATGCCATGAGCACCACTGGTGACTAATCCATCAAAACCCCAGCCAGGTGCATCTTCATCGTCCGCTCCTTCACTACCAATGCCACCTATCATGGCTAAATAGAAGGACAAAGGGAAACAAATCCTGGAAGAGGCTCAACCCCTAGAAGAGGCGCTGCCAACAATATCAACCATCTCAATAGAAGAGATACCTAGCACAATGGAAGCTGAGGCTCCTAGTCCACCCAACATGGAATGGACTCCAGAAGGGCTTCCATTCCCTCCCTCTCAATCACCAACAATTACTAGTTGAAATGGCCAGCACGGGCCTGGGGGAGTATCTAGTGCGGAATGTTGTAGCAACGCCCATGCTAGAGTCAGTGCAAGACATGGGGAGACCTCGCCTCCCCATCGGGATAGTTGTTCCTTTAGGCTACCCACCGAACCAGACCAATTTTGTGTATGGGGGCCTTGACCATGGTGTTGAGCCATGCATGCAAAAGGATGAGGACGAAGAGCCTTTTGCAGGAGATGTCAACTATCTGTCTAACCCAGACTTTGCTCTAAAATATCTTGGCCAATGCAATTGGCATGGATACAGGCTAGGCAGGTATGAGCAAGGAGTGCGTGTCCTTTGCCAACCAAGATACCAAATGCCTTATGACAAGTCGGGAGTAGGGTTCAACCACCCCCTGCCCTTAGACATCTTGGTGGAAAACATGCAAGGCCTAGGAATAGGCAACAAGGGTGGATTGGCATCGGATCCTTATGCCAACCCAAACACAACATATACATTGGGAGATTACCTCCCATGGTCAACAACCACCCTTGGTAACATCAATAACCCTTCTCCTTTGCTAGAGAGAGGTGAAAGTTTGGGAACTCACTTTCAAGGAGAGCATAAATAGTGTCTAGAAGGATCTTCGAAGGATGAAGCAGAACATGAACCAGTGTCATATGTTCCCTTCGGATCCGATAGTGATCACTCATAGGAGGTTCCCATGAATAACTGGCAAGAGATATTTTTAAATCTGTTCCCTCTAGAGGCTCCAATCGAGCCAGTGTTGTGTCAAGAGAATCAGGTCCCCCCACGGAGCGTGGACCAACAACAATGGGACCAGATTAATTTGCTAGAACAAGGTGAGCCCTTAATCTCGCAAGCAGTTGTTGAAGAAAATGAACATTTTTGGATCTCCGACAGTGATTCGAAAGATGAAACTGAGATGGCCTATCTCAACCACATGCGACAAATGCAACAAAGGCAACAAATGCAACAACGACGTCCCTTGGAGATTGATGACTTATTTGCATAGATGGGCATACTTCCAGGGCATGAGTGGTACGTAGACCCAGCAGGGTGGGACCAAGTGTTGGATCCGTGGCTCCAAGTTTACGATGAGCAACGTCCACCCCGAGACCCTATAATGACATCAGTGTCGAGGGAAGACCCTATCTTCCTATCAGCACATAGGGCCGATCCATTCATGCCAGTACCTACAGAACCAGATCCAGAACACAGAGAACATCTAGAATGTTTGAGTCATCACACCCACGGTAATGGAGACCAAGTTCATTTCATCCACATGATCTCCATTGACTTGACCGCACCCATCCACAATCCGACCGATCCAGCATGGTCCTTGCATCTAGACATAGATGCCATCGACTGGGATCACGTCAATTCACCTCCATCCCCATCAAGTCATTGGCCTTTCGATAAAATGCCTCATTTTACCCCAGGGACAACTCAGGATATCTTTCAGGCTGAAGAGGAACCCGAGGTTCCCAACGCAGATTTAAACTCAGCTACTGATATCCATTTGATCCCAACTCCACATCAGTTGGAGGACGGATCCCACATGTCGATCGAGGAGACGACTGACGTAGACATCGGCTTAGATCCAATGAATCCATAGATTATCAAGCTGGGGGTAAGCTTATCCCCTGAAGAGCAAGCCGACTACATTGCCCTTCTCAAAGAGAAGAAGGAGGTTTTTGCATGGTCATACAGAGACATGCCGGGGCTAGATCCGTAGCTAGTCATGCATAATCTGACGCTTGATCCGACAATCAAGCCAGTTAAGCAAAAACTATGTAAGATGCACCCAACAGTGGCCTTGATGGTCAAAGATGAATTGCAAAAGCTGTTGGATGCACAGTTTGTCATCTGCATGGATTATCCGCCATGGTTGTCCAACATGGTGCCCATCAAAAATCTCGATGGGAGGATTCGCATATGCACTAATTTTTGAGATCTAAACAAAGCGAGTCCTAAGGATGATTTCCCCTTGCCAAGCATCGACGCGTTGGTAGACGCTACAACAGGTCACGAAATGCTATCCCTCATGGATGGTTTCTCGGGATACAATCGGATTCGTATCAATCTCGAGGATCAACTAAAAATGGCGTTCACAATGCCTTGGGGGACATTTTGTTATAAGGTCATGCCTTTTGGCCTTAAAAATGCTTGGTGCCACCTACCAACGTGCCATGACGTACATCTTCCATGATTACATGCATAAAACTTTGGAAGATTACATGGATGATTTGTTGGCCAAGTCTCTTTTGCGCTCAGATCATCTCGATGACTTAAGCAAGATCCTCGATCGCCTCATGGAGCATAAAGTCAGACTGAATCCCAAGAAGTGCGTATTTGGCGTCACATCTGGAAAACTCTTGGGTTTCATAGTCTCAAAGCGAGGTATCGAGGTGGACCCAAAGAAAGTCAAGGCAATCCTTGAAATGGTTCCCCCAACTACCATTAAGCAGCTCGAAGTCTGCAAGGAAAGGTCACGTCAATCAAGCGCTTCATAGCGCAGCTATCTGACAAGTGCCGACCCATGAACAAATTATTGCACAAGGGGGTTGCATTTCACTGGGATGACGAGTGCCAGTCAGCCTTTGATGACATCAAACAATACTTGGCTTCGCCACCAGTATTGGCACCACCTAGACCAGGAGTGTCATTCTACTTATACATCTCAGCCTATGAGGTGGCATTGGGCGCCATGCTGGCCCAGAAGAATGAACTTCACAAAGAATAGGCTACTTACTATCTTAGCCGCACCCTGGTCAGTTATGAACTTAACTATGCATACGTCGAGAAACTCTGCTTGGCAGTGGTGTTTGCTACCAAAAAGCTATGCCACTACATGCTGAGCAACACTACGTATGTTGTGTCTAAGGAGAATCCATTGCGATACATGATGAGTCGTACTTATCATAGTAGTCGCACGGCGAAATGGATCATGTTGTTGACAGAATTTGACATAGAGTTTATCGGACAAAAATCTATCAAAGGACAAGTCATAGCCGATCAACTAGCAGAGGCTCCTCTTGAAGACGATCAGCCTCTAGTCATAGAACTACCCGATGATGGGGTCTTCCATGTCTCAGAATCGCCAGATTCTGATGAGCCTGAGTCACAGGCTGACATAACCCTATTTTTTGATGGTTCTAAATGTGAGCAAGGTGGTGGCATGGGAATAGTATTCTTCACACTACAGGGCGCTCCAATGCCCCTATCATTTAAATTAAATTTCCCATGCACCAACAATAATGCAGAGTATGAAGCCTTGCTCATAGGTCTTCAGACAACAATCACCATGAACATCAAATGACTGAACATCTTTGGTGATTCATTGTTAATTGTCAATCAAGTCAAAGGGGTATTCCAATGCAAATGCCCAGTTCTGCAGGCTTATAAAGCCCTTGTGGACAAATTCTTGGCAAAACTTGAGTGGTATGACATCGAGGCACTCCCTCGATCATCGAATCATTTTGCGGACACAATGGCCTCCTTGGGGTCACTAATCCCACAAGACCTTTCCGGTGATATGACAACCATTCAAGTCAAAACCCTATCGCAATCCATGATGGAGCATGCAAGCTCGACTTGACGCCCAGGAATCCACATGATCCAGATTGAACCATCCTCGGATAAGTTCTCTCGAATCCATGATCATCTGAAACATGCCAACTGGGGGTCCTTGTTTTCCCCTACTCCCATTAATAGCAACACAATGCTATTCTTACAAGTTCTATCCCACTCAACGTTTGCTAGGGATGAACTTCAAGAGGGATTGGCTGTTCATACTGTCGAGGTTTCTGATCAACAGGACTGGTATTTACCCATTAGAGACTACCTCAAGTTAGGTAATCTCCCGCTTGGATTGACACATGCCGCAAAATGAGCATTCAAGCAGAAAGCGGCTAAGTATGTCTTGATAGGAGACATTTTGTATCGTCACAGCTATGAAGGAATCCTCCTTCGTTGCTTGGACCAGCAAGAGTCCACTTGGGCAGTCGCCCAAGCGCATGATGGTACATGTGGTGGCCACTTCAGTGGTATGGCCATCGCAAAGCGCATTCTTCGCATGGGCTATTATTGGCCATCTTTAGAGCGAGATTGTTGCGCATATGTCAGGAAGTGCGTGAAGTGTCAACACCATGCCAATTTGATGCATGTACCTTCCCAGGCCTTGCAGATAGTCCAGTCCGCTTGGCCATTTTCATAGTGGGGCTTCGATCTAATTGGAAAGATCTCCCCTGCATCGTCAGGCCATCACACGTTTATCATAACGGCCACAGAGTATTTTACCAAGTGGGTGGAAGCAGTTCCGCTTACCTCTACGATAGGACCCCGCATTGTGGAGTTCATTTTGCATAACATCATATGTCATTTTGGTATTCCATCCAAAATAGTCTCGGATAATGGGACACCATTCAAGAACAAAGACGTGCGTGCTTTGACCACAAAGTACAAAATTCAGCATAGTTTTTTGACACCCTATTATCCGCAGGCGAATGGGCAAGCAGAGGCGTCAAACAAAATGCTAGTTGCCATCCTTAAAAATACGGTCATAGACAGTCATAAGGATTGGCACATCCAAATCCCACTTGCCCTATGGGCTTATCGCACTAGCATTCGGACGCCCACTAGGGCCACTCCATTTTCGCTCGTGTATGGCTCCGAGGCAGTCATGCCTCTCGAGTTGGAAATTCCTTCCCTATGCATATCAATGCAAGAGTTCATCGATGATGACATTGTGCGGTAGGCCCGGTTAGACCAGCTTACGTTGCTTGACGAACGACGCGTTAATGCTCTCGAGCATTTACGTATCTATCAAGAGCGACTTAAGAAAGCTTACAACATGAAAGTTCACCTGAGGGACTTTCGGGTTGGTGATTTGGTTTTGAAGGAAAACCAACAGAACTCTAGTTTGTCGTCCCACCTAAGGGACAAATTCATGGCAAATTGGATAGGTCCATATGTCATTGATAGCAAAATAGGACCCGAGACATACCGGCTAGCTTCTCTTGATGGAATCAAGGAAATAGAACCCTTGAATATCAGTCATTTGTGACCATTCCACATCTGAGAGAGCCGTACCCCAAAATGCTCCAAGGATTCATATAATCGCTTGGTCAATCCCAAAAATGCTCCAAGGATTCATATAATCGCTTGGTCAATCCCAAAAATGCTCCAAGGATTCATATAATCGCTTGGTCAATCCCAAAAATGCTCCAAGGATTCCTATAATCGCTTGGTCAATCCCAAAATGCTCCAAGGATTCCTATAATCGCTTGGTCAATCCCAAAAATGCTCCAAGGATTCCTATAATCGCTTGGTCAATCCCAAAAATGCTCCAAGGATTCCTATAATCGCTTGGTCAATCCCAAAATGCTCCAAGGATTCCTATAATCGTTTGGTCAATCCCAAAATGCTCCAAGGATTCCCACAATCGCTTGGTCAAAAAAATAAGAAAATCCAAAAATCATCAAAAACAACAAAAATTTGCATCTCATTTCCAGGCATGCTCAAATTCATCAATAAAAAGCTCTTCTCACATCTCATCTTCATATTCACAAAAATCAATCCATCAAAAATACAAAAATATATAGCTGCATTAAGCATCGCATCCATACATTGCATATTTGTGGTCGTACAGGTCAAAGGCACCATAGGCTGTAATTGCTCTGCTAGTCCATCTTGTTCCACATTTTTCCATTTTATAAGCAATCCAAAAAACAACAAAAACATGCCATTTACTGCTTTTTACCACACTAAAGTCAGTTGTCTTCGAATGTATCAAGAGTTTTCATCTTTCAGTCATAATTTTGCTTTCTAGCCACGTACTGTACCAAGTCAGACAGATTTTACGAAGGTAGAGTTCTACTTGGATCACACCTTGTTACGTAGCATCCCAACACAAATTAAAACACATAAAAATTCCCAAGTTGTGTGAACGAAAGATGAAACCTGCACAGTAATCCAGGTCACCATAAGCGAAATGGTTATCTTGCTCATCCCCCTATGCAAATGACCCAAAGAATGCTGAGAGTTGGCAAAAGGACAAGCATCTTCCCTACCCAATTCCCCAAGAATCCCAAGTTCTCAATAGTTGCAAAACATCAAAAATTTGCAAAAGTCAAAACACCAAAATTTGATATCCCATAGTGCATACATCAAAAAGCACATACAATAGTGATTCTTATCACTCGAATCCAAATCCCTTGCTCAAAAGAAAAATATATAAAAATAAATAGTGATTTTTATCACTACCAACGAGCAAGTATCCCAATACAATAGAAGAAAAGAAGGGAGTCGAACTTGAATCCCTGGAACTCTCAGCATTTCGATAGGTCATGAGGCAAGCCTCAGTATCGGTTTGGTTGATAGCCTATCGGTCACTGGCGGTAAACTTCCCGCATGATGATATATCTGTCACATTAACTTGTGTACGAGATCAATGTTTGCATGTGGATGAGCTAGCTTATGGTATCCTAGATAGCACCACAGATTAATCTGACTAAATACAATAAAGGAGTTAGTGGAGCTAATTAGGTGATCCTCAGTACAGGTTTGGTTGACAACCTATCTGGCACTGGCGGTATCCTGACAAATACCACATAAATGAACTCAATTGCACACACAGGGATGTGAAATAGCTTGGTCAAAGACAAGTCCGATTCATACCTTGTTCAAAAGTCTTGTAAGATAAAGTACAGTCATGGCTAGTGAGTTAAAACCGTCTGAGTCTCAGAAAACCTTAGCTACATTTCTAAACCAACTGCGCTACTTTTCATCCTTGCAATACCATCAAAAAATACAAAAAAAAAACCACATGTATACATGCAAAGTCATTTACCACAGCAATCGCCTAACAACAAAATCACAAAGTCCTAAACAGTCTATGGTGCCCTAACCAAACAACACAAATTCAATTCATCCATTACATTTTGCATATCACATATACATCAAAAACATTTGCATTCATCATAACATATGCATCCATCAAAATAAATTAACATGCATACATCCATACTCATCACTCATCATGCATAAAATCAAATCATCACTCGCATAAACAAAATAAAGTCATCTGTATATATCATCAAAAATGCCCGTAGGCTACAATAACCGGTCATCTGACCCCGCACAATCCAAAAGCTCAAAAACCCCCAAGCCTAGGGCGTCGGCCACCATGATCACGCAGGATCGGTGCGACGAGAACTACCCCCCATGGTGTGGGTCCTATGGGACCCCTCAGGGTAGCTGCTGCTAGCCCCCGCATCATGCCTACTCGCCCCCCTCATCTAGTCGCCTACATCGAGAGGATGTTGACTGCTCAGTCTCACTCCCTCTCGAGCGGCGCGATGATCCACCTATGCTGAATGTAGGGACCCACCCACCAAGGTGGCTAATCTCTACCTCCAGCTCTAACCACTATCGCAACGACTCCATCTCTCACTGGCGATACGTCGCCAAGTTCTCCTCGCACCGTGCCAAAGCCCTATCCCTCTCTACCAGCTACGTCCGTAAGAGATCCCTCTCTCGTGCCGCATCAGTACCCCCATCCCATCGATGAGAAGCAGCTAATGCATTCTCTCGCTCCGCCAGCTGCATCCGTAGGAGATCCCTCTCCTACAGAGCTTCCCCCAACTCCTCATCGTGCCTTCGTAGCAACCCCTCCAACCGTGCAATCTCAGCACGTAACCCTGCATCCACGTCCGCCGCATCTGCCCGAGGCATGGGCATCTCTGGAACAGCAGCCTACTCTGGCTCCCACTGCTCCGTGATGTCCTGCATCTCCGGCTGATCCGGAGCCCCAAGATCCGCATCCATACCATCCACCTCTACCATCTCCGCATCCTCCAAAGGAGCTCCCCAATCATCCCCTGGTGCCTCGGCACCCTCCCCGCCCGCGGTAGCTGCCCCCACGCCTCCCAATGGCCCCTCGCCTCGCCATCACCGTAGTACCCACCACTGGTCATACTCAATGGTAGTCCCGACGTCATCCACGTCCGGGACGTCGATCACCGCGTCTGAATCCTCGCCCAGTGGCGCGATGACCGGTCGGTCCAGAGTCCTCTCATCCCCCCGATGTCGATAGACCACGGGCTCACCAGGAAACCCCTGGTGCACCCCAAACTGTCGGGTCACCCGGCTATACGAGAAGAACTCATGCTCGGTCCCGTGCCGCCCAATCAGCCACCGCTCTCTACGTACCCGTCGGAGCCACTCTCCAGCCTCCGCCAGGCTGGACAGTCTCGATAAGGGCGCCAAACCACCTCCCCTGGAGTAAGCCGAGAGAAGGTATCGGCATAGTGCCCTACGACACCTGCCCACCGTCGACTCTGCCCCTGCTCCCCGGACCGTCGCCACAGAACTGCATAACCTATCTCCCTATCCTCCATCTCCGCCCGAGTCATCCATGGTAACCCGGCTGGCCTCTCCACTGCTATGTGCTGCCAAGCCCAACACTGCAACAAGTAGCTACAACTAATCCCCTTTCGCTATCGACAGCGGACCTCATACAGCTCCCCATAGAGCTGTGCCAACAGTGTCTGTCCCCATCTCATAATAAGCGGTGCCTCTGTCGGGCACTCTACCAACTGCCAAACCAAATCCAGCAGGTTCCATGGGAACCTCGCGCCTGACGAGTCAGGTAACAACATGTTGGACATGAGGCCCATAAGGAATGCGTGCCTCACGCCCAACACCCCCCTCTCCAGCCACCATCGGACCAAAATCCTGCCAATCTGGCAGTCGCCCTCTGCCCTCTCCAGTGGATCCTCCACACCCAGCTCCTCCCCATGCCCGAAGCATCTCGTCAATACAGCTGTCCGCTGATCACGCGACGATGTCCTGATCGGCAGTCCATCTATCGAAATCCGTAGAAGCCGATAGATATCCTCCAAGGTAACAATCATCTCCCCTATTGGGAGATGGAAGGTGTTGGTCCACGGATCCCAAAGATTGATCAGGGCCATCAAATAGGCCTGATCCATGACCACAAGCTCCAGTCGAGCCACCTGCTTGAGCCCAAGGGCATCAAGCCACTCCCAGTCAGCTATAGTCAGTGCCCCTCATGCTTCAGTAAAAGCAGTGGGTACACGGTACCGGCTCCTAACAACCTACAAAAGAAAACAATTCAAAAACATTAAAATCATGGAAAAGAACTGTACAACAATAACATGAATATACAACATTGCCTACCAATGTACAACAAAAAACAAACATAAAAATTCAAAAAAAATAATTTTTCAGTTCTAGGGTTTCTAATCCTAACTGATTAATTTAAAAACAAAAATTCAAAATTCAAACAAAAATTAATTTTTCAGTTCTAGGGTTCCTAATCCTAACTGATAAATTCCAAAAAATAAAACAAAACAAAATTTAAAAAATTAATTTTTCAGTCTTAGGGTTTCTAATCCTAACTGATTAATTTAAAAACAGAACAAAAATTCAAAAAACAACAAATATTAAGTCTTAGGGTTTTATGTTCCGTTTATCCTAGGGTTTAGCTATAAGGAAAATAAAAATTCTCTCCCTAGGTTTTGCGCTACGTTTAGTTGTACACTAAGTCTTAGTTGTCTTCAGCTCAGTTTCAGGGTTTAAGTTTTAAAATTTTGAAAAACATCATCACAAAAATAATTAAACAAAACACTTGCAGTTTTAAAACAAAAGTAATAATTCTAGGGAGCACTTACTGGTCTCGCTTCGGCTCCGCCGCTCGACCCGGTTTGTGCACTCATGATGTCAGGAGAAATTCGACAGCGCTTCGCTTCGCAGAATTAACCTCCTCCTCCCCAGAGCTCCAAATCGCAAGAAAAATCAGATGCAAATGAGCCCAAACCCTAGATTTGGCCTTTAAATAGGCCTTTTGAGCTTAAATTCATCCTCCCCTAGGACGAGCGCTCTGGTTAGCGCTCGTCCCACCCTAGGACGAATTCTAAGCTGGTATTCGTCCCACCCTGGGACGAATTCAGGCCAAAAATTTCAAAAAACATCAAAAATTGAACAAAAATGCATAAAAACAGCTAATAAACTTGCCCGATGAGAGTGTTGTTGCACTTGACATCCCGGGCATGCAAAACCGACGTTGGGGTCACGAATTGTCACTATCCTACTCCCTAAGAAGGCTACTTTAGCCGGACCGCTCCACGGGAGGACGGATTTTTGCCAATTTCAGCTCCAAAAAGCGTCGCAAAAAGGGTTACCACCCACCAAAAATAGGTCTAAATGTCAAAAAATTGCACATGCTTAAACGCTAAACCATCTAAGGGCACCCTTGCAAAAGTCATCTTGGGTCAAGCGACTCGTCGCTTTTCTCACGAAGGTCATTCCCTCATCGATTCGTCGCTTGAGGGGGTAGTCACACTTAGTCACCAATCAACAAACACACACCCAATTAAGGAAAACGACATGCATTCAAAGAATCATTGACAAAGACAATTACGCTCCTGCTTGGGGCAGTAAACAAGCAATAATCACAATCTGATCAAATCACTTGGCATTTCCTGAAGCATGAACTCAAGGTTCCCCCAGACAAAAGGTTGCGCCCTTTGCCTATTCATGACTGATCAATGTCCAAGCTCAAGTCACACCTCACCGAAAAAGGTTAACACTTGAATTGAGTGCCTTCGCTCGTCAGAAGCAAGGATTCAAGAATGCATGCCCTTTCCATACTTGGGGCATCAAAAGTTGGTTAGGTTACCAAGAAACCCTAATCATTAGTGCTTTGGTTATCTATTTTTGCTCGACGCTGCGCCATGCACAACGCATCCCAAAAAGGGGCATCTGTAGACACCAAAACAACACCAATCCGATTATGTGACTGCAAACACTGATCGCTTTGACACACACAGCCCCCAGGGCAGCCCTCGAGAGGTTAAACAGTGGTCCTAACCACTTTTGTAGCAATTTTGGAAGGTCAAAAGGCAATTTGGCACATTTAGGCACCTTGCTCAGTATCCGTCCCACCCAGGGACGAATTCAAATTGGGATCCGTCTCATCCAGGGACGAATTCTGAATTCGCTCTGGGTCAGGACGAATTCCAGGTTTAACGGGCAAAAAGAAAAATTGCGCCAAGTGGCAGCCGAGGACAGTCAATTAATGCCTCCTGCCTTGCATGCGCGTGTAGGTGGGCAGAGTGGGCGTTAGAGGACTGTCACAAGGGCAGTCATGGAAGCCCAAGTCATGGAGGAGTCTCCTCCCTCTTGAGAAGGCATGGCCGCCACATGGCACCCCTGCATGCCCCTCCAAAAGAGACCCCTTGGGTCTATAAAATGGTGAACTTTCTCACCCAAAAGAGACAAGTTGGAGGCATTTTCAAGCAACGAAGTGCTGCCAAATTGAATACCACATTTTACCCTTTTGATTCACCTCTTCCACATCCTTGATCTCTTTCGCAAGAGAGGTTATTGGGTGGCTATTGGAAGTGTGAATCCGGACCCAAAACCCGACATTTGACCACATTGATCTACCAATTCGTCGACAACCCATTACAAGAGATTTTGGGCCCATCCCAAGTGGATTGGTGCCGAAATCAGGTTCTAACGGTGGGCGGCCCGCCTGGGCGCCCCGCACTTCTTAGTTTCATTTTAATTTGTTCTTTTGTCACTTGTTTATATTCCATTCCATTTTATGTTGTTTAGATAGTTTATAATTTCGATTTCAGAATGTTTTGATCAAATCATATCATGTATTGTCGCTTTTGTTGTCCCCACTAACTTGCAGGTAGCGACGTCAAATTCCCATTGATGGAGGTCAAATTGGGGAAATCCGACCATCTGGGTCATCCCAAAATGCCCCCAATTAGCTAACCCCTATGTTTGCAGGTCTTTTGGAGATCCCGAGACGCGACATTTGGGCAGCATCACTTCGGCGCTTTGTCGTAGGCGAATTCGTCCTACCTGGGGACGAATTACAGTAGAATTCGTCCTGCCCAGGGACGAATTACAGTCGAATTCGAATCAGCGGCATTTTTTCTGACTGTTTTGATGGCAGTGGCCCTCTGGTAATGTTCCCTGTTTCCTGTCAAACTTGCAAGTTGTTTAGAATCAGTTCATTCATCATTTTATTCAATCTTATGCATGCATCCTTCATTGTTTTTAGAGAACAAACGTTTCATATTTTGCCACAGGTGCTACTAACAATTTTGTTGTTTCTTTGAACGCAGGAGGAGCAGCAAGGATCAAGGATTCATTCACACCAGCGACGGCAACACTTTGGCCCGCCCATTTTGCATGTGGGCACGCGGAAGGAGGATCACTAGTCACTATTGTAACCAAAACATTTTAACGCTCCTAGCCCCTGAAAAGGCGGGAGACGTCTTTGTAACCGATATTGAGAGAGTATAAATAAAAAGGGTTGTGCTTTCTATACCTCTTTCCTTTCGTCTCAATTCGTCTCTTTTCCTTATTTCATGCATTTCAAATTCATAGGATTAAAGCGTTACATTTTGTTTTGCATTGCATAGCTTTAGTGTTTCTTTTTGTTTTCGGAATCTCGTGCTTTCAGTGGTGATCACGGTGGGACTTTGTCCCCTGATTTTTTTAAGATCAAGAAACTGATCAAAAATTTGTGTTTTTGTGCTTACAGGTACCATTTCCTCGAACTCTGACTGTTATTTGTCTTTGTCTATGGCGAATACATTACTATAATTCGTCTGACCCAGAGACAAATTCTAATTCGTCTCAGACAAGGACAAATTCTATTCTATAATTCGTCTCATCTAGGGAGGAATTTTGGTCTGTGCATTTTCAAGGCCGAGGATCAGAAATAGCAAGTTTAGGTAGAGAAAATGTAAGGGTCCTGTTGAGTGGTGTTTTAACCCGATTGTGAAAACACACTCTCCTGTAGGATCCGAGTCCTAAATCCTCTGCTTGCAAAGAAAAAAGATTTCTCCAAGGTTCTTATTATGCTAATTATTGATTATCAAGGATGCTGTTTAAAATGAAATGCTAAGAACACCTTAGGGTTTGCAAGTGGATGTTAACAAGGGGCACTGTGGTTTATTTAATTTTGAAAGTGCAATGGACTCTAAAATGAATAAAATATGTTTTAATCTTTAATTCTGATGGATTTTTAGTGATTTATTCAAACACAGTAATTAAACTGCTGAAAATAAAATATGGGTTTGAAAAGCAAAGACAAAAGTAAACAAAAGTAACAATAAGAATAGATTACAGTCAGAAAGTTGTCATTAATCTGATGAAACCGAAGATACTGAGGCTTTCTACATACAACCTAACCTAATGAACCCGCACTTTCACACAATCCAAATAGGCTAGGTGCGGGTCTCGAGGGTTTCTACTATAATTCCAGATTCGAGCATTCGCATGAAGCAACCAAGAGATCTTGCATTAAACTTCACCTAGAAACCTAAGAAATCCGGAAAGGAAAGATAGACATTAAATCATGCATGCAGAAGTAACTCCTTCTTTCTCATCCAAAAGATGCCAACTCTCCGTATTTTGTATTAAAGAATATTTTGATTACATTCAAAAATGTTCCGGTATAAAATTCCGGAACAAAAAGAAGGAAATTGCCCAAGTACGGCCCCGCAATAGCACGAAGCTCTTGTCTCTGCAACTCCGTATTCGGCAATTTCCAACCCCCTCTTCAATTTGCAATTCTGGTCTTATAATGTTTCGCATGGCTCTTCGATCTTCTCTCGTCGCTTCATTTCACCTTCCCGCAGGTGACCCCTCAAATTCTCGCTTTTTCCCGCTTTGATTCACGCCCAAATTTGAAAACGCTCGAAATTCACCTCTCGCATGTAACGCCTCCGCAAGTTTGACACCCGTGCGCCACGTGTCACGCTTTTCCTGCGTCCCGTGTAACGCTTTCTACGAAAAAAAAATGACAAAACCGCAAGTCCGCTCGTTCATCTTCTTAGCCGCGATATGGCGACATGTCACGAAATCGTGACATGTCGCGATATCTCTACATGCTTCCCGGCCGCTTCTCGTAGCGATATCGCTACCCTTTTAAAGCTTTGGGCCTTCTTCTTCGAAGGGTAGCGATATCGCTACCACTTTGAACCTTTGAGCCTTCTTCCCCAAAATGTGGTAGCGATATCGCTACCTTTTCACTTCGTCGGATCTTTTGAAATGTGGCAGCGATTCGCTACCATTTGGCTTCGAGCCTTCGTCTTCAGAAATGGCAGCGATTCGCTACCATTTGGCTTTGAGCCTTCGTCTTCACGAAATGGTAGCGATTTCGCTACCATTTGGCTTTGAGCCTTTGTCTTCAATAAATGGCAGCGATTCGCTACCATTTGGCTTTGAGCCTTTGTCTTCAAGAAATGGCAGCGATTCGCTACCATTTGGCTTTGAGCCTTTGTCTTCAAGAAATGGCAGCGATTCGCTACCATTTGGCTTTGAGCCTTTGTCTTCAAGAAATGGTAGCGAAATCGCTACCATTTTGAAACTCTGTGGTATCATCTCTAAAAATTGTAGTGATATCGCTACCCTCTAACCTCGTCGGGCTCTTTTGAGAATTTTGTAGCAAAATCACTACCTATTGACTCTATTGCCACCGACACGTCGCGATTTCGCTACAAAATTTTGTTCATGCCACCGACCCGTCGCGATTTCGCTGCATCCTTTTATGACTTGCTAGCAATCTGTCACGATTTCGCGACACCTTTTTCTGCTTTGCTGCATGCCCGTCGCGATTTCGTGACATCTTTTCCTTTCTGTTGCCAACTCATCGTGATTTCGCGACATCTTTTCTATTTTTTTGCCGTTGACCACGTTGACCGTGATTTTCAGACACGTCGCGATTTCGCTACCGTTTTTATCTTCCGTACGCCTTGGCAAAACCTGTCGCGATATCGCGACCATTTTCCCCCTCGGACCTTCATGCAGCTTTCTGTCACGATATCGCTACCACTTTTTCTTTCCGTACGCCTCCCCGAAACACGTCACGAAATCGTGACCATTTTTCTGTTCCGCACGCCTTGGCAAAACCTGTCGCGATATCGCGACCATTTTCTCCGTCCGTACAGTTTGCCAAAACACGTCGCGAAATCGCGACCATTTTCTCCGTCCGTACACCTTTGCTGCAATCGGTCGCGAAATCGCGACGTCTCTCCTCTTCGAGTCCTTTAGCTGTTTCCTGTCGCGATATCGCGACGTTTTTCCGCTTCCGTACACCTTTCCAAAACACGTCGCGAAATCGCGACACTTTTCATCACCCGTACGCTTCGGCAAAACACGTCACGAAATCGTGACCATTCTCATCCTTTTCCAATGGCGTGTCGCGATTTCGCGACATCATTTATTTTCTTCTCAACGACATGTCGCGATTTCGCGACACCTTTTCTTTTCTCCTCAGCGACATGTCGCGATTTCGCGACAACTTTCAATTTTCTTTTCTCTCCTCTTTGGCAGCGATGGAGCTACATGTCGCGATTTCGTGACAACTTTCCTGTTTCCGGCAACGATGGCGCAACCAGTCGCGATTTCGCGACATGTCTCGATTTCGCGACACCTTTCAACACTTAGGCATTTTTTCCTCTTTTCTTCAATTTTAGCATCTGGGTCACCGAGATTCTTCTCTGCAAGCTTGCAAAAAGGTGGGTCCCCAATTTTGGGGTGTGTTGTGGATCAACCACAACAAATGGCGACTCTACTGTCAAATGCTCTTGAGCATTTTAGTAAGAACCCAACCCGAAACATATCACAAACTCACAAATATATGTTAGCACATAAGCAAAATAACAAATGCCCAAAGATCGAAGTACATGAATCATCGAATCATCAAGTATTAGCTCAGTGTGTGCAATGTGTTTTCATTCCCTATCGTTTGAAATTGATCAACATTCCATTATCAGTTTTGCATGAATGCATATATGGGATGGTGAATGATTTGTGTACCCTAATGAATGTGCAAGGAGATTTGCTTCCATAAAGGGCATGGTACTTCTTCTAATACTATGTACAAGCATTCAAGATTGCCAAACCCTCTTAGGATCCACTAGTTCATTATCTTATTGTATCCCAAAGTTGGTTATGAGTCCCTACTATCTAGAACCCATGTGCAAGTGAATGTGAAATCAGAACTTTGGGGAATCAGACTCCCAACCAACCGAGATGAGAGTTTAACCTTATCCTTACTATTCTGATTTAGAGTTCATTACCTCACTTTAAGAAAAATAATTAAACCAATTATGGAAGAAATGGTCATGCTAGTCTAACCCTCTAGACAATCAGTGGTCTTGTTTTTTTAGGCAAGACATGATGCCATGCATGGGCATATCTAACCCCACAATCCAAAACTTATCTCCATTTCTTTGGACCTTGGGGATGACTACCCATCCCTTGCAGAGGACAAGTAGTACGATCCTTACAATCCAAAATAAAGATGAGATGGGAAAAATTTATTTATTTATTTATTTTTTTTTTTTTTTTATTCTTGGACCTTGGGGATGACTACCCATCCTGGTTAGGGACATGTAGTACGATCCTTACAATCCAAACTTTAGATGTAAATGGAAAATATTAATTTTGTTACTTAGACCTTGGGGATGACTACCCATCCTTTGCAGAGGACAAATAGTACGATCCTTACAATCCAAGACTGATTATGAAATGAGACATAAGAGCTTTGGGGAATCAGATTCTCAACCAACCGAGATGAGAATTTATACCCTATCCTTACTACTCCATGTGGGTCAAATCAAAGCTTTGGGGAATTGGATCCTCAACCTAAGTTCGATGAGGATTTAACCCTATCCTTACTACTCTGATTTTAGGCTTTAAGCTTAATGGAAGTGGTCAAAACCACTGTTTTAAGGATCATGTTGCATAATAGGATAGACAGGAAATACTTCTTTCGCCCAACCTTTCCTTCCAAGTTAGGTTTTGATCATTTTGCTCAAGATCCTTTTTAATGCATGAGACGTGCTTGGTTCTAGATATCTCAAGACTCAGTTTCCAACCTTAGGAGCTACTTACATACATGTTATAACACAACCCTAAGAGGATTTGACATACTTTAATGGCTTGTACCTAAGATGCATATGTAACTAAGGTGAAATGTATGTAGGGTGAGATGGAACATGAATGCATTATATTTTTTTTTTTTGCAAATGAAATGATTTGTCATGCAAAACTGACTCTTTCATGTATCACAAAGTCAAACAATATAACTTAAAATGTTTTATGTTATTGGTGGAGCCTTTACAAGATAATTCCCATATTTCATATTCTCCTAACTTTAAGCATAAGTTGACATCTCAAATTTCTTTTCATCATTTTTTTTTTTTTTTTTTATATATAGACAAATAAAATAAACACACAACTGTAAATTAAAACTTGTTCAATCCAAAACCAAACTGCAATCCCAAAATGAAACTTTGAAAACACAAACCAAAATCCAAAAAACCAAAATCTATATACAAATGTACAATATAATACAGGATGATGCAAAGCTTGGATTATCATTTTCCTGGATCCCAAACATGATAAGAACATATCAAAAAACATATGACACAATATACATGCCAAATTTTATAGGAATCCAACAACAATAAGATCAGACCAAGCAATGCAACACACCTCAACTTGCCATGTTCATCCTTCAACTTTGATTTAGTTCTATTACCAACATCATAGGTGAGATTCAAGTCAAATTGATTAGACAATAGTTGATATTCAATTTTATCTTGTCTATTCTTTAAAGTGCAAGCTTCATCGTTCCCTTCATGATTTAGAAGTAGGCTATCCTTTTCAAATGTGAGATGTTGCAAACAAGAGCCTATCTCTAAAAATCTTGACTTCAACTCATTTTCCAGGATTTTAAAACCATCAGCATCATTCAACACTTGATAAACATCAACGAAATTTGGCATTTCCTCATTAATGTTGTTAGCATCCAAAAGGACATTATGTAACCCATCACTTGAGATTTTTGTAGCTACTACCAAAGGTAAAGATTTCCCCTTATCATCCATACTCAACCCATCATGATTAAAATTTATCATAACTTGATGAGTATTAGTAGCCTTTTCTTTTTTCTCGTTGTCTTCTTCATCGCCCAATACCTGTTCAAAAACACCAAAGTTAGGCACCCAATCAAACATGCGTCCATATTTTTCAAAACAAGAGCCTAAATTTTCAAGATATGTGTCACGTGACACCTTTCCATGATCAATGGCTTGAGTCGTCACCAAATCCATATTTTCATTAAGATCATCAATATCATCCAACCCACACCACCTAGGCTTTGTAATTTCAACATCTTGAGATGGCATAGACATTGTAGAAACAAAAGGTGGATCAAACTTCCTAATTTCTTGCCCCCCAAGAGGAACAAAAACAATCGACTCTCCTTCTTCATCCATGGTAGTAGAATTATTATTCTTCTCAAACCCTTGATGAGATTCCAATCCTTCTTCCAAAACACTTTCAGATTGCACAGGACTCGTAATATCCTCATGTGAAAGGGCAATTGTATCATCCTCGCATATCAATAGGCACACAAATTTCGTTAGAAGGTTTGGGGTGAGCATATTCTTCCCAAGAATCATGATGATCATCTTTCAAAATCAAATTGTGATGCTCAACCATTTCTTCTTCATCCTTTAATTCATCAACATGCTTCTCATCAAATTTATATTCACCTTCCTTAAATGGTTCAATTTCTTCCAAAATTGGGTTATTGCTTGTATTCAAACAGATAAGGCTATCATAATCCACATGTGTAACCCATGATTCAATTTTATCACAATTTGGAAGGTGTGGATCTCCTAGGCCATTGCTTTCAACAATGTCTTCCAATGTGTCATCCGAATCAGATTCATCCTCATATAATTCATCTTTTGGTGAGTCAAGGGTTTCCAATCTATCCCATGCTTCCCTACTAGTTGGATTTAGTATTCCTCCCTTGCCTAGAATCATATTCCTATGAAAATCATTGAAATTGATTTTAGCAACATCTTTTGAATCAAGATGAGGATTTTGAAGTTGATTCATACTTAAGAAAGACGGTTGATGTTGCCATGGTAGGTTGAGGATTTCGAATTTGATTGAAGCTTGGGAATGATTGTTGGCCCTGTAAATTGACTCACACTTGACGAACTTGGTTGAGGTGGATAAATCATTGGGTGGGTAAAGGAGGTATTAAATGGTTGAATATTACATGATCCGAAACCCACACCAAAATTTTGACAACTCAATTGCTGCTCAATTGCCATTGCTTGAGTATAGGCTTGTGACAAAGATGTGATTTGAGGCATCCCTCGCAAATATGTGGACATGGGTGAATCAAGAGCATTGATGTATATTTGGAGGGCCACTTCTTCGTGAAGAACATAAAATGTCACTAATTGAGCATATAATCCAAAGAATCTCTCAGAAAATGACTTCACATTTTCACTTGGCCCTTTTCTAATATAGGCGAACTGATTGTACATGAGGATTGGGTCAACTTGCTTTTTGTTGAATTGATTGAGAAATGCTGCCTCTAGCTGAGCCCAAGAAGTGATAGACCCTAAAGGCAGATTGGTGAACCAATCATACGCCACTTTGTCCAAGGTGTAAAGGAACATTCTACAAGCGACATCGTCATACCAACTTGTTAAGTGGTTCACAACAAATTTAAATGCTTGAATGTGTCCTTCTGCGGTGTTTGTCCCATTAGACACAAAATGAGGAAGACATCTCTCAAAACCGACGGGCAAATAATGTTGAACTCCCGGTATATTTAATGGGCTACCTGTCATCCACGGTGCAAACATAGCCATTAGTGAATTTTGAAGAAGATAACTTTAATAGCCAAAAGTTCCTTTCTCTTTTTTTTTTTATTATTATTATTATTATTATTATTTATTTTTATATATATATATTTTTTATATTCATTTTAATTTTTTTTATTTTATCTTTTATATTTTTTTTTATTTTTTTTAAAGTCAAATCAAATCGTATTACTCCTGCATGAACAGTCAAAACGTTAAGAACAGTGCCTAGCCCTCACGATAACATAAACCGCTTCGGCTCTCCTTGGCTAAACTCTCGATTATCACGAAGAATACCTGCAACCGAAAAACAAATGCCGCTAGCTTTAGCCGTCTATGAGATTTAAGAGATATGATTTCAAAATTTATATCAAAAACGTACTATTCAAATATGAAACATCAAAGTAGAATAAACCAATTCGGCCCTCCTTCTAGCGCCAATCTGTTGAGTGGTGTTTTAACCCGATTGTGAAAACACACTCTCCGGTAGGATCTGAGTCCTAAATCCTCTCGCTTGCAAAGAAAAACGATTTCTCCAAGGTTCTTATTATGCTAATTATTGATTATCAAGGATGTTGTTTAAAATGAAATGCTAAGAACACCTTAGGGTTTGCAAGTGGATGTTAACAAGGGGCACCGTGGTTTATTTAATTCTAAAAGTGCAATGGACTCTAAAATGAATAAAATCTGTTTTAATCTTTAATTCTGATGGATTTTTAGTGATTTATTCAAACACAATAATTAAACTGCTGAAAATAAAATATGGGTTTGAAAAGCAAAGACAAAAGTAAACAAAAGTAACAATAAGAATAGATTACAATCGTAAAGTTGTCATTAATCCGATGAAACCGAAGATACCGAGGCTTTCTACATACAACCTAACCTAATGAACCCGCACTTTCACACAATCCAAATAGGCTAGGTGCGGGTCTCGAGGGTTTCTACTATAATTCCAGATTCGGGGCATTCGCATGAAGCAACCAAGAGATCTTGCATTAAACTTCACCTAGAAACCTAAGAAATCTGGAAAGGAAAGATAGACATTAAATCATGCATGCAGAAGTAACTCCTTCTTTCTCATCCAAAAGATGCCAACTCTCTGTATTTTGTATTAAAGAATATTTCGATTACATTCAAAAATGTTCCAGGTATAAAATTCCAGAACAAAAAGAAGGAAATTGCCCAAGTACGGGCCCAGAATAGCACAAAGCTCTCGTCTCTGCAACTCCGTATTCGGCAATTTCCAACCCCCTCTTCAATTTGCAATTCTGGTCTTATAATGTTTGACGTGGCTCTTCGATCTTCTCCGTCGCTTCATTTCACCTTCCCGCACATGACCCCTCAAATTCCTACTTTTTCTCGCTTTGATTCACGCTCTAATTTGAAAACGCTTTGAAATTCATCTCTGCATGTAACGCCTCTGCAAGTTTGACACCTGTGCGCCACGTGTCCTGCTTTTCCTGCGTTCTGTGTAACGCTTACTGCGAAAAAAAATGACAAAACTACAAGTCTGTCTGTTCATCTTCTTAGCCGCGATATGGCGACATGTCGTGATATCGCTACATGCTTCCCTGCCGTACGCCTTTTGCGCTCCTCGTAGCGATATCGCTACTCTTTTAAAGCTTTGGGCCTTCTTCTTCGAAGGGTAGCGATATCGCTACCACTTTGAACCTTGAGTCTTCTTCCCCGAAGGGTAGCGATATCGCTACCACTTTGAACCTTGAGTCTTCTTCCCCAAAAATTGTAGCGATATCGCTACCTTCTGACTTCGTCGGGATCTTTTGAGAATTTGGCAGCGATTCGCTACCATTTGGCTTCGAGCCTTTGTCTTCAAGAAATGGCAGCGATTCGCTACCATTTGGCTTTGAGCCTTTGTCTTCAAGAAATGGCAGCGATTCGCTACCATTTGGCTTTGAGCCTTTGTCTTCAAGAAATGGCAGCGATTCGCTACCATTTGGCTTCGAGCCTTTGTCTTCAAGAAATGGCAGCGATTCGCTACCATTTGGCTTTGAGCCTTTGTCTTCAAGAAATGTAGCGAAATCGCTACATTTTGAAACTTTGTGGTATCATCTCTGAAAATTGTAGTGATATCGCTACCCTCTGACCTCGTCGGGCTCTTTTGAGAATTTTGTAGCGAAATCGCTACCTATTGACTCTGTTGCCACCGACACGTCGCGATTTCGCTGTAAAATTTTGTTCATGCCACCGACCCGTCACGATTTCGTTGCATCCTTTTATGACTTGCTAGCAATCCGTCACGATTTCGCGACACCTTTTTCTGCTTTGCTGCATGCCCGTCGTGATTTCGTGACATCTTTTCCTTTCTGTTGCCAACTTGTCGTGATTTTGCGACATCTTTTCTGTTTTGTTGCCGTTGACCGCGTTGACCACGATTTTCTGACACGTCACGATTTCGCTACCGTTTTTATCTTTCGTACGCCTTGGCAAAACCTGTCGCGATATCGCGACGTTTTTCCCCCTCGGACCTTCATGCAGCTTTCTGTCGTGATATCGCTACCGCTTTTTCTTTCCGTACGCCTCCCCGAAACACGTCACGAAATCGTGACCATTTTTCTGTTTCGCACGCCTTGGCAAAACCTGTCGCGATATCGCGACCATTTTCTCCATCCGTACAGTTTGCCAAAACACGTCACGAAATCGCGACCATTTTCTCCGTCCGTACACCTTTGCTGCAATCGGTCGCGAAATCGCGACGTCTCTCCTCTTCGAGTCCTTTAGCTGTTTCTTGTCGGGATATCGCGACGTTTTTCTCTATCCGTACACCTTTCCAAAACACGTCGCGAAATCGTGACACTTTTCATCACCCGTACGCTTCGGCAAAACACGTCGCGAAATCGCGACCATTCTCATCCTTTTCCAACGGCGTGTCACGATTTCGTGACATCATTTATTTTCTTCTCAACAGCATGTCGCGATTTCGCGACACCTTTTCTTTTCTCCTCAGCGACATGTCGCGATTTCGTGACAACTTTCAATTTTCTTTTCTCTCCTCTTTGGCAGCGATGGAGCTACATGTCACGATTTCGCGACAACTTTCCTGTTTTCGGCAGCGATGGCGCAACCAGTCACGATTTCGCGACATGTCGCGATTTCGCGACACCTTTCAACACTTAGGCATTTTTTCCTCTTTTCTTCAATTTTAGCATCTGGGTCACCGAGATTCTTCTCTGCAAGCCTACAAAAAGGTGGGTCCCCAATTTTGGGGTGTGTTGTGGATCAACCACAATAGGTCCTAAACTGTTCCTGTCATTTTTTGCTTTTTCTATTTCTGTTTTCTATCAATTTTTCCTTCTTAAGGAAAGTAGTTGCTTCTACCTATTTTAATTTTTAATAAAAAGAACCACACACACATCACATGGCATTTTTAAACCAAGGAGTTGGTCGTAAGACCCCAGCCCTTGATCAAGACCAACAATGGGTTCATCACCACCTTGGCTTGATTTTTGCATCCATTTACCCTGATTGTCATGCTTGTTAGGTGTAAATCCTGATGAAAGCTGATTGAGTGTCGCTGGGGTGATTCCTAGCATGAGAGGATAAGTCTTCTATGGTAGGTGTCATTAACAGGATAATCCCCCTTCTGTACCACCTACGTACCATATACCATCTGCTCTCATGTACCTATAGTTTCCCTCTCGTAAGGGCGGGTATATAGAGAGGTTGGTATATCGGCCTGGCAATGGTATATTGAAGGGGTGACCATTTATGGGAGTCATATGAGCCTTCATTACACATTTAAACATTCTTTAGAACTTTCAAAAACAAAACAAAATCATCAAAATGCACTGAAACCAGTTTAGGACACACCATTAATATTTAAAAAAGATAATCACTGTTTGTGTATGTGTGTGTTCATTTCTGCTTAGTGTAACAAAAATAAAAAATAAAATAAAATAAATCATAAAAGAGATAAAATTTGCTTAGCTAGTAGAAGAGCACCACAATGGTGTACACCCGTAGTCAAGCCCAATCAAGGGCAAAAGTTGTGGAAAGTGTACAAGGAGCAGGCACAAGTCGCTTCTGCTTTAGCTCTAAGGACTTGGCCATACCGCCTTGGCGGTCTGGACTGCAAGAGAGTCCACATCATTCCATGTCAAGGTGGAATTATAGGGACACCCCCCTGGGGGACACGCCCATTCAGCACAGCCCCTTTCGGGAAGAAGCTTTACATGTGGCACTCAACATAAATAGAATATCGCATTTAGATGCTAGATATGAGTGGCTACCACGTTGTGAAGTGCTAGAGAGACACAATGTCCATGAGGAGAGACAACGTGACTATGACATCTCTTCTTTGCCTCCTATCATTGTTAGAACTGATAGAAAAAACCCAAAGCACAGGGCTCTCCACACAGGGTGAGCTAACTCAATCCGCCCCTTTCACACCCATGAAAGGGAGTATGAGGAAGACCATCACATTCCTCGAGAGCAATATACAGCACGGGAGCCTTGTGCTTTCACACTTGCTAGATACCATGATCACACATTAAGGGAAGATCCTCAGGTAAATGCTGCCAACCTCGATAGAGGGAAGTGACCCATTGAAATCTCAAATCATCATGATCGAGGAAAATACATAGGAGAGACATTCAGACCTCCTAGTCCCAAGATGGTAGACCAAATTGACCTTGCAGTCACTAGACATGCCACCCGCCAAGCCCAGATCACGCGGCTTGAGCAAGATCAACGGAAGTTAGAGTGCCTATACTGTCTTAACAAAGAGTGCATGCAGTGCCAAGTAGATGAGTTGCTTTATAATTTGCCTAAGAGGGTTCCAACCCCTCGCACCCAAAAAGTAGAACCATATGAGAGGCATAATCCCTTGGTGCAGGATAGGTCTCCATGACCTCGTCAAGCTTTACCTCCGAGACCCCATAGACCTGAGAGGGAGGTCACTCCCTAAAACAATGATGGGTACCCTCCGCAGGGATCCACTCAGGGTCATAGGTCTCACCCAGAGACTCCTCAAGAAGTTTACGAGGAGTATGAAAAAGAAGTAGAGCGGGCTGAAAAGCCCTATCAAGGCAGAGGGGTTGCCATCCGGCCACCCCCCCATAGGCCTCCAGTCTCCCACAACTCACAACGGGAGCAAACTAAATAGGAAGAGATTAAATCTTCCGATGCATACAAAGCGCTGTTAGAGCGTTTGGAGTCTATGGAGACCAAAGCTTCTGGGCCCCAAAATCCCACGTTACGCCAACTCTACAGTCATCCAGTGCATCCGTCAGTGCCCACACCTTCTTACCCCAAACATTTCAAGTTGCCTCAATTGGAAATCTTTAAGGGTGAAGAGGATGCTCAAGAGCATGTGACAAGATTCCTGAGCCAATGCTTTGGCATTCAGGATAATGATGCGTTGTTGCTAAGGACATTCATAACCACATTCGCAGGCCCTGCCTCAGATTGGTTCACACAGTTTTCGAAGCACGACATCAATAATTTGGATCAATTAGTGGATGCGTTCCTTGAATGTTTCGCCTTCAACACCAAGAAGAAGGCATCACTAAGTGACCTGGCCAACCTCAGGCAATATCAGGAGGAGAGAATGCAGCCTACGAGAATCAATGGAGGGCTCTGCTTTCTAAGCTACCCTACCTTCCCCCTATGTCCGACCTCACACAAATGTTTTCATGAAGTTGTCTGAGATCAATATTTGGGCTATTGTAGCTGCAGTAATACGCCACCTTGGAAGAGGCTCTGGCGCAAGTCAGAGTTATCAAAGAGATCAAAATACAGGATGGAAAAATTGCCAAACCTAAAAAGAAAGAGTGGAACAAAAATACAAAGACAAGGACTACGCAACCAAAACCTGTTGTGGTTAATCAAGTTGTGATAAATGTCCCTAAGCCTACACAAGAAATACAGCCTCAAAAGGCTAATTATTAGGTAGTGCCTCCTAATAATTATGAAAGAGAAAATCAAAAATAGGAGCAAAATCAGTAGCGTCACCCTAAGTGACAATACACCCCTTATACGGAGTCTAGGGACTCCCTATTTGATCGCTTGTCAGCGGCAAATTTAATCACCCTTCCAGAGATCCAAACCATAGATACTAACACTCCCAAGCCTAAGGGATATAGAGAGTATCTATATTTTAGGTTCCACAGGCGAAGGGGACATGACCTGAACACATGCTGGAAATTCAAAGGATTAATACAAGACATGATTGATAATAAAACATTAGCGGTGGACAACCCCATAGCACCAAATAACCAGAAGATGGGGGTCTTCAAGGATCTCTTGCTTGCCCATGAGGCACAAGAAAAACCCCTTCAGGTCAATGAGGTGTGACAGAATTTCCCCATGCAAGGGTATGTGGGAATGATCAGCATAGTGACCAGGAACAAGAAATACCCAAGAGTTGCCCCCAAGGCAGCCACAAGAGGAGTTCTAGAAACGTCGCAACCTCAACAACACCCTATGCAGTTACCTCTGCCTAGACCCGAGGTCACAATATGGACCAAACTCATGCAAATTTTGTGGACCATGTCAACTATGCTCTCCATATATAAGCTCATACAGCAATCAGCGTCCCATCAGGAAGCTCTCATGGAGATTTTTAAAACCATCGAGTTGTAGCCCCACGAAGTGAATTCTTTCAATAATTTCATGGGACATGTAAAATGATGCATGAATCCAGTCATTAACTTCTGAGAAGATGAAGTTAAATTAGTATCTGAAGACATGGCAGATCCACCCCTACACATTATCACGTGGGTCAACGGGATCCCATATAAGAGGGTGTTGGTAGACACTGGATCATCCAGTAACATCATTACTACAGCAGCATTAAAACATCTAAAGCTGCCAGCCTCTCACATCACCGCTTACACTTACACACTACGAGCATTCAACGATGTGATATGCTCGACAGTTGGCATAATTGTTCTACCCTTTCAGGTAGGACAAAAGATGATACCTACATTGTGCCATATTTTGAAAGGCGAGATGGCGTACAACATATTGCTAGGGCAACCATGGATCAGGGACATGAAGTGTGTCCCTTCGATAGCTCACCAGTGTTTGAAGTATGCATTTGAAGGAGAAGTACATGTAGTCTCGATAGACATAGAACCCTTCAAATATTACAATGCAGTGCAGTTGATGCTGCAATAGACCCTCCCATCGATGCACTTGGATTTTTAGCTAAATCCATCTAGATAGGGTTCGATGTCGTGAGCACCACTGGTGACTAATCCATCAAAACCCCATCTAGGTGCATCTTCATCGTCCCCTCCTTCACTACCAATGCCACCTATAATGGCCAAACATAAGGACAAAGGGAAACAAATACTGGAAGAGGCATTGCCAAAAATATCAACCATCTCAATAGAAGAGATACCTAGCACAATGGAAGCTGAGGCTCCTAGTCCACCCAACATGGAATGGACTCCAGAAGGGCTCCATTCCATCCCTCTCAATCACCAACAATTATTATTGAAATGGCCAGCACAGGTCTGGGGGAGTATCTAGTGTGAAATGTTGTAGCAATGCCCATGCTAGAGTCTGTGCAAGACATGGCGAGACCTCACCTCCCCATCGAGACAGTTGTTCCTTTAGGCTACCCACCGAACCAGACAATTTTTGTGGATGGGGGCCTTGACCATGGTGCTGAGCCATGCATGCAAAAGGACAAGTATGAAGAGCTTTTTGCAGGAGATGTCAACTATCTGTCTAACCTAAAATTTGCTCTAAAATATCTTGGTCAATGTAATTGGCATGGATACGGGCTAGGCAGGTATGAGCAAGGAGTGTGTGTCATTTGCTAGCCAAGATACCAAATGCCTTATGACAAGTCGAGAGTAGGGTTCAACCACCCCCTGGCCTTAGAAATCTTGGTGGAAAACATGCAAGGCCTAGGAATAGGCAACAAGGGTGGATTGGCATTAGATCATTATGCCAACCCAAACACAACATATACACTGGGAGATTACCTCCCATGGTCAACAACCACCCTTGGTAACATTAGTAATCCTTCTCCTTTGCTAGAGAGAGGTGAAAGTTTGGGAACTCACTTTCAAGGAGAGCATAAACAGTGTCTAGAAGGATCTTCGAAGGATGAAGCAGAACATGAACCAGTGTCATATGTACCCTTCGGATCCAATAGTGATCACTCATAGGAGGTTCCCATGAATAAATGGCAAGAGATATTTTTAAATCTGTTCCCTCTAGAGGCTCCAATCGAGACAGTGCTGTGTCAAGAGAATCAGGTCCCCCCACAAAGCGTGGACCAACAACAATGGGACCAGATTAATTTGCTAGAACAAGGTGAGCTGTTAATCTCACAAGAAGTTGTTGAAGAAAATGAACATTTTTCGATCTCTGATAGTGATTCGAAAGATGAAACTGAGATGGCCTATCTCAACCACATGCGACAAATGCAACAAAGGGAACAAATGCAACAACGACGTCCCTTGGATATTGATGACTTATTTGCATAGATGGGCATACTACCAGGGCATGAGTGGTACGTAGACCCAGCAGGGTGGGACCAAGTGTTGGATTCACCGCTCCAAGTTTAAGATGAGCAACGTCCACCCCGAGACCCTATAATGACATCAGTGCTAAGGGAAGACTTTGTATTCCTATCAGCACATAGGGCTGATCCATTCGTGCTAGTACCTATAGAACCAGATCCAGAACATAGAGAACATCTAGAATGTTTGAGTCATCACACCCGCGATAATGGAGACCAAGTTCATTTCATCCACATGATCTCCATTGACTTGATCGCACCCATCCACAATTCAGCCAATCTAGCATGGTCCTTGCATCTAGACATAGATGCCATCGACTGGGATCGCATCAATTCACCTCCATCCCCATCAGAGTATTGGCCTTTCGATAAAATGCTTCATTTTACCCCAGGGACAACTCAGGATATATTTCAAGCTGAAGAGGAACCTGAGGTTCCCAACGTAGATTTAAACTTAGCTACTGATATCCATTTGATCCCAACTCCACATCAGTTGGAGGACGGATCCCACATGTTGGTTGAGGAGACGACTGACGTAGACATCGGCTTAGATCCAATGAATCCATAGATTATCAAGCTGGGGGTAAGCTTATCCCCCGAAGAGCAAGCCGACTACATTGCCCTTCTCAAAGATGAGGTTTTTACATGGTCATACAGAGACATGTCGGGGCTAGATCCGTAGCTAGTCACGCATAATCTGATGCTTGATCCGACAATCAAGCTAGTTAAGCAAAAATTACATAAGATTCACCCAACAGTGGCCTTGATGGTCAAAGATGAATTGCAAAAGTTGTTGGATGCACATTTTGCATGGATTATCCGCCATGGTTGTCCAACATGGTCCCCATCAAAAAGCCCGACGGGAGGATTTGCATATGCACTGATTTTTGAGATCTAAACAAAACAAGTCCTAAGGATGATTTCACCTTGCCAAGCATCGATGCATTGGTAGACGTTATAGCAGGTCATGAAATGCTATCCCTCATGGATGGTTTATTGGGATACAATCAGATTCGTATCAATCCCGAGGATGATTTGTTAGCCAAATCTCTTTTGCGCTCAGATCATCTTAATGTCTTAAGCAAGATCCTCGATCACCTCATGGAACATAAAGTCAGACTGAATCCCAAGAAGTGCGTATTTGGCATCACATCTAGAAAACTCTTGGAAAAGGTCGCGTCAATCAAATGCTTCATAGCGTAGTTATCTGACAAGTGCCAACCCATGAATAAATTATTACACAAGGGGGTTGCATTTCACTGGTATGATGAGTGTCAATCAGCCTTTGATGACATCAAACAATACTTGGCTTCATCACCAGTATTGGCACCACCTAGACCAGGAGTGCCATTCTACTTATACATCTCAGCTACTAAGGTGGCACTGGGCTCCATGCTGGCCCAAAAGAATGAACTTCACAAAGAACAGGCTACTTACTATCTTAGCCACACCCTAGTCAGTTATGAACTTAACTATGCATACGTCAAGAAAATTTTCTTGGTAGTTGTGTTTGCTACCATAAAGCTATGCCACTACATGCTGAGCAACACTACGTATGTTGTGTCTAAGGAGAATCCATTACGATACATGATGAGTCGTACTTATCATAGTAGTCGCACGACGAAATGGATCATGTTGTTGATAGAATTTGACATAGAGTTTATCGAACATAAATCTATCAAAAGACAGGTCATAGCCGATCAACTAACAGAGGCTCCTCTCGAAGACGATCAACCTCTGGTCATAGAACTACCCGATGATGGGGTCTTCCATGTCTCAGAATCGCCAGATTCTGATGAGCCTGAGTCACAGGCTGACATAACCTTATTTTTTTATGGTTCTAAATGTGAGCAATGTGGTGGCACATGAATAGTATTATTCACACCGTAGGGCACTCCAATGCCCCTGTCATTTAAATTAAATTTCCCATGCACCAACAATAATGTAGAGTATGAAGCCTTGCTCATAGGTCTTCAGACAACAATCACCATGAATATCAAATGACTGAACATTTTTGGTGATTCACTATTAATCGTCAACCAAGTCAAAGGGGTATTCCAATGCAAATGCCCAGTTCTATAGGCTTATAAAGCCCTTATGGACAAATTCTTGGAAAAACTTGAGTGGTATGACATCGAGGCACTCCCTCGGTCATCAAATCATTTTGCGGACACAATGGCCTCCTTGGGGTCACTAATCCCGCAAGACCTTTCCGGTGATATGACAACCATTCAAGTCAAAACCCTATCGCAATCCACGATGGAGTGTGCAAGATCTAACTTGACGCTAGGAATCCACATGATTCAGATTGAACCATCCTCGGATAAGTCCTCTCGAATCCATGATCATCTGAAACATGCCAACTGGGGGTCCTTGTTTTCCCCTACTCCCATTAATAGCAACACAACGCTATTCTTACAAGTTCTATCCCTCTTAGTGTTTGCTAGGGATGAACTTCAAGAGGGATTGGCTATTCAGACTATTGAGGTTTCTAATAAATAGGACTGGTATTTACCCATTAGAGACTACCTCAAGTTAGGTAATCTCCCACTTGGATTGACACATGTTGCAAAATGAGCATTCAAGCAGAAAGCGGCTAAGTATGTCTTGATAGGAGACATTTTGTATCGTCGCAGCTATTAAGGAATCCTCCTTCGTTGCTTGGACCAGCAAGAGTCCACTTGGGCGATCGCCCAAGTGCATGATGGTACATGTGGTGGCCACTTTAGTGGTATGGCCATCGAAAAGCGCATTCTTTGCATGGGCTATTTTTGGCCATCTTTAGAGCGAGATTATTGCGCATATGTCAGGAAGTGCGTGAAGTGTCAACACCATGACAATTTTATGCATGTACCTTCCCAGGCCTTGTAGACAGTCCATTCTGCTTGGTCATTTTCGTAGTGGGGCTTCAATCTAATTGGAAAGATCTCCCCTACATCGTCAGGCCATCACACATTTATCATAATGGCCATAGAGTATTTTACCAAGTGCATGGAAGCAGTTTTGCTTACCTCTACGACAGGACCCCGCATTGTGGAGTTCATTTTGCATAACATCATATGTCGTTTTGGTATTCCATCCAAAATAGTCTCGAATAATCGGACACCATTCAAGAACAAAGACGTGTGTGCTTTGACCACAAAGTATAGAATTAAGCACAGTTTTTTGACACCCTATTATCCGCAGGCGAATGGGCAAGTAGAATAGTCAAACAAAACGCTAGTTGCCATCCTTAAAAATATGATCGCATATAGTCATAAGGATTGGCACATCCAAATCCCACTTGACCTATGGGCTTATCGCACTAGAATTCAGACACCCACTAGGGCCACTCCGTTTTTACTCGTGTATGGCTCTGAGGCAGTCATGTCCCTAGAGTTGGAAATTCCTTCCTTGTGCATATCAATGCAAGAGTTCATCGATGATGATGTTGTGTGGTAGGCCCAGTTAGACTAGCTTACGTTGCTTGACGAATGACATGTTAATGCTCTTGAGCATTTATGTATCTATCAAGAGTGACTTAAGAAAGCTTACAACATGAAAGTTCACCTGAGGGACTTTTGGGTTGGTGATTTGGTTTTGAAGGAAAACCAACAGAACTCTAGTTTGTCATCCCACCTAAGGGACAAATTCATGGCAAATTGGATAGGTCCATATGTCATTGATAGAAAAATAGGACCCGAGACATACCGGCTAGTTTCTCTTGATGGAATCAAGGAGACAAAACCCTTGAATATCAGTCATTTGTGACCATTCCACATCTGAGAGAGCCGTACCCCAAAACGCTCCAAGGATTCCTGTAATTGCTTGGTCAACCCCAAAAAAAATGCTCCAAGGATTCCTACAATCGCTTGGTCAACCCCAAAAAAATGCTCCAAGGATTCCTACAATCGCTTGGTCAACCCCAAAAAAATGCTCCAAGGATTCCTACAATCACTTGGTCAATCCCAAAATGCTCCAAGGATTCCTACAATCGCTTGGTCAATCCCAAAATGCTCCAAGGATTAATACAATCGCTTGGTCAATCCCAAAATGCTCCAAGGATTCTTGCAATCACTTGGTCAATCCCAAAATGCTCCAAGGATTCCTAAAATCGCTTGGTCAATCCCAAAAATGCTCCAAGGATTCCCACAATCCCGCTCGACCCAGTTTGTGCACTCATGATGTCAGGAGAAATTCGGCAGTGCTTCACTTCACAAAATTAACCTCCTTCTCCCCAGAGCTCCAAATCGTAAGAAAAATTAGATGCAAATGAGCCCAAACCCTAGATTTGGCCTTTAAATAAGCCTTTTGAGCTTAAATTCATCCTCCCTTGGGACGAGGGCTCTAGTTAGTGCTCGTCCCATGCTAGGACGAAAGTCCTCCATGACTTGGGCTTCCATGACTACCCTTGTGATAGTCCTCTAGCATCCTATCTGCCCACCTACACGCACATGCAAAGCAGGAGGCATTGATTGACTATCCTTAGCTGCCACTTGGCACCATTTTTCTTTTTGCCCATTAAACCTGGAATTCGTCATCAATTACGTGTAGACAGTCCAGTCTGCTTGACAACCCTAATCAATATTTGAGATTCGCGGACCAATACCTTCCATATACCAACAAGGGAGATGACTGTTACCTTGGAGGATATCTATCGACTTCTACAAATTTTGATAGATGGACTGCCGATCAGGACATCGTCGCGTGATCAGTGAACAACTGTATTGACTAGATGCTTCAGGCATGGGGAGGAGCTGGGTGTGGAGGATCCACTAGACAGGGCAGAGGGCGACTACCATATTGGAAGGATTTTGGTTTGATGGTGGCTGGAGAGGGGAGTGTTGGGTGTGATGCACGCATTCCTTATGGGCCTCATGTCCAACATGTTGTTACTTGACTCGTCAGGCACAAGGTTCCCATGGAACCTGCTGGATTTGGTTTGGTAATTGTTAGAGTGCCTGACAGAGGCACCACTTATTATGAGATGGGGACAGACACTGTTGGCACAACTCTATGGGGAGCTATATGAGGTCCACTATTGGCAGTGGAAGGGGATTAGTTGTAGCTACTTGTTGCAGTGCTAGGCTTGGCAACACATAGCAATGGAGAGGCCAGTTGGGTTACCATGGATGACTCAAGCGGAGATGGAGGATAGGGAGATAGGTTATGCAGTTCTATGGTGGCGGTCTGGGGAGTAGGGGTAGAGTCGACGGTGGGCAAGTTCCGTAGGACACTATGTCGATACCTTCTCTCGGCTTACTCCAAGGGATGTGGTTTTGCGCCCTTATCAGGACTGTCTAGCCTGGCCGAATGCTGGAGAGTGGCTCCAATGGGTACGTAGAGAGCGGTGGTTGATTGGGCAACACGGGACCGAGCATGAGTTCTTCTCATATAGTCAGGTGACCCGATAGTTTAGGGTGTGGCAGGGGTTGTCGGGTGAGCCCGAGGTCTATCAGTGTTTGGGGGATGAGAGGACTCTGGACCAATCGATCATTGCACCACTGGGTGAGGATTCAGACATGATGATCGACATCCTAGATGTGGATGACATCAGGACTACCATTGAGTACAACCAGTTGTGGGTACTACGGTGATGGTGGGGAGAGGGGCCACTGGGAGGCATGGAGGTAGCAGCAGTAGGCAGGGAGGGTGTTGAGGCACTAGGGGATGATTGGGGAGCTACTTTGGAGGATGCGAAGATGGTAAAGGTGTATGGTATGGATGCAGATCTTGGGGCTTCGGATCAGCCAGATATGTAGGAAATTATGGAGCATTAGGAGCCAGAGCAAGCTTTTGTTCCAAAGATGCCCATGCCTCGGGCAGATGTGATGGACACGAATGCAAGGTTACATGCTAAGATTGCACGGTTGGAGGGGTTGCTATGAAGGTGCGATGAGGATTTGGGGTAAGCTCTACAGGAGAGGGATCTCCTATGGATGTAGCTGGTAGAGCGAGAGAATGCATTAGCTGCTTCTCGCTAACGAGATGGGGGTACTGATATGGCACGAGAGAGGGATCTCTTATGAACGCAGCTGGTAGAGAGGGATAGGGTTTTGGCATGGTGCAAGGAGAACTTGGTGACGTATCGCCAGTGAGAGATGGAGTCGTTGTGACAACGGTTAGAGCTGGAGGCAGAGATTAGTCGCCTTGGTGGGTGGGTCCCTACATTCAGCACAGGCGGATCATCACACCGCTCGAGAGGGAGTGAGACTGAGCAGTTAGCATCCTCTCGATGCAGGCGACTAGATGAGGGGGGTTGAGTAGGCATGATGCGAGGGCTAGCAGTAGCTACCCTAAGGGGTCTCATAGGACCCACACCACAAGGGGCAGTTCCCATCATACAGATCCTGTGTGATCATGGTGGCCGATGCCCTAGGCTTGGGGGTTTTTGAGCTTTTGGATTATGCGGGGTCAGATGACCGGTTATTGTAGCCTGCGGGCATTTTTGATGATATATACATATGACTTTATTTTTTTTATGCGAGTGATGATTTGATTTTATTCCTGATGAGTGATGAGTATGGATGTATGCATGTTAATTTATTTCTATGGATGCATATGTTATGATGAATGCAAATGTTTTTGATGTATATGTGATATGCAAAATGTAATGGATGAATTGAATTTGTGTTGTTTGGTTAGGGCACCATAGACTATTTAGGACTTTGTGATTTTGTTGTTAGGCGATTGTTGTGGTAAATGACTTTGCATGTATACATGTATACATGTGTTTTTTTTTTTTGTATTTTCTGATGGTATTACAAGGATGAAAAGTAGCGCAATTGGTTTAGAAATGTAGCTAAGGTTTTATGAGACTCAAACGGTTTTAACTCACTAGCCACAACTGTACTTCATCTTAGAAGACTTTTGAACAAGGTATGAATCAGACTTGTCTTTGACCAAGTTATTTCACATCCCTGTGTGTGCAATTGAGTTCATTTATGTGGTATTTGTCAGGATACCGCCAGTGCCAGATAGGCTGTCAACCAAATAGTACTGAGGATCACCTAATTAGCTCCACTAACTCCTTTATTGTATTTAGTTAGATTAATATGTGGTGCTATCTAGGATACCATAAGCTAGCTCATCCACATGCAAACATTGATCTGTACACGAGTTAATGTGACAGATATATCATCATGCGGGAAGTTTACCGCCAGTGACCGATAGGCTATCAACCAAAATGATACTGAGGCTTGCCTCATGACCTGTCGAAATGTTGAGAGTTCTAGGGATTCAAGTTTGACTCCCTTCTTTTCTTCTATTGTATTGGGATACTTGCTCATTGGTAGTGATAAAAATCACTGTTTATTTTTATATATTTTTCTTTTGAGCAAGGGATTTGGATTCGAGTGATAAGAATCACTATTGTATGTGCTTTTTGATGTATGCACTCTAGGATATCAAATTTTGGTGTTTTGACTTTTGCAAATTTTTGACGCTTTGCAACTATTGAGAACTTGGGATTCCTAGAGAATTGGGTAGGGAATATGCTTGTCCTTTTGCCAACTCTCAGCATTCTTTGGGTCATTTGCACATGGGGATGAGCAAGATAACCGTTTCACTTATGGTGACCTGGATTACTGTGCAGGTTTCATCTTTCATTCACACAACTTGGGAATTTTTTGTGTTTTAATTTGTGTTGGGGTGCTATGTAACAAGGTGTGATTCAAGTAGAACTCTACCTTTGTAAAATCTGTTTGACTTGGTACAGTATGTGGCTAGGAAGCAAAATTACGACTGAAAGACAAAAACTCTTGATACATTTGAAGACAACTAACTTTAGTGTGGTAAAAAACAGTAAATGGTGTGTTTTTGTTGTTTTTTGGATTGCTTATAAAATGGAAAAATGTGGAACAATATGGACTAGCAGAGCAATTACAGCCTATGGTGCCTTTGACCTGTATGACCACAAATATGCAATGTATGGATGTGATGCTTAATGCAGTTATATATTTTTGTATTTTTGATGGATTGATTTTTGTGAATATAAAGATGAGATGTGAGAAGAGCTTTTTATTGATGAATTTGAGCATGCCTAGAAATGAGATGCAAATTTTTGTTGTTTTTGATGATTTTTGGATTTATTTTTATTTTTATTTTATTTTTGACCAAGCGATTATGGGAATCCTTGGAGAATTTTGTGTTTTACCAAGCGATTGCAAGAATCCTTGGAGCATTTTTGGGATTGACCAAGCGATTGTAGGAATCCTTGGAGCATTTTGGGATTGACCAAGCAATTGTAGGAATCCTTGGAGCATTTTGGGATTGACCAAGTGATTGTAGGAATCCTTGGAGCATTTTGGGATTGACCAAGCGATTGTAGGAATATTTGGAGCATTTTGGGATTGACCAAGCGATTGTAGGAATCCTTGGAGCATTTTGGGATTGACCAAGCAATTGTAGGAATCCTTGGAGAATTTTGGAATTGATCAAGCGATTGTAGGAATCCTTGGAGCATTTTTTTGGGGTTGACCAAGCGATTGTAGGAATCCTTGGAGCATTTTTTTTGGGGTTGACCAAGCGATTGCAAGAATCCTTGGAGCATTTTGGGGTACGACTCTCTCAGATGTGGAATGGTCACAAATGACTAATATTCAAGGGTTCTGTTTCCTTGATTTTGTCAAGAGAAGCTAGCCGGTATGTCCCGGGTCCTATTTTGCTATCAATGACATATGGACCTATCCAATTTGCCATGAATTTGTCCCTTAGGTGGGATGGCAAACTAGAGTTCTGTTGGTTTTCCTTCAAAACCAAATCACCAACCCGAAAGTCCCTCAGGTGAAATTTCATGTTGTAAGCTTTCTTAAGTCACTCTTGATAGATATGTAAATGCTCGAGAGCATTAACACATCATTCGTCAAGCAACATAAGCTGGTCTAATTAGGCCTGTCGCGCAGTGTCATCATCGATGAACTCTTGCATTGATATGTGCAGGGAAGGAATTTCCAACTCTAGAGGCATGACTACCTCGAAGCCATACACGAGTGAAAACAGAGTGGCCCCAGTGGGTGTCCGAATGCTAGTGCGATAAGCCCATAGGGCAAGTGGGATTTGGATGTGCCAATCCTTATGACTATCTATGATCGTCTTTTTAAGGATGGCAACTAGCATTTTGTTTGACTCTTCTTCTTTCCCATTCGCCCGTGTATAATAGGGTGTCGAAAAACTGTGCTGAATTTTGTACTTTGTGGTCAAAGCACGCATGTCTTTGTTATTGAATGGTGTCCCATTATCCGAGACTATTTTGGATGGAATACCAAAATGACATATGATGTTATGCAAAATGAACTCCACAATGCGGGGTCCTATCGTAGAGGTAAGCGGAACTAATTCCACCCACTTGGTAAAATACTCTGTGGCCATTATAATAAACGTGTGATAGCCTGACGATGCAGGGGACATCTTTCCAATTAGATCAAAGCCCCACTGCAAAAATAGCCAAGAAGACTGGACTATATTCAAGGCCTAGGAAGGTACATGCATCAAATTGGCATTGTGTTGACACTTCATGCACTTCCTGACATATGCGCAATAATCTCGCTCTAAAGATGGCCAAAAATAGTCCATGTGAAGAATGCACTTTGCGATGGCCATACCACTGAAGTGGCCATCACATGTACCATCATGTGCTTGGGTGACTACCCAAGTGGACTCTTGCTGGTCCAAGCAACGAAGGAGGATTCCTTCATAGCTACGACGATACAAAATGTTTCTTATCAAGACATACTTAGCTACTTTCTGCTTGAATGCTCATTTTGTGACATGTGTCAATCCAAGCAGGAGATTACCTAACTTGAGGTAGTCTCTAATGGGTAAATACCAGTCTTGTTGATCAGAAACCTTGATAGTATGAACAACCAATCCCTCTTGAAGTTCATCCCTAGCAAACGCTGAATGGGATAGAACTTGTAAGAATAGCGTTGTGTTGCTATTTATGGGAGTAGGGGAAAACAAGGAACCCCAGTTGGCATGTTTCAGACAATCATGGATTCAAGAGAACTTATCTGAGGATGGTTCAATCTGAATCATGTGGATTCCTAGCATCAATTCAGAGCTTACATGCTCCATCATGGATTGCGATAGGGTTTTGACTTGAAATATTGTCATATCACTAGAAAGGTCTTGCAGGATTAGTGACCCCAAGGAGGCCATTGTGTCCGCAAAATGATTCGATGACCGAGGGAGTGCCTCGATGTCATACCACTTAAGTTTTTCTAGGAATTTGTCCACAAGGGCTTTATAAACCTACAGAACTAGGCATTTGCATTGGAATACCCCTTTGACTTGGTTGACGATTAACAACGAATCACCAAAGATGTAAAGACCTATGAGCAAGGCTTCATACTCTGCATTATTGTTGGTGCATGGGAAATTTAATTTAAATGACAGGGGAATTGGAGTGCCTTGTGATGTGAAGAATACTATTCTCGTGCCACCACCTTGATCACATTTAAAACCATCAAAAAATAGGGTTATGTCAGCGTGTGACTCAGGCTCATCAGAATCTGGCAATTCTGAGACATGGAAGACCCCATCATCGGGTAGTTCTATGATTAGAGGATGATCATCTTCGAGAGGAGCCTTTGCTAGTTGATCGACTATGACCTGTCCTTTGATAGATTTTTGTTCGATAAACTCTATGTCAAATTTTGTCAATAACATGATCCATTTCGCCATGCGACTACTATGATAAGTACAACTCATCATGTATCGCAATGGATTCTCATTATCCACAACATACGTAGTGTTGCTCAGCATGTAGTGGCATAGCTTTTTGGTAGCAAACACCACTGCCAAGCGTAGTTTCTCGACGTATGCATAGTTAAGTTCATAACTGACTAGGGTGCGGCTAAGATAGTAAGTAGCATGTTCTTTGTGAAGTTCATTCTTCTAGGCCAGCATGGCGCCCAGTGCCACCTCAGTAGCTGAGATGTATAAGTAGAACGACACTCCTAGTCTAGGTGGTGCCAATACTGGTGGTGAAGCCAAGTATTGTTTGATGTCATCAAAGGCTGACTGACACTCGTCATCCCAATGAAATGCAACCCCCTTGTGCAATAATTTGTTCATGGGTCAGCACTTGTCAGATAACTACGCTATGAAGCATTTGATTGACGCGATCTTTCCCTGCAGACCTTTGAGCTGCTTAATGGTATTTGGGGGAACCATTTCAAGGATTGCCTTGAATTTCTTTGGGTCCACCTCGATACCTCGCTTTGAGACTATGAAACCCAAGAGTTTTCTAGATGTGACACCAAATACGCACTTCTTGGGATTCAGTCTAACTTTATGCTCCATGAGGCGATCAAGGATCTTGCTTAAGTCATCGAGATGATCTGAGTGCAAAAGACTTGGCTAACAAATCATCCATGTAATCTTCCAAAGTTTTATGCATGTAATCATGGAAGATGTACATCATGGTACATTAGTAGTGGCACCAGCATTTTTAAGGCCAAAAGGCATGACCTTATAACAAAATGTTCCCCAAGGTGTTGTGAACGCCGTTTTTAGTTTATCCTTAGGATTGATATGAATCCGATTATAACCAAGAAACCATCCATGAGGGATAGCATTTCATGACCTGCTGTAGTGTCTACCAACATGTCGATGCTTGGCAAGGGGAAATCATCCTTAGGACTTGCTTTGTTTAGATCTTGAAAATCAATGCATATGGTAATCCTCTCGTCGAGATTTTTGACGGGGACCATGTTGGACAGCCATGGTGGATAATCCACGTAGATGACAAACCATGCATCCAACAACTTTTGCAATTCATCTTTGACTATCAAGGACACTGTTGGGTGCATATTACGTAGTTTTTGCTTAACTGGCTTGATTTTTAGATCAAGCGTTAGATTATGCGTGACTAGCTGTGGATCTAGCCTCGACATGTATCTGTATGACCATGCAAAAACCTCCTTCTCTTTGAGAAGGGCAATATAGTTGGCTTGCTCTTCAGGGTATAATCTTACCCATAGCTTGATAATTTGTGGATTCATTGGATCTAAGTCGATGTCTATGTCAGTCGTCTCCTCGACTGACATGTGGGATTTTTCCTCCAACTGATGTGGAGTTGGGATCAAATGGATATCAGTAGGTGAGTTTAAATATGCGTTGGGAACCTCGGGTTCCTCTTCAGCTTGAAAGATATCCTGAGTTGTCCCTAGGGTAAAATGAGGCATTTTATCGAAAGGCCAGTACTCTAATGGGGATGGAGGTGAATTGACACAATCCCAATCGATGGCATCTATGTCTAGATGCAAGGACCGTACTGGATCGGCTAGATTGCAAATGGGTGCGGTCAAGTCAATTGAGATCATGTGGATGAAATGAACTTGGTATCCATTACTGTGGGTGTGATGACTCAAACATTTTGGTTGTTCTTTGTGTTCTAGATCTGGTTCTATAGGTACTAGCATGAATGGATCGGCCCTATGTGTTGATAGGAAGACAAGGTATTCCCTTGGCACTGATGTCATTATAGGGTCTCGAGGTGGACGTTGCTCATTGTAAACTTGGAGCAGTGGATCCAACACTTGGTCCCACCCTGTTGGGTCTACATACCACTCATGCCCTGGCAGTATGCCCATCTGTGCAAATAAGTCATCAATCTCCAAGGGACGCCGTTGTTGCATTTGTTGCCTTTGTTGCAATTGTCGCATGTGGTTGAGATAGGCCATCTCAGTTTCATCTTTCGAATCACTGTCAGAGATCAAAAAATTTTCATTTTCTTCAAAAACTGCTTGCGAGATTAACGACTCACCTTGTTCTAGCAAATTAATCTGGTCCCATTGTTGTTGGTCCATGCTCTATGGGGGGACCTGATTCTCTTGACACAAAGACTGGCTCGATTGGAGCCTCTATAGGGAACATATTTAAAAATATCTCTTTCCAGTTATTCATGGGAACCTCCTATGAGTGATCACTATCGGATCCGAAGGGTACATATGACACTGGTTCATGTTCTGCTTCATCCTTCGAAGATCCTTCTAGACACTGTTTATGCTCTCCTTGAAAGTGAGTTCCCAAAATTTCACCTCTCTCTAGCAAAGGAGAAGGATTACTGATGTTACGAAGGGTGGTTTTTGACCATGGGAGGTAATATCCCAGTGTATATGTTGTGTTTGGGTTGGCATAAGGATCTGATGCCAATCCACCCTTGTTGCCTATTCCTAGGCCTTGCATGTTTTCCACCAAGATGTCTAAGGACAGGGGGTGGTTGAACCCTACTCCCGACTTGTGATAAGGCATTTGGTATCTTGGCTGGAAAAGGACACACACTCCTTGCTCATACCTGCCTAGCCCGTATCCATGCCAATTACATTGACCAAGATATTTTAGAGCAAATTTCAGGTTAGACAGATAGTTGACATCTCCTACAAAAGGCTCTTCGTCCTCGTCCTTTTGCATGCATGGCTCAACACCATGGTCAAGGCCCCCATACACAAAAATGGTCTAGTTTGATGGGTAGCCTAAAGGAACAATGGTCTCGATGGGGAGGTGAGGTCTCCCCATGTCTTGCACTGACTCTAGCGCGGGCATTGCTACAACATTCCGCACTAGATACTCCCCGAGGCCCGTGCTAGCCATTTCAACAGTAATTGTTGGTGATTGAGAGGGAGGTAACTATTGTGGTTCATCCACAACACACCCCAAAAGTGGGGACCCACCTTTGTTTTTGCAGGTTTTAGGGAAGATCTCAAAGACCCGGATGCTAAAAATGAAGAAAAGAAGAAAAATGCCTAAGTGTTGAAAGGGTCGCGAAATCGCGACATGTCACGAAATCGTGACCTGTCTCTCCATCGCTGCGAAAAATTGAAATCGTCATGAAATCGCGACGTGTCGATAGCAAAGAAAAGAGGTGTTGCGAAGCCGAGGACGCGTTTTTTGGAAGCGTACGGAAAGTTGAGAATGGTAGCGATTTCGCTACAAGTTGCCGAAAGAAAGGTGGTAGCGAATCGCTACCACTTCGTGAAGCAAAGGCGTGAAAGAAGAGTGGTAGCGATATCGCTACCACTTTACAAAGCAAAAGGCGTGAAAGCAAGGTGGTAGCGATATCGCTACCACTTTGCGAAACAAAGGCTCGAGGCAAAAAGTGGTAGCGATATCGCTACCACTTCATCGAAGGAAGGCTCGGAACCAAAGTGGTAGCGATATCGCTACCACTTCATCGAAGGAAGGCTCGAAACCAAAGTGGTAGCGATATCGCTACCACTTTTTGAAAAGAAGGCAAAGCAAAGTCGGTAGCGATATCGCTACAACGAGCTACTGCGGGCGTACGGACCAAGAACATGTCGCGATATCGCGACATGTCACGATTTCGTGACATGTCGCGTTATCGCGGCTAGGAAACGGAAGAGGCCAAATGCAAATTCTATCGGGATTTCCACGGGAAAGCGTTACGAAAGGTGCAGGAGATGCAGGACACGTGGCGGAAATGACAGAACCAGAGTAACGTTTCATAACAATAGTTACTGGCCACAGAGATCGAGCGTTACGAATGCACGCAAAGGTTAGAATATCAAAAGGCGGGAATTGAAGCGAAGGGTCCCGGGAGTCGAAACGAAGCGTCATGGAACGATCGAGAACGTGCAATAGAAAGGTTAAATAGCAAAAATGTAGATGGATATGGGGCTGGAGACTGTAACAAAAAGCATTATTTATTGAAATAAAGGATTTTTCTTTGGTAACACGACTTTTGTGTGTAAAATCAAAAGGAGATCGAAGCCAAAACTATTGTTTTACTGTCAATATTTCCGTTGCATCATTTTGTCTTGTATCTATTTCGTTTACGCCATGGGATGGGTTACGATAGGTGAATGGTAGAATGATGCAGTTATATTCTTTTCCTTAGAGTCTTGCATCTGATCTGATTAGATTGTGTGTTAGTACAGATATGATCGGTTGGGTTGTTTTGGGGACTTCATCTCTTAACTTGGGATTTTGCAGGGAGGAGATCGTTAACCATTTTAATATCCTTCATTATTTTCCAGCTGACTCAAAAATAACGAGTTTCTGTTTTATTCCTTGATATGCTTAATTTCATGTCAGAGACTAACATTGAAATAACAGAACTATTGAATAGAGATAAAACGAACAGGTTAACCTTAGAATAAATTGTGAATATTAGAACATCAAAAGGATTTTTGTTTATTTTTGATTAATCAAACAAGTCAAGATTATAAAGTTCATTGAGAATCAACAAAGGCCCCTTGTTAACAACTATCTGCAGGATTTGAGTTATTATGGGATATATCAGTTGTATGTATTAAATTGAAATTCATTTTTATATACGTAAAAGTTGTTTCACAAAGAAGCTTGGAGAAATAATAAAAGGAAGGAAAATAAAATAAATTATTTCTTTGCAAGAAAGAGTCTTTTGTTCGAGACTCTAAGTTGCGTGTTATTATTTGTAATGTGACAAATTAACACTCAACATTTTGGCGCTAGAAGGAGGGCCTTTTGTATTGCTTTGCAATTTTGATTTGTTCTAACAATTAACGTGGGTAGTTTTGTTTCCACCTATTGTGCTTGCGAGGTTGGACATTTAGGCGGTGGTGTTCCTTTGATTTCCTTTTCATTGCCTTAAAAAAAAAAAAAAAAAAGGGAATAAAAGCTTGATGTTGAACGCATGCCTAAGATTGGGAGAATATGAAACATTGGAATCATGTTGTAAAAGCTCCACATGTAATACAAACGAGTTAATTTAGATCATTTGAAGCTTGTGATGCATGAAAAAGTCGGTTTTGCATGACAAATCATCTCATTTGCAATTCAAGAAATAATGCATTCATGTTCCATCTCACTTTTCATACATTTCACCGTAGTGGCATATGCATCTTAGGTGCAATTCATTTGAGTATGTTGAATCCTCTTAGGGTTATGTTATAACATAAATCTAAGTAAATCCTAAGGTTGGAAACCGAGTCTTGAAGTATCTAGGACCAAGCACGTTTCATACATTAAAAGGGATCTTGAGCAAAATGATCAAAACCTAACTTGGAGGAAAAGGTTGGGCGAAAATGGTTTTCATGTCTATCCTATTATGCAACATGATCCTAAAAACAGTGGTTTTGACCACTTCCATAGAGCTTAAAGCCTAAAATCGAGTAGTAAGGATAGGGTTAAATTCTCATCTCGGTTGGTTGAGAATCTAATTCCCCAAAGCTTTGATTGGACCCACATGGAGTAGTAAGGATAGGGCATAAATTCTCATCTCGGTTGGTTGAGAATCTGATTCCCCAAAGCTCTTATGTTTCATTTCGTATTAAGTCTTAGATTGTAAGGATCATACTATTTGTCCTCTGCAAAGGATGGGTAGTCATCCCCAAGGTCTAAGTAACAAGATTAATATTTTCCATTTACATTTAAAATCTTGGGTTGTAAGGATCGTACTATTTGTCCCTAACCAGGATGGGTAGTCATCCCCAAGGTCCAAGAAGTAAAATAAATAAATTTTTCCCATCTCATCCTTATATTGGATTGTAAGGATCGTACTACTTGTCCTCTGCAAGGGATGGGTAGTCATCCCCAAGGTCCAAAGAAATGAAGATAAGTTTTGGATTATGGGGTTAGATAGGCCCATGCATGGCATCATGTCTTGCCTAAAAAATAAGACCATTGATTGTCTAGAGGGTTAGACTAGCATGACCATTTCTTCCATAATTGGTTTAGTTATTTTGCTCAAAGTGAGGTAAAGAATTCTAAATCAGAATAGTAAGGATAGGGTTAAACTCTCATCTCGGTTGGTTGGGAGTCTGATTCCCCAAAGTTCTGATTTCACATCCACTTGCACATGGGTTCAAGATAGTAGGGACTCATAACCAACTTTGGGATATAATGAACCATTCACTAGTGGATCCTAAGAGGGTTTGGCGAGTCTTGAATGTTTGCATTTAATACTACAAGAGTGACTATGTATTTTTATAAAGAGCAAAATCTCATGGCATATTCTTTAGGATACACAAATCATTCACAATTTTGCATATGCATTCATGCAAAACTGATGATGGAATGTGGATCAAATTCAAATGATAAGGAAAGGAATTCATTGCACACACCGAGCTAGTACTTGATGATTCTGATAATTTATGTACTTCTGATTTTGGGCATTAGTTATATTGATTATGGGCTAACCCATGTTTTCAAATTTGTGATTTGTGTTAGGTTGGGTTCTTACTAAAATGCTCAAGAGCATTTGACAACGAGTCGCCATTTGTTGTGGTTCATCCACAACACACCCCAAAAGTGGGGACCCACCTTTGTTTTTGCAGGTTTTAGGGAAGATCTCAAAGACCCGGATGCTAAAAATGAAGAAAAGAAGAAAAATGCCTAAGTGTTGAAAAGGTTCGCGAAATCGCGACCTGTCTCTCCATCGCTGTGAAAAATTGAAATCTGTCGTGAAATAACGACGTGTCGACAGCAAAGAAAAGAGGTGTTGCGAAGCCGAGGACGCATTTTTTGGAAGCGTACGAAAAGTTGAGAATGGTAGCGATTTCGCTACAAGTTGCCGAAAGAAAGGTGGTAGCGAATCGCTACCACTTCGTGAAGCAAAGGCGTGAAAGAAGAGTGGTAGCGATATCGCTACCACTTTACAAAGAAAAAGGCGTGAAAGCAAGGTGGTAGCGATATCGCTACCACTTTGCGAAACAAAGGCTCGAGGCAAAAAGTGGTAGCGATATCGCTACCACTTCATCGAAGGAAGGCTCGGAACCAAAGTGGTAGCGATATCGCTACCACTTCATCGAAGGAAGGCTCGGAACCAAAGTGGTAGCGATATCGCTACCACTTTTTGAAAAGAAGGCAAAGCAAAGTCGGTAGCGATATCGCTACAACGAGCTACTACGGGCGTACGGACCAAGAACATGTCGCGATATCACGACATGTCACGATTTCGCGACATGTCGCGTTATCGCGGCTAGGAAACGGAAGAGGCCAAATGCAAATTCTATCGGGATTTCCGCGGGAAAGCGTTACGAAAGGTGCAGGAGATGCAGGACACGTGGCGGAAATGACAGAACCAGAGTAACATTTCATAACAACGATTCTCGGCGCCAGAGATCGAGCGTTACGAATGCACGCAAAGGTTAGAATATCAAAAGGCGGGAATTGAAGCGAAGGGTCCCGGGAGTCGAAATGAAGCATCATGGAACAACCGAGAACGCACGACAGAAAGGTTAAATAGCAAAAATGTAGATGGATACGAGGCTGGAGACTGTAACAAAAAGCATTATTTATTGAAATAAAGGATTTTTCTTTGGTAACACGACTTTTGTGTGTAAAATCAAAAGGAGATCGAAGCCAAAACTATTGTTTTACTGTCAATCTTTCCGTTGCATCATTTTGTCTTGTATCTATTTCATTTACGCCATGGGATGGGTTACGATAGGTGAATGGTAGAATGATGCAGTTATATTCTTTTCCTTAGAGTCTTGCATCTGATCTGATTAGATTGTGTGTTAGTACGGATCTGATCGGTTGGGTTGTTTTGGGGACTTCATCTCTTAACTTGGGATTTTGCAGGGAGGAGATCGTTAACCATTTTAATATCCTTCATTATTTTCCAGTGACTCAAAAATAACGAGTTTTGTTTTATTCCTTGATATGCTTAATTTCATGTGAGAGACTAACATTGAAATAAGAGAACTATTGAATAGAGATAAAACGAACAGGTTAACCTTAGAATAAATTGTGAATATTAGAACATCAAAAGGATTTTTGTTTATTTTTGATTAATCAAACAAGTCAAGATTATAAAGTTCATTGAGAATCAACAAAGGCCCCTTGTTAATAGCTATCTGCAAGATTTGAGTTATTCTGGGATATATCAGTTGTATGTATTAAATTGAAATTCATTTTTATATACGTAAAAGCTGTTTCACAAAGAAGCTTGGAGAAATAATAAAAGGAAGGAAAATAAAATAAATTATTTCTTTGCAAGAAAGAGTCTTTTGTTCGAGACTCTAAGTTGCGTGTTATTATTTGTAATGTGACAAATTAACACTCAACAAGAACGAAAGCCCTTCTAGAGTCCATTCCATGTTGGGTGGACTAGGAGCCTTAGCTTCCATTATGCTAGGTATCTCTTCTGTTGAGATGGTTGATATTGTTGGTAGCGCCTCTTCTAGGGGTTGAGCCTCTTCCAGTATTTGTTTCCCTTTGTCCTTCTATTTAGCCATGATAGGTGGCGTTGGTAGTGAAGGAGCAGACAATGAAGATCCACATGGCTGGGGTTTTGATGGATTAGTCGCCAGTGGTGCTCGTGACATCGGACCCTGACTAGATGGATTTAGCTAAAAATCCAAGTGCATCGATGGGAGGGTCGATTGTGGCATCAACTACACCGCATTGCAATATTTGAAGGGTTCTAAGTCCGTCGAGACTACATGTACTTCTCCTTAAAATGCATACTTCAAACACTGGTGAGCTATCGAAGGGACACACTTCATGTCCCTGATCCATGGTCGCACTAGCAATATGTTGTACGACATCTCGCCTTCCAAAATATGGCACAATGTAGGTATCGTCCTTTGTCCTACCTGAACAGGTAGAAAAATTATGCCAAATGTCGAGCATATTGCATCGTTGAATGCTTGCAATGTGTAAGTGGAAGCGATGATGTGAGAGGCTAGCAACTTTAGATGTTTCAATGCTTCCGTAGTAATGATGTTACTGGACAAGCAAGTGTCTACCAACACCCTCTTATATGGGATCCCTTTGACCTACGCAATAACGTGTAGGGGTGGATCTGCCATGTCGTCAGATACTGATTTAAATTCATCTTCTCGGAAGGTAATGATTGGCTTCATGCATCGTTTTACATGTCCCATGAAATTATTGAAAGAATTTGCTTTGTGGGGTTGCAACTCAATGGCTTTCAAAATCTCCATGAGAGCTTCCCAATGGGATGCTGATTGCTGTATGAGTTCATATATGGAGAGCCTAGCCGACGTGGTCTACAAACTTTGCATGAGTTTGGTCCGTATCGTGACCTCAAGTCTAGGCAAAGGTAACTACATAGGGTGTTGTTGAGGTTGCGATGTTGCTAGAACTCCTCTTGTGGCTGCCTCGAGAGCAACTCCTAGGTATTTCTTGTTCCTGGTCACTATGTTGATCATTCCTACATACCCTTGCATGGGGAAATTTTGTCGCACCTCATTGAACTAAAGGGGTTTTGCTTGTGCCTCATGGGTAGGCAAGGGATCATTGAAGACCCCCATCTACTGGTTATTTTGCGCTATGGGGTTGTCCACCGCCAATGTTTTATTATCAATCAAGTCTTGTATTAATCCTTTGAATTTCTAGCATGCATTTAGGTCATGTACCCTTCACCTGTGGAACCTACAATACAAATCCTCTCTGTATCCCTTAGGCTTGGGAGCGTTAGGATCTATGGTTTGGATCTCTGGAAGGGTGATTAAATTTTTTGCTAACAAGTGGTCAAATAGGGAGTCCCTAGACTCTGTATAAGGGGTGTATTATCGCTTAGGGTGATGCTACTGATTTTGCTCCTATTTTTGATTTTCTCTTTCATAATTATTAGGAGGCATTGCCTGATAATTAACCTTTTGAGGTTGTATTTCTTATGTAGGCTTAGGGACATTTATCGCAACTTGATTAACTACAGTAGGTTTTGGTTGCATAGTCCCTGTCTTTGTATTTTTGTTCCACTCTCTCTTTTTAGGTTTGGCAATTTTGCCATCCTATATTTTGATCTCTTTGATAACTCTGGCTTGTGCCAGAGCCTCTTCCAAGGTGGCGTATTGCTGCAGCTACAATAGCCCAGAGATTGATCTCAGACAACTTCGTGAAAACATTTGTGTGAGGTCAGACATAGGGGGAAGGTAGGGTAGCTTAGAAAGCAGAGCCCTCCATCGATTCTCATAGGCCGCCATTGTCTCCTCATATTGCCTAAGGCTGGCCAAGTCACTTAGTGATGCCTTATTCTTGGTGTTGAAGGTGAAACGTTCAAGGAATGCATACACTAATTGATCCAAATTATGTTGTGCTTCGACAACTGTGTGAACCAATCCGAGGTAGGGCCTGCGAATGTGGTTATGAATGTCCTTAGCAACAGCGCATAATTATCCTGAATGCCAAAGCATTGGCTTAGGAATCTTGTCACATGCTCTTGAGCATCCTCTTCACCCTTAAAGATTGCCAATTGAGGCAACTTGAAATATTTGGGGTAAGAAGGTGTGGGCACTGATGAATGCACTGGATGACTGTGGAGTTGGCGTAATGTGGGCTTTTGGGGCCCAGAAGCATTGGCTTCCATAGACTCCAAATGATCTAACAACACTTTGTATGCATCAAAATATTTAATCTCTTCTTCTTTAGTTTGCTCTCATTGTGAGTTGTGGGAGACTGGAGGCCTATGGGGGGGTGGTCGGATGGCAATCCCTCCGTCTTGATAGGGCATTTCAGCCCGCTCTACTTCTTTTTCATACTCATCGTAAACTTCTTGAGGAGTCTCTGGGCGAGACCTATGACCCTGAGTGGGTCCCCGTGGAGGGTACCCATCATTGTTTCTGGGAGTGGCCTCACTCTCAGGTCTATGGGGTCTCGAAGGTAAAGCTTGACGAGGTTGCGGAGACCTATCCTGCACCAAGGGATTATGCCTCTCATATGGTTCCACTTTTTGGGTGTGAGGGGTTGGAACCCTCTCAGGTAAATTATAAAGTAGCTCATCTACTTGGCGCTGCATGCGATCTTTGTTAAGATGGTATAGGTGCTCTAACTGCTACTAATCTTGCTCAAGCCGCGTGATCTGGGCTTGGTGGGTGGCATGTCTGGTGACCGCTAGGTCAATTTGGTCTGCTATATTGGGCCTAGGAGGTCTGAATGCCTCTCTTATGTATTTGCCTCGATCATGATGATCCGATATTTCAATGGGTCGCTTCCCTCTATCGAGGTTGGTGGCATTTACCTAAGGCTTTGGCCTCAATGTGTGATCATGGTATCTAGCAGGTGTGGAAGCACAAGACTCCTGCACTGTATATTACTCTCGAGGAATGTTATTGTCTTCCTCATACTCCCTTTCATGGGTGTGAAAGGGGCGGGCAGAGTTAGCTCACCCTGTGTGGAGAGCCCTGCGCTCTAGGTTTTGTCTGTCGGTTCTAAAATATTTGGATTTCATGAAATTTAGTTGTGGATTATACTACCTGTCAAGTCAATGACCATTACTTCTATCATTTGAAAAGTATTATTAGTAGGTAATTTTGGGTTTAGAGAATAGGAAATTGGAAGAAATTAAGACTATGAAAACACCCCTAACTAGGGAGTGAAGATGATTATTGGTTGTCTTAAAATTTAATAGAGCATATAAATAGATAACTAGTTTCTAGAATTTAATATTTTTAGATGATATAATCCTATTTCAAAAATGATACCTTATGAGAAGCACTAATATATAAGGACTTGTTAAATCCATATTGTCTTCCTATAGGAATGGTAATAAACCTCTCTAATACTAACTTAACTTTTAATAGACTATAAACTAGTTAAGAGGAAGTGGTGATAAGGATTTTTGGTGTAAATCTAATTGAGTTTGGTAAAGGGCTATAATATTTGGGGTTTAGGATGATGTCAAAATATTATGTATTCTAGGATTGGATTTGGTTAAACAGTAAAGTGGAGAAAAGGTAATTTCAAGGTGCAATAGATAGTTATAATTGGGAGGTTTTTTTACACTAGTGATGTCAATTTTGGAAGCCATTCTAGTATATTCGCACTCCATTGGTTATATTCCTATTAAAATAGTGGAAAATTCAGGAAGAAATGCTTCATTTTATTTCCATTGGAAGAAGGAGAAATAATGCATTAGATTTGGTTAAATGGAGTAAAATTACAAGCCTAAATCAATAGGAGGATAGGGGCTTAATAATATACATAAATTTGGCAAAGCACTATCTACCAAGAGTTTTTGGATATTGATAACATGTAAAGGATTATGATATGAGGTTATCATAGAGAAATATTTGGGTTACATGAAATTTAAAGTGTGGATTAGACTACCTATCAATTCAATGACCAATACTTCTATCATTTGAAAAGCATTATTAGGAGGTACTTTGTTTATTTGGAATATAAGTAATGGGAAGAATGTAAGACTAGGAAAATACCCCTAAATAGGGAGTGAAGATGATTATTTGTTTTCTTCAAATTTAATAGAGCATATAAATAGATAACTAGTTTCTAGAATTTAATATTTTTAGATGATATAATCCTATTTCAAAATGATACCATAAGAGAAGAACTAATATATAAGGACTTGTTAAATCTATATTGTGTTGCTATAGGAATGATAATAAAACTCTATAATACTAACATAACTTATAATAGACTATAGCCTAGATAAGATGAAGTGGTGATAAGATTTTTTTTGTTTTAATATAATTGAGTTTGACAAAGAGCTACAATATTTTGGGTTTACGATGATGTCAAATTATTATGGATACTAGTATTGGATTTGGTTATAAGTAAAATAGAAAAATGGTAATTTCAACATGCAATAGATAGTTATCATTGGGAGGTTATTTTACACTAGTGAAGACAATTTTGGAAGCTATTATGATATACTCACACTCCATGGGTTATGTTCCTATTAAAATAGTGGAAACTATAGGAAGAAATGCTTCATTTTATTTGCATAGGAAGAAGGGTAAATATTAAATTAGATTTGACTAAATGGAGTAAAATTACCAAGCCTAAATCAATAGGAGAATGGGGGTTTATTAATATACATAACTTTGGAAAAGCTCTAACTACCAAGAGTCTTTGGAGATTGATAACATGTAAAGGATTATGATATGAGGTTATCAAGGAAAAATATTTGGATTCCATGAAATTTAAGTGTGGATTGTACTACCTGTCAAGTCAATGACCAATACTTCTATCATTTGAAAAGTATTATTAGTAGGTAATTTTTCGTTTAGAGAATAGGAAATGGGAAGAAAGTAATACTAGGAAAGCATCCCTAACTAGCGAGTGAAGATGATTATTAGTTGTCTTAAAATTTAATAGAGCATATAAATAGATAACTAGGTTATAGAATTTAATATTTTTAGATGATATAATCCTATTTTAAAAATGATACCTTAAGAGAAGCACTAGTATATAAGGACTTGTTAAATCCATATTGTGCTGCTATAGGAATGGGAATAAACCTCTAAAATACTAACTTCACTTTTAATAGACTATAACCTAGTTAAGAAGAAGTGGTGATAAGGATTTTTGGTTTAAATATAATTGAGTTTAGTAAAATGCTACAATATTTGGGGTTTAGGATGACGCCAAATTATTATGGTACTAGGATTGGATTTGGTTATACATTAAAGTGGAAAAATGGTAATTTCAAGGTGCAAAATATAGTTATAATTGGGAGATTTTTTTACACTAGTGATGTAAATTTTGGAAGTATTTATAGTATATTCGCACTCCATTGGTTATATTCCTATTAAAATAGTGGAAACTTTAGGAAGAAATGCTTCATTTTATTTTGATAGGAAGAAGCAAAAATAATGCATTATATTTGGTTAAATGGAGTAAAATTACAAGCCTAAATGAATAGGAAGATGGGGGCTTAATAATATACATAAATTTTGCAAAGCACTATTTACCAAGAGTATTTAGAGATTGATAACATGTAAAGGATTATGATATGAGGTTATCAAAGAGAAATATTTGGCTTACACAAAATTTAAAGTGTGGATTAGACTACCTATCAAGTCAATGACCAATACTTCTATCATTTGAAAAGCATTATTAGGAGGTACTTTTTTATTTGGAATATAAGAAATGGGAAGAAAGTAAGACTAGAAAAATACCCCTAAATAGGGTGTGAAGATGATTATTTGTATTCTTAAAACTTAATAGAGCATATACATATAAAACTAGTTTCTAGAATTTAATATTTGTAGATGATATAATCCTATTTCAAAATGATACCATAATAGAAGCACTAATATATAAGGACTTTTTAAATCTATATTGTGTTGTTATAGGAATGATAATAAACCTCTAGAATACTAACATAACTTATAATAGACTATAGCCTAGATAAGAAGAAGTGGTGATAAGAAGTTTTTGTTTTAATCTAATTGAGTTTGACAAAGGGCTACAATATTTGGGTTTACGATGATGTCAAATTATTATGGATACTAGGATTGGATTTGGTTATACGTAAAATAAAAAAAAGCTAATTTCAACATGCAATATATGGTTATCATTGGGAGGTTATTTTCCACTAGTGAAGTCAATTTTGGAAGCCATTCCGGTATATTCACACTCCATGGGTTATGTTCCTTTTAAAATAGTGGAAAATTTAAGAAGAAATGCTTCATTTTATTTGGATAGGAAGAAGGGAAAATAATAAATTAGATTTGACTAAATGGGGTAAAATTACCAAACCTAAATAAATAGGAGAATGGAGGCTTAATAATTTACATAACTTTGGGAAAGCACTAACTACAAAGAGTCTTTGTAGATTGATAACATGTAAAGTATTATGATATGAGGTTATCAAGGAAAAATATTTGGATTCCATGAAATTTAAGAGTGGATTATACTACCTGTCAAGTCAATGACCAATACTTCTATCATTTGAAAAGTATTATTAGTAGCTAATTTTTGGTTTAGATAATAAGAAATGGGAAGAAATTAAGACTAGGAAAACACCCCTAACTAGGGAGTGAAGATGATTATTGGTTGTCTTAAATTTAATAGAGCATATAAATTGATAACTAGTTTCTAGAATTCAATATTTTTAGATGATATAATCCTATTTCAAAAATGATACATTAAGGGAAGCACTAATATATAAGGACTTTTTAAATCCATATTGTGTTGCTATAGGAATGGTAATAAACCTCTAAAATACTAACTTCACTTTTAATATACTATAACCTAGTTAAGAAGAAGTGGTGATAAGGATTTTTGGTTTAAATCTAATTGAGTTTAGTAAAATGCTACAATATTTGGGATTTAGGATGATGCCAAATTATTATGGTACTAGGATTGGATTTGGTTATACATTAAAGTGGAAAAATGGTAATTTCAAGGTGCAAAATATAGTTATAATTGGGAGATTGTTTTACACTAGTGATGTCAATTTTGGAAGTATTTCTAGTATATTCGCACTCCATTGGTTATATTCCTATTAAAATAGTGGAAACTTCAGGAAGAAATGCTAAATTTTATTTTTATAGGAAGAAGGACAAAAAATGCATTAGATTTGGTTAAATGGAGTAAAATTACAAGCCTAAATGAATAGGAATACGGGGGCTTAATAATATACATAAATTTGGTAAAGCACTATTTACCAAGAGTCTTTGGAGATTGATAACATGTAAAGGATTATGATATGAGGTTATCAAAGAGAAATATTTGGCTTACATGAAATTTAAAGTGTGGATTAGACTACCTATCAAGTCAATGACCAATACTTCTATCATTTCAAAAGCATTATTAGGAGGTACTTTTTTATTTGGAATATAAGAAATGGGAAGAAAGTAAGACTAGAAAAATACCCCTAAATAGGGAGTGAAAATGATTATTTGTTTTCTTAAAATTTAATAGAGCATATAAATATAAAACTAGTTTCTAGAATTTAATATTTTTAGATGATATAATCCTATTTCAAAATGATACCTTAAGAGAAGCACTAATATATAAGGACTTGTTAAATCCATATTGTGTTGTTATAGGAATGATAATAAACCTCTAGAATACTAACATAACTTATAATATACTATAGCATAGATAAGAAGAAGTTGTGATAAGAAGATTTTGTCTTAATCTAATTGAGTTTGACAAAGGGCTACAATATTTGGGTTTACGATGACGTCAAATTATTATGGATACTAGGATTGGATTTGGTTATATGTAAAATAAAAAAGGCTAATTTCAATGTGCAATAGATGGTTATCATTGGGAGGTTATTTTACACTAGTGAAGTCAATTTTGGAAGCCATTCTGGTATATTCACACTCCATGGGTTATGTTCCTTTTAAAATAGTGGAAAATTTAGGAAGAAATGCTTCATTTTATTTGGATAGGAAGAAGGGAAAATAATAAATTAGATTTGACTAAATGGGGTAAAATTACCAACCCTAAATAAAAAGGAGAATGGAGTCTTAATAATTTACATAACTTTGGGAAAGCACTAACTACAAAGAGTCTTGGTAGATTGATAACATGTAAAGTATTATGATATGAGGTTCTCAAGGAAAAATATTTGGATTCCATGAAATTTAAGAGTGGATTATACTACCTGTCAAGTCAATGACCAATACTTATATCATTTGAAAAGTATTATTAGTAGGTAATTTTTCGTTTAGAGAATCGAAAACGGGAAGAAAATAATACTAGGAAAACACCCCTAACTAGGGAGTGAAGATGATTATTGGTTGTCTTAAATTTAATAGAGCATATAAATAGATAACTAGTTTCAAGAATTTAATATTTTTAGATGATATAATCCTATTTCAAAAATGATACGTTAAGAGAAGCACTAATATATAAGGACTTGTTAAATCCATACTGTGCTGCTATAGGAATGGTAATAAACCTCTAAAATACTAACTTCACTTTTTATAGACTATAACCTAGTTAAGAAGTGGTGATAAGGATTTTTGGTTTAAATCTAATTGAGTTTAGTAAAATGCTACAATATTGGGGGTTTAGGATGATGCCAAATTATTATGGTACTAGGATTGGATTTGGTTATACATTAAAGTGGAAAAATGGTAATTTCAAGGTGCAAAATATAGTTATAATTGGGAGAATTTTTTACACTAGTGATGTCAATTTTGGAAGTATTTCTAGTATTTTCGCACTCCATTGGTTATATTCCTATTAAAATAGTGGAAAATTCAGGAAGTTATGCTTCATTTTCTTTCGATAGGAAGAAGGAAAAATAATGCATTAGACTTGGTTAAATGGAGTAAAATTACAAGCCTAAATGAATAGGAAGATGGGGACTTAATAATATACATAAATTTGGCAAAGCACTATTTACCAAGAGTATTTGGAGATTGATAACATGTAAATGATTATGATATGAGGTTATCAAAGAGAAATATTTGGCTTACATGAAATTTAAAGTGTGGATTAGACTACCTATCAAGTCAATGACCAATATATAAGGACTTGTTAAATCCATATTGTGTTGTTATAGGAATGATAATAAACCTCTAGAATACTAACATAACTTATAATAGACTATAGCCTAGATAAGAAGAAGTGGTGATAAGAAGTTTTTGTTTTAATCTAATTGAGTTTGACATATGGCTACAATATTTGGGTTTACGATGATGTCAAATTATTATGGATACTAGGATTGGATTTGGTTATACATAAAATAAAAAAAAGCTAATTTCAACATGCAATATATGGTTATCATTGGGAGGTTATTTTACACTAGTGAAGTCAATTTTGGAAGCCATTCCGGTATATTCACACTCCATGGGTTATGTTCCTTTTAAAATAGTGGAAAATTTAGGAAGAAATGCTTCATTTTATTTGGATAGGAAGAAGGGAAAATAATAAATTAGATTTGACTAAATGGGCTAAAATTACCAACCCTAAATAAATAGGAGAATGGAGGCTTAATAATTTACATAACTTTGGGAAAGCATTAACTACAAAGAGTCTTTGTAGATTGATAACATGTAAAGTATTATGATATGAGGTTATCAAGGAAAAATATTTGGATTCCATGAAATTTAAGAGTGGATTATACTACCTGTCAAGTCAATGACCAATACTTCTATCATTTGAAAAGTATTATTAGTAGCTAATTTTTGGTTTAGAGAATAGGAAATGGGAAGAAATTAAGACTAGGAAAACACACCTAACTAGGGAGTGAAGTTGATTATTGGTTGTCTTAAATCTAATAGAGCATATAAATAGATAACTAGTTTCTAGAATTTAATATTTTTAGATGATATAATCCTATTTCAAAAATGATACCTTAAGAGAAGCACTAATATATAAGGACTTGTGAAATCCATATTGTGCTGCTATAGGAATGGTAATAAACCTCTAAAATACTAACTTCACTTTTAATAGACTATAACCTAGTTAAGAAGAAATGGTGATAAGGATTTTTGGTTTAAATATAATTGAGTTTAGTAAAATGCTACAATATTTGGGGTTTAGGATGATGCCAAATTATTATGGTACTAGGATTGGATTTGGTTATACATTAAAGTGGAAAAATGGTAATTTCAAGGTGCAAAATATAGTTATAATTGGGAGATTTTTTTACACTAGTGATGTCAATTTTGGAAGTACTTCTAGTATATTCGCACTCCATTGGTTATATTCATGTTAAAATAGTGGAAAATTCAGGAATAAATTCTTCATTTTCTTTCGATAGGAAGAAGGAAAAATAATGCATTAGATTTGGTTAAATGGAGTAAAATTACAAGCCTAAATGAATAGGAAGATGGGGACTTAATAATATACATAAATTTGGCAAAGCACTATTTACCAAGAGTATTTGGAGATTGATAACATGTAAAGGATTATGATATGAGGTTATCAAAGAGAAATATTTGGCTTACATGAAATTTAAAGTGTGGATTAGACTACCTATCAAGTCAATGACCAATACTTCTATCATTTGAAAAGCATTATTAGGAGGTACTTTTTTATTTGGAATATAAGAAATGGGAAGAAAGTAAGACTAGAAAAATACCCCTAAATAGGGTGTGAAGATGATTATTTGTATTCTTAAAACTTAATAGAGCATATAAATATAAAACTAGTTTCTAGAATTTAATATTTGTAGATGATATAATCCTATTTCAAAATGATACCTTAAGAGAAGCACTAATATATAAGGACTTGTTAAATCCATATTGTGTTGTTATAGGAATGATAATAAACCTCTAGAATACTAACATAACTTATAATAGACTATAGCCTAGATAAGAAGAAGTGGTGATAAGAAGTTTTTGTTTTAATCTAATTGAGTTTGACAAAGGGCTACAATATTTGGGTTTACGATGATGTCAAATTATTATGGATACTAGGATTGGATTTGGTTATACGTAAAATAAGAAAAGGCTAATTTCAACGTGCAATAGATGGTTATCATTGGGAGGTTACTTTACACTAGTGAAGTTAATTTTGGAAGCCATTTCGGTATATTCACACTCCATGGGTTATGTTACTTTTAAAATAGTGGAAAATTTAGGAAGAAATGTTCATTTTATTTGGATAGGAAGAAGGGAAAATAATAAATTAGATTTGACTAAACGGGGTAAAATTACCAAACCTAAATAAATAGGAAAATGGAGTCTTAATAATTTACATAACTTTGGGAAAGCACTAACTACAAATATTCTTTGTAGATTGATAACATGTAAAGTATTATGATATGAGGTTATCAAGGAAGAATGTTTGGATTCCATGAAATTTAAGGGTGGATTATACTACCTATCAAGTCAATGACCAATACTTCTATCATTTGAAAATTATTATTAGTAGCTAATTTTTGGTTAAGAGAATAGGAAATGGGAAGAAATTAATACTAGGAAAACACCCCTAACTAGGGAGTGAAGATGATTATTGGTTGTCTTAAATTTAATAGAGCATATAAATAGATAACTAGTTTCTAGAATTTAATATTTTTAGATGATATAATCCTATTTCAAGAATGATACCTTAAGAGAAGCACTAATATATAAGGACTTGTTAAATCCATATTGTGCTGCTATAGGAATGGTAATAAACCTCTAAAATACTAACTTCACTTTTAATAGACTATAACCTAGTTAAGAAGAAGTGGTGATAAGGATTTTTGGTTTAAATCTAATTGAGTTTACTAAAATGCTACAGTATTTGGTGTTTAGGATGATGCCAAATTATTATGGTACTAGGATTGGATTTGGTTATACATTAAAGTGGAAAAATGGTAATTTCAAGGTGCAAAATATAGTTATAATTGGGAGATTTTTTTACACTAGTGAAGTCAATTTTGGAAGTATTTCTAGTATATTCGCACTCCATTGGTTATATTCCTATTAAAATAGTGGAAACTTCATGAAGAAATGCTTCATTTTATTTCGATAGGAAGAAGGAAAAATAATGCATTAGATTTGGTTAAATGGAGTAAAATTACAAGCCTAAATGAATAGGAAGATGGGGACTTAATAATATACATAAATTTGACAAAGCACTATTTACCAATAGTATTTGGAGATTGATAACATGTAAAGGATTATGATATGAGGTTATCAAAGAGAAATATTTGGCTTACATGAAATTTAAAGTGTGGATTAGACTACCTATCAAGTCAATGACCAATATATAAGGACTTGTTAAATCCATATTGTGTTGTTATAGGAATGATAATAAACCTCTAGAATACTAACATAACTTATAATAGACTATAGCCTAGATAAGAAGAAGTGGTGATAAGAAGTTTTTGTTTTAATCTAATTGAGTTTGACATATGGCTACAATATTTGGGTTTACGATGATGTCAAATTATTATGGATACTAGGATTGGATTTGGTTATACGTAAAATAAAAAAAAAAACTAATTTCAACATGCAATATATGGTTATCATTGGGAGGTTATTTTACACTAGTGAAGTCAATTTTGGAAGCCATTCCGGTATATTCACACTCCATGGGTTATGTTACTTTTAAAATAGTGGAAAATTTAGGAAGAAATGCTTCATTTTATTTGGATAGGAAGAAGGGAAAATAATAAATTAGATTTTACTAAATGGGGTAAAATTACCAACCCTAAATAAATAGGAGAATGGAGGCTTAATAATTTACATAACTTTGGGAAAGCACTAACTACAAAGAGTCTTTGTAGATTGATAACATGTAAAGTATTATGATATGAGGTTATCAAGGAAAAATATTTGGATTCCATGAAATTTAAGAGTGGATTATACTACTTGTCAAGTCAATGACCATTACTTCTATCATTTGAAAAGTATTATTAGTAGCTAATTTTTGGTTAAGAGAATAGGAAATGGGAAGAAATTAAGACTAGGAAAACACCCCTAACTAGGGAGTGAAGATGATTATTGGTTGTCTTAAATATAATAGAGCATATAAATAGATAACTAGTTTCTAGAATTTAATATTTTTAGATGATATAATCCTATTTCAAAAATGATACCTTAAGAGAAGCACTAATATATAAGGACTTGTTAAATCCATATTGTGTTGCTATAGGAATGGTAATAAACCTCTAAAATACTAACTTCACTTTTAATAGACTATAACCTAGTTAAGAAGAAGTGGTGATAAGGATTTTTGGTTTAAATCTAATTGAGTTTAGTAAAATGCTACAATATTTAGGGTTTAGGATGATGCCAAATTAATATGGTACTAGGATTGGATTTGGTTATACATTAAAGTGGAAAAATGGTAATTTCAAGGTGCAAAATATAGTTGTAATTGGGAGATTTTTTTACACTAGTGATGTTAATTTTGGAAGTATTTCTAGTATATTCGCACTCCATTGCTTATATTCATGTTAAAGTAGTGGAAAATTCAGGAATAAATGCTTCATTTTATTTCTATAGGAAGAAGGAAAAATAATGCATTAGATTTGGTTAAATGGAGTAAAATTACAAGCCTAAATGAATAGGAAGATGGGGACTTAATAATATACATAAATTTGGCAACGCACTATTTACCAAGAGTATTTGGAGATTGATAACATGTAAAGGATTATGATATGAGGTTATCAAAGAGAAATATTTGGCTTACATGAAATTTAAAGTGTGGATTAGACTACCTATCAAGTCAATGACCAATACTTCTATCATTTGAAAAACATTATTAGGAGGTACTTTTTTATTTGGAATATATGAAATGGGAAGAAAGTAAGACTCGAAAAATAATCCTAAATAGGGTGTGAAGATGATTATTTGTTTTCTTAAAACTTAATAGAGCATATAAATATAAAACTAGTTTCTAGAATTTAATATTTGTAGATGATATAATCCTATTTCAAAATGATACCTTAAGAGAAGCACTAATATATAAGGACTTGTTAAATCCATATTGTGTTGTTATAGGAATGATAATAAACCTCTAGAATACTAACATAACTTATAATAGACTATAGCCTAGATAAGAAGAAGTGGTGATAAGAAGTTTTTGTTTTAATCTAATTGAGTTTGACAAAGGGCTACAATATTTGGGTTTACGATGATGTCAAATTATTATGGATACTAGGATTGGATTTGGTTATACGTAAAATAAAAAAAGGCTAATTTCAACGTGCAATAGATGGTTATCATTGGGAGGTTACTTTACACTAGTGAAGTTAATTTTTGAAGCCATTCCGGTATATTCACACATCATGGGTTATGTTCCTTTTAAAATAGTGGAAAATTTAGGAAGAAATGCTTCATTTTATTTGGATAGGAAGAAGGGAAAATAATAAATTAGATTTGACTAAATGGGCTAAAATTACCAAACCTAAATAAATAGGAGAATGGAGTCTTAATAATTTACATAACTTTGGGAAAGCACTAACTACAAATATTCTTTGTAGATTGATAACATGTAAAGTATTATGATATGAGGTTATCAAGGAAAAATGTTTGGATTCCATGAAATTTAAGAGTGGATTATACTACCTATCAAGTCAATGACCAATACTTCTATCATTTGAAAAGTATTATTAGTAGCTAATTTTTGGTTAAGAGAATAGGAAATGGGAAGAAATTAATACTAGGAAAACACCCCTAACTAGGGAGTGAAGATGATTATTGGTTGTCTTAAATTTAATAGAGCATATAAATAGATAACTAGTTTCTAGAATTTAATATTTTTAGATGATATAATCCCATTTTAAAAATGATACCTTAAGAGAAGCACTAATATATAAGGACTTGTTAAATCCATATTGTTCTGCTATAGGAATGGTAATAAACTTCTAAAATACTAATTTCACTTTTAATAGACTATAACCTAGTTAAGAAGAAGTGGTGATAAGGATTTTTGGTTTAAATATAATTGAGTTTAGTAAAATGCTACAGTATTTGGTGTTTAGGATGATGCCAAATTATTATGGTACTAGGATTGGATTTGGTTATACATTAAAGTGGAAAAATGGTAATTTCAAGGTGCAAAATATAGTTGTAATTGGGAGATTTTTTTACACTAATGATGTCAATTTTGGAAGTATTTCTAGTATATTCGCACTCCATTGGTTATATTCCTATTAAAATAGTGGAAACTTCAGGAAGAAATGCTTCATTTTATTTCGATAGGAAGAAGGAAAAATAATGCATTAGATTTGGTTAAATGGAGTAAAATTACAAGCCTAAATGAATAGGAAGATGGGGACTTAATAATATACATAAATTTGGCAAAGCACTATTTACCAAGAGTATTTGGAGATTGATAACATGTAAAGGATTATGATATGAGGTTATCAAAGAGAAATATTTGGCTTACATGAAATTTAAAGTGTGGATTAGACTACCTATCAAGTCAATGACCAATATATAAGGACTTGTTACATCCATATTGTGTTGTTATAGGAATGATAATAAACCTCTAGAATACTAACATAACTTATAATAGACTATAGCCTAGATAAGAAGAAGTGGTGATAAGAAGTTTTTGTTTTAATCTAATTGAGTTTGACATATGGCTACAATATTTGGGTTTACGATGATGTCAAATTATTATGGATACTAGGATTGGATTTGGTTATACGTAAAATAAAAAAAAGCTAATTTCAACATGCAGTAGATGGTTATCATTAGGAGGTTATTTTACACTAGTGAAGTCAATTTTGGAAGCCATTCCGGTATATTCACACTCCATGGGTTATGTTCCTTTTAAAATAGTGGAAAATTTAGGAAGAAATGCTTCATTTTATTTGCATAGGAAGAAGGGAAAATAATAAATTAGATTTGACTAAATGGGGTAAAATTACCAACCCTAAATAAATAGGAGAATGGAGGCTTAATAATTTACATAACTTTGGGAAAGCACTAACTACAAAGAGTCTTTGTAGATTGATAACATGTAAAGTATTATGATATGAGGTTATCAAGGAAAAATATTTGGATTCCATGAAATTTAAGAGTGGATTATACTACCTGTCAAGTCAATGACCAATACTTCTATCATTTGAAAAGTATTATTAGTAGCTAATTTTTGGTTTAGAGAATAAGAAATGGGAAGAAATTAAGACTAGGAAAACACCCCTAACTAGGGAGTGAAGATGATTATTGGTTGTCTTAAATATAATAGAGCTTATAAATAGATAACTAGTTTCTAGAATTTAATATTTTTAGATGATATAATCCTATTTAAAAAATGATACCTTAAGAGAAGCACTAATATATAAGGACTTGTTAAATCCATATTGTGCTGCTATAGGAATGGTAATAAACCTCTAAAATACTAACTTCACTTTTAATAGACTATAACCTAGTTAAGAAGAAGTGGTGATAAGGATTTTTGGTTTAAATCTAATTGAGTTTAGTAAAATGCTACAATATTTGAGGTTTAGGATGATGCCAAATTATTATGGTACTAGGATTGGATTTGGTTATACATTAAAGTGGAAAAATGGTAATTTCAAGGTGCAAAATATAGTTGTAATTGGGAGATTTTTTTACACTAGTGATGTTAATTTTGGAAGTATTTCTAGTATATTCGCACTCCATTGGTTATATTCCTATTAAAATAGTGGAAAATTCACGAAGAAATGCTTCATTTTATTTCTATAGGAAGAAGGAAAAATAATGCATTAGATTTGGTTAAATGGAGTAAAATTACAAGCCTAAATGAATAGGAAGATGGGGACTTAATAATATACATAAATTTGGCAACGCACTATTTACCAAGAGTATTTGGAGATTGATAACATGTAAAGGATTATGATATGAGGTTATCTAAGAGAAATATTTGGCTTACATGAAATTTAAAGTGTGGATTAGACTACCTATCAAGTCAATGACCAATACTTCTATCATTTGAAAAGCATTATTAGGAGGTACTTTTTTATTTGGAACATAAGAAATGGGAAGAAAGTAAGACTAGAAAAATACCCCTAAATAGGGTGTGAAGATGATTATTTGTATTCCTAAAACTTAATAGAGCATATAAATATAAAACTAGTTTCTAGAATTTAATATTTGTAGATGATATAATCCTATTTCAAAATGATACCATAATAGAAGCACTAATATATAAGGACTTTTTAAATCTATATTGTGTTGTTATAGGAATGATAATAAACCTCTAGAATACTAACATAACTTATAATAGACTATAGCCTAGATAAGAATAAGTGGTGATAAGAAGTTTTTGTTTTAATCTAATTGAGTTTGACAAAGGGCTACAATATTTGGGTTTACGATGATGTCAAATTATTATGGATACTAGGATTGCATTTGGTTATACGTAAAATAAAAAAAATCTAATTTCAACGTGCAATAGATGGTTATCATTGGGAGGTTATTTTACACTAGTGAAGTCAATTTTGGAAGCCATTCCGGTATATTCACACTCCATGGGTTATGTTCCTTTTAAAATAATGGAAAATTGAGGAAGAAATGCTTCATTTTATTTGGATAGGAAGAAGGGAAAATAATAAATTAGATTTGACTAAATGGGGTAAAATTACCAAGCCTAAATCAATAGGAGAATGGAGGCTTAATAATTTACATAACTTTGGGAAAGCACTAACTACAAAGAGTCTTGGTAGATTGATAATATGTAAAGTATTATGATATGAGTTTATCAAGGAAAAATATTTGGATTCCATGAAATTTAAGTGTGGATTATACTACCTGTCAAGTCAATGACCAATACTTCTATCATTTGAAAAGTATTATTAGTAGCTAATTTTTGTTTTAGAGAATAGGAAATTGGAAGAAATTAAGACTCGAAAAACATCCCTAACTAGGGAGTGAAGATGATTATTGGTTGTCTTAAATTTAATAGAGCATATAAATAGATAACTAGTTTCTAGAATTTAATATTTTTAGCTTATATAATCCTATTTCAAAAATGATACCTTAAGAGAAGCACTAATATATAAGGACTTTTTAAATCCATATTGTGCTGTTATAGGAATGGTAATAAACCTCTAGAATACTAACATAACTTTTAATAGACTATAACGTAGTTAAGAAGATGTGGTGATAAGGATTTTTGGTTTAAATCTAATTGAGTTTGGTAAAGGGCTACAATATTTGGGGTTTAGGATGATGCCAAATTATTATGGATACTAGCATTGGATTTGGTTACACATTAAAGTGAAAAAATGGTAATTTCAAGGTGCAATAGATAGTTATAATTGGGAGGTTTTTTTACACTATTGATGTCAATTTGAAAGCCATTCTAGTATATCCACACTCCATTGGTTATATTCCTATTAAAATAGTGGAAACTTCAGGGAGAAATGCTTAATTTTATTTCCATAGGAGGAATGAAAAATAATGCATTATATTTGGTTAAATGGAGTAAAATTATAAGCCTAAATCAATATGATTATGGGGTCTTAATAATATACAAAATTTGGCAAAGCACTATCTACCAAGAGTCTTTAGAGATTGATAACATGCAAAAGATTTTGATATGAGGTTATGAAAGAGAAATATTTGGGTTACATGAAATTTAAACTGTGGATTAGACTACATATCAAGTCAATGACCAATACTTCTACCATTTGAAAAGAATTATTAGAAGGTACTTTTTTTATTTGGAATATAAGAAATGGGAAGAAAGTAAGACTAGGAAAATACCCCTAAATAGGGAGTGAAGACGATTATTTATTTTCTTAAAATTTAATAGAGCATATAAATAGATAACTAGTTTCTAGAATTTAATATTTGTAGATGATATAATCCTATTTCAAAATGATACCATAAGAGAAGCACTAATATATAAGGACTTATTAAATCTATATTGTGTTGCTATAGGAATGATAATAAACCTCTAGAATACTAACATAACTTATAATGGACTATAGCCTAGATAAGAAGAAGTGGTGTTAAGATTTTTTTTTTTAATCTAATTGAGTTTGACAAAGGGCTACAATATTTTGGGTTTAGGATGATGTCAAATTATTATGGATGCTAGGATTGGATTTGGTTATACATAAAATATAAAAATGGTAATTTCAACGTGCAATAGATTGTTATAATTGGGAGGTTATTTTACACTAGTGAAGTCAATTTGGAAGCCATTCCAATACACTCCATGGTTTATGTTCCTTTTAAAATAGTGGAAACTTTAGGAATAAATGCTTCATTTTATTTGGATTGGAAGAAAGAAAAATAATAAATTAGATTTGACTAAATGGAGTAAAATTACCAAACCTAAATTAATAGGAGAATGGGGCATTAATAATATCCATAAGTTTGGGAAAGCACTAACTACCAAGAGTCTTCAAAGATTGATAACATGTAAGGGATTATTATATGAGGTTATAAAGGAAAAATATTTTTATTCTATGAAATTTAAGTGTGGATTATACTACCTATCAAGTCAATGACCAATACTTCTATCATTTGTAAAGAATTATTATCAGGTATTTTTTTTGGTTGGAGAATAGAAAATGGGAAGAAAGTAAGACTAGGAAAACACCCCTAACTAGGGAGTGAAGACGATTATTAATTGTCTTAAAATTTAATAGAGCATATAAATAGATAACTAGTTTCTATAACTTAATATATGTAGATGATATAATTCTATTTGAAAATGATACCTTAAGATAAGCACTAATATATAAGGACTTGTTAAATCTATAATGTGCTGCTATAGGAATGGTAATAAACCTCTAGAATACTACCATAAATTTTAATAGACTACAACGTAGATAAGAAGAAGTGGTGATAAGAATTTTTGGTTTCAATCTAATTGATTTTGGCAAAGAGCTACAATATTTGGTGTTTAGTATGATGCTAAATTATTTTGGATACTACCATTGGATTTGGTTATACATTAAAATAAAAAAATATGGTAATTTCAATGTGCAATAGATGGTTATCATAGGAGGTTTTTTTACATTAGTGAAGTTAATTTTGAAAGGCATTCAAGTATATTCACACTCCATGGGTTTTTTTCCTATTAAAATAGTGGAAACTTTAAGAATAAATGCTTTATTTTATTTGGATAGGAAGAAGGTAAAATAATGCATTAGATTTGTCTAAATGGAGTAAAATTACCAAGCCTAAATCAAAAAGAGGTTAGGGGCTTAATAATATACATAACTTTAGAAAAGAACTAGTTGCCAAGAGTTTGTGAGATTGAAAACATGTAGAGGATTATGATATGAGGTTATCAAGGACAAATATTTGGGTTCCATGAAATTTAAAGTGTTTATTAGATTACCTATCAAGTCAATGAAGAATACATGTATCATTTGAAAAGTATTACTACTAGGTAAATTTTTAGTATGGAGAATAGGAAATGGGAAGAAAGTAAGACTAGGAAAACACCGTTAACGAGGGAGTGAAGACGATTATTAGTTATCGTAAAATTTAATAGAGAATATAAATAGATAACTAGTTTCTAGAATTTGATATTTTTAGATGATATAGTCCTATTTCAAAATGATACCTTAAGAGAAGAACTAATATATAAGGACTTGCTAAATCTATATTGTGCTACTATAGGAATGGTAATAAACTTATATAATAATAACATAACTTTTAATAGACTATATTATAGATAAGAATAAGTGGTGATATGGATTTTAGTTTGAAAATAATTGAGTTTTGCAAAGGGCTACAATATTTAGGGATTAGGGTTATGCAAAATTATTATGGATACTAGGATTGGATTTGGTTATACATTAATCTAGAAAAATGGTAATTTCAAGATGCAATAGATGGTTATCATTGGGAGGTCAATTTACACTAGTGAAGTCAATTTTGGAAGCCATTCTAGTATATTAGCACTCCATGCATTATATTCCTATTAAAATAGTGGAAAATTCAGTAAGAAATGTTTCATTTTCTTTGGATAGAAAGAAGGAAAAATAATGCATTAGATTTGGTTAAATGGAGTAAAATTACCAAGCCTAAATAAATAGGAGAACAATGGCTTAATAATAGACATAAATTTGGAAAAGCATTAGCTACCAAGAGTATTTTAATATTGATAACATGTAAAGGATTATGATATGAGGTTATCAAGGAAAAATATTTGGATTCCATGAAATTGAAGTGTGGATTATACTACATGTCAATTCAATGACCAATACTTCTATCATTTGTAAATAATTATTATCAAGTAATTTTTTTATTTGGAGAATAGAAAATGAGAAGAACGTAAGACTAGGAAAACACCCCTAAATAGGGAGTGAGGACGATTATTAATTGTCTTAAAATTTAATAGAGCATATAAATAGATAACTAGTTTCTAGAATTTAATATATGTAGATGATATAATTATATTTGAAAATGATACCTTAAGAGAAGCACTAATATATAAGAACTTGTTAAATCTATAATGTGCTACTATAGGAATGTTAATAAACCTCTAAAATACTACCATAACTTTTAATAGACTATAGCCTAGATAAGAAGAAGTGGTGATAAGAATTTTTGCTTTCAATCTAATTGAATTTGGCAAAGGGCTACAATATTTGGTGTTTAGGATGATGCCAAATTACTATGGATACTAGCATTGGATTTGGTTATACATTAAAGTGAAAAAAATGGTAATTTCAATGTGCAATGGATGGTTATCATTGGGAGGTTTTTTTACATTAGTGAAGTTAATTTTGGAAGCCATTCAAGTATATTCACACTCCATGGGTTATATTCCTATTAAAATAGTGGAAATTTTAAGAAGAACTAATTTATTTTCTTTGGATAGGAAGAAGGGAAAATAATGCGTTATATTTGGTTAAATAGAGTAGAATTACCAAGCCTAAATCAATAGGAGGATAAGGGCTTAATAATATACATAACTTTGGGAAAGAACTAGCTACCAAGAGTCTGTGAGATTGAAAACATGTAGGGGATTATGATATTAGGTTATCAAGGAGAAATATTTGGGTTCCATGAACTTTAAAGTATGGATTAAACTACCTATCAAGTTAATGACCAATACTTTTATCATTTAAAAAGCATTATTAGTAGGTAATTTTTTTTAATAAGAGAATAGGAAATGGTAAGAATGTAAGACTAGGAAAAAACCCATAAGTAGGGAGTGAAGATGATTATTAACTGTCCTAAAATTTAACAGAGCATATAAATAGATAACTAGTTTCTAGAATTTAATATTTGTAGATGATATCATCCTATTTCGAATCAATACCTTAAGAGAATAAGGACTAGTTAAATCTATATTGTGCTACTATATGAATGGTAATAAGCTTCTAGAATAATAACATAAATCTTAATAGACTATATCCTAGATAAAAAGAAGTGGTGATAAGGATTTTTGGTTTGAATCTAATTGTGTTTGTCAAAGGGCTACAATATTTGGGGATTATGATGATGCCAAATTATTACGGATACTAGGATTGGATTTGGTTATACATTAAAGTGGAAAAAATGGTAATTTTAAGGTGCAATAGATGGTTATCATTGGGAGGTCGTTTTACACTAGTGAAGTAAATTTTGGAAGCCATTCTAGTATATTCACACTCCATGCATTATATTCCTATTAAAATAGTGGAAAATTAAGTAAGAAATGTTTAATTTTATTTGGATAGAAATAAGGAAAAATAATGCATTAGATTTGATTAAATGGAGTAAAATTACCAAGCCTAAATCAATAGGAGAATAGTGGCTTAATAATAGACATAACTTTAGGAAAGCACTAGCTACCAAGAGTATTTGGAGATTGATAACATGTAAAGGGTTATGATATGAGGTTATAAGGGAGAAATATTTGGATTCCATAAAAAATAAAGTGTGTATTAGACTACATATCAAGTCAATGACCAATACTTCTATCATTTATAAATCAGTATTAGCAGGTAATTTTTTGGTTTGGAAAATAGAGAATGGGATGAAAGTAGGACTAGGAAAAACTCCTAACTATGGAATGAAGACAATTATTAGTTATCTTATAATAGAAAAATAGTTTATAGAATTTTATTTATGTAGATTATATAATCCTATTTCAAAATTATACCTTAAGATATGCACTGATATATAAGGACTTGTTAAATCTAAAATGTGCTGCTATAGGAATGGTAATAAATGATGCAAGAACATCAAATGGAGTAAGAGTGATCTTGCAACATCCAAATTTTGTAATATTTTGATTTTTATGTTCTAAGTGTGTTTAGTTGTTAGGGGATAAAAAAAGAGAGCTAACAATGAAAGAATTGTCTCAATATCCTGAGTTGTTTGGGAGATATGCCAAAACTAGTGAAAACCCTACCAAAACTAGTGGAAATCCTGCTAGTAAAACTTAGAGGCCAATTTTGAAGGTCTTAGAGACATTTTTTAGGGCTGAAATATGGCAATACTTTGCAAAAACACAATAATGAGCTTTCTAACCCCTTGAGATATTTTCGAAAAGGTACTATAATAGTTGTTTCGAGCAACGAGCGAGGAGTTATGACCTTGGTAAGTTTACCCTCGAAATTCAATTTTCAAATTCATAGTTTTAGGTAGGAAAGGGGGAAAATAGGGTATTTGGGGAGAATTTCAAATTTGTAATGAGTTAGTATCTGTAAGCCCCATTTTTCAGATAGTAATACAGGAAAATATTTGGCTCTTTTGCATTTTCTTCTACTTTTGGTGGATTGTATGTGTTTCTATTTAATGCAACTCTACTTCAAGTGGTATTAGAGCGGGAGTTCCTAAGTGTGTAAACAGATCGCCGAACATGAGGTAGTTTACACCAAGATTTGTGGTTAGGGTATGAGATAAACATGATCAGAATACCTCCACGAAGAAACTGTGGTGCCAAAATAATATTTTAGAGCTCTGTAGAGGTAAGTTTAGGCTTTATAAGAGGAGTTACGTAGAGTGTTTGAGCTAAGGAGAGAATATGGGAGTGAATGTGAAATCGAAGAGGAAGATGCCCAGTTCAAGGAAGAAGAAGAGGTAGTAGATCCTACACAAACTATATTGTATAAGGCCATATCCCATATTGGGAAGAGACTAAAGTTTTATGTCTCTACGTATTCTATAAATATCAACCCAGAAGAGTTGATAGACTAGATCAATGACATGGAAGAGTACTTCAAGTTTGAGGAGGTGGAAGATCCTAAGAGGGTCATATTTTCTAAGACCAATATAAAGGGTCATGCCAGTATTTGGTGGAAGGTAGTACAGTTGGATAGAAATAGAAGAGGGAAGTAAAAGATAACAAGGTGGGAGCAGATGGTGGAGAAGTTGAAGAGACAATTTATTCTAGTTGATTATGAGTTGCATCTGCTCAAGAAAATATAGGGTTTTAGGTAGTCAAGTAAGTTTGTCAAAGAATACACAGAGGAGTTCTATAAAATTTTAAATAGAATAGGACATTCTGAGGCCAACAAGGAGAAGGTAGCCCATTATATAAATGGGTTGATATCAAGTATTTAAGAGGAGCTAAGTCTGGTGAAGATGACCACCAAAGAAGATGCTTATCAGTTTGCCTTGAAGGTAGAAGAGAAGATGAAAAAAAAGTTTTAAAGCAAACAGAGAGGAAGAGGTCATGGTGGAATAAATAGTGGGAGAACAAATGGAGGATGGAATAAGGAGAAAAAGAATATTGGGGAAACAGGCAACAGTTAGGACCAGAAGGGAGAGAATGCTTATCGCCCCCATGAGCAGAATAATATCTACCAAATAGGGAGAGGGAGATATGGATTAGGGCTTGGAAGAGGAGGATTTTGTGGAACCTGCTTCCAATGTGGAGAAGAAGGACATTAGGCATATGAGTACTCACAACACCAAGGAGGACAAATAAAAGACCTAAAGGTAATACCTAAGCTACTATTGTAGATGAAGATGTTGAATATAAGCACTCTGAAGAAATAGAAAGAGGAGAAGTTTTGGTCATAAGGATATCCTTGTTGAATGATGAGAAGGATCCAGATCAGAGGAAGAGCCTATTTTGAACAATGTTTAAATGTGTGGGTAAGGTGTATAATGTTATCATTGATAATGGTAGCACTGATAACCTATTTTCATAAGGAATGGTTACAAAATTATAGTTAGAGAGAAGGAGGCACTCACATTCATATCAGATTGCTTGGTTGTAGAAGGACCATAGGGCTTTAGTTAGTGAGCAATTTTTGGTAAATTTCCATATTGGGAGCTACCATGATGAGGTCCTATGTGACATCCTACCTATAGATGCTTACCATTTGTTGTTTGGAAGGCCATGGCAGTTTGATCGATCTACAATACATGATGAGCATGCCAACACTTGCTCCCTAATAAAGGATGGAGTGCACCACAAGATGAAGCCCCTAAAGGAGATGGACAAAAAGGTATGTAGCAGTGCTAGAATCTATTTAGTAGATGGTAGAAAATTTTTGGATGGCCTAAAGCATGAGCATATGTGCTATGCATTAATTCCTAGAGTTAAGGATGAGAAATGCAAAGATATCCTAGTAGAGATCTTAGGTATTTTAGAAGAATTCCTAGATATTATATCAAATAATGTACCTGAGGGTTTACCACCAGTGAGGAGGATCAATCACCACATAGATTTGGTACCAAGAGCTAGTTTACCCAATAATGCAGCCTATATAATGACTCTTGTAGAAAGTGAGAAGCTAAATAGACCTAATTTGAGAGAGCTTAATTCCATGTGCAGTACCTCCTATACTAGCATCAAAGAAATATGGGGAGTGGAGAATGTGTACAAACTCCTGAGCTATTAACAAGATCACCATCAAATATATATTTCCATTGCCAAGAATAGATAACATTATGAACAATTTGAGTGGAGCCAAGTACTTCACCAAGATTGACCTAAAGAGTGGGTATAATCATATTCATATCAGAGAAGGGGATGAGTGGAAGACAACCTTCAAGACCAGAGAGGGTTTGTACGAGTGGTTGGTCATGCCATTTGGGCTAACCAATACACCAAGAACATTCATGCGACTTATAAATGAGGTATTGAAGGAGTTTTAAGGGAAATTTTTCATTTTCCATTTAGATGACATTTTAATTTTTAGTAAGACTATGGAGGAGCACCTACTACATATTCGATGAGTTTTTGAGAAGCTGAGGAAGGAGCAATTGTTGATTAATTTTAAGAAGTACATTTTTGTGAAGAAGGTGTTTATGTATCTAGGATTTTTCATATCAGATGAAGGTCTTAAAATGGACCCAGGAAAGGTGAGGGCTATAATTGAATGGCCTACCCTAAGGAGCATTACAAAAGTAAGATAATTCCATGGTCTAGACAGTTTTTACAAAAAATAGGAATTTTAGTAGTATTTGTGAACCCCTAACAGAGACAATAAGAAGGGATAAAAAGGAGTTTAAGTGGACATCGAAAGTATATAAGAGTTTTGATATGTTGAAGAATAAGGTCACAAAGCAACCTATTTTAGCACTTCCAAATTTTAATAAGGTATTTTAGGTAGATTGTGATGCCAGTGGTAGCACCATAGGATCTATTGAGTCAAGAAGTTAAATCTGTTGCTTATTTTAGTGAGAATCTCAATGATGCTAAGAAGAATTATTCTATTTTTGATCAATATTTTTATGCTATAGTTCAGGCTCAAATAAGTGGAGGCACTATTTGTTGCTAAAATAATTTGTTCTATATACTGATCATTAGGCCTTATAGTATATCAATAGCCAAGGGAAGATAAATAAGGGGCACCTAAAGTGGGTTGAGTTTTTGCAGAGTTATACCTTTGTGTTGAATCATAGGAGTGGGAAGTCAAACAGAGTTGTAGATGCCTTAAGTAGAAGGTAAAACGTGTTGACATAAATGAAGGTGGAGGTTATATGGTTAGATTTGTACCTTGAAGATCCATATTATGCAGAGGCTTGGAGTGCTTGCTTGGCACCTGTTACTTTGGATAGGACTAAGTAGTTGGATTATATAATCAAAGATGGAATTTTGTTTAATGGAAACCAGTTGTGCATTCCAAGGATTTTTATGAGAGAGAATTTGATCAAGGAGAAGCATAGTGGAGCGTTTGTTGGACACTTCGGTTGGGATAATACCATTACCCTCGTTAGTGAGAAATACTATTGGCCACATTTATAGCAATATGTGAAGATATTTGTATAGAGTTGAAGAGTATTCCAGAGGGCCAAGGGTGTGAGGCTAAACACTGGATTATATCAACCATTACTTGTACCAGGGAAACCATGGAAAGACATCAACATGGATTTTGTTCTTGGCCTAACAAGGACATAGAGGGGAAATGACTCCATATTTTTTGTGGTTGATAGGTTTTCAAATATGGCACATTTCATTCCATTCCAAAAAACTAATGATGCAGTTCATTTTGCAAGTTTATTTTTCAAATAGATGGTATGACTGCATGGTCTACCAAAGAGTATAATTTTAGAAAGATATACCAAGTTTATTGGTATTTTTTGGAGGACCTTATGGAATAATTTGAATATATATTTGAAATTTAGTTCTACATACCACCCATATACTGATGGGTAAACAAAGGTGGTGAATAAAAGTTTGGGTAACCTACTGCAATGCTTGGTAGGGGATAAGCCCAAGGGATGGGAATTGGTTTTACCATAGACATAATTTACTTATAACAATTATTTCAATAGAAGAACCAATAAATCCCCATTCTAGATTGTATATAGGAGCAGCCTAAGGAATGCTTATGAGTTGAGGAATATGGATAGAGGGGAAAAGAGTAGTGTTTAGGCTAAGGACTTTGCAGAGCACCTGAAGAATTTGCATGAGGAGGTAAAGAAACATATTAACAAGATGAACACTCAATACAAGATAAGGGTAGACCCGAAGTAATTTTTTAAGGAATTCCAAGTGGGAGATGAAGTTATGGTCCACCTGAGAAAATAAAGGTAACCTAATAAAACCTATAACAAGCTAAAAATGAAGAATTTTGGACCATGCAAGATCATAGAGAAACGAGATTCAGGCAATGCATATGAAGTAGAATTGCCAAGTGGGCTTAACATATCACATGTGTTCAAAATTTTAGATTTTGTCGAATATCATAAAAGGGACAATGATGAGAGACCAGTAACTGAAACTTGGGATATTCTAGTGTCTACTCCTGAGAATGAAGAGATAGAAAAAATCTTGGACACTCACGTTGGAAAAAGTACAAGAAATAGGTAGTATGAAGAATATCTAGTTAAGTGGAAGGGTAGGCCTATTGAATATTAATCTTGGTTGTAAAATACAGAGGTTGACCACCTTGGGTTTCCTCCAATAGCAAATAAGTGAAGGTCACTTCTTTATTTATCCTAGGTGTCTGATGCAGGAGCATCCAGTGGTGTAAGAGTGATATTGCATCATCCAAATTTTTTAATATTTTTCTTTTTATGTTCTAATTATTTTTAGTTGTTGTGTTATGGAAAAACATAGCTAACAATGAAATAATCATCCCAATATCCTAAGCGGTTTGGGAGATATGCCAAAACTAGTGAAAATCCTAGTGAAAACCCTACCAAAACTAGTGGAAATCCTGCTAGTAAAACTTGGAGGCCAATTTTGAAGGCCTTAGAGGTATTTTAAGGGCTGAAATATGGTGGTACCTTATTTAATCACATTATTAGGCTTCCTAAAACTTCAAGAGCTTTTCAAAAATGTACTATAATAGTTGTTTCAAGCAACGAGCGAGGAGTTATGACCTCGACAAGTTTGCCCCCAAAATTCAATTTTCAAATTCATAGTTTTAGGTGAGAAAGGGATAAAATACGGTATTTGGGGTGAATTTCAAATTTTTAATGACTAGTATATGTAAGCCCCATTTTTAGATAGTAATACAGGAAAAAAATATTTCCCTCTTTTTCATTTTCTTTTGCTTTTGGTGGATTATATGTGTTTTTGTTTAATGCAACTCTGCTTCAATAAACCTCTAGAACATTAACATAAATTTTAATAGACTATAGCATAGAAAATAAGAAGTGGTGATAATTATTATTGGCAAAGGTCTACAATATTTGGGGCTTAGGATGATGCAAAACTATTACGTATACTAGGATTGAATTTGGTTATACATTAAAGTGGAAAACATGGTAATTTCAAGGTGCAATAGATGGCTATGATTGGGAGGTTGTATTACACTAGTGAATTAAATTTTGGAAGCCATTCAAGTATATTCACACTCCATGGGTTATATTCCTATTAAAATAATGGAAACTTTAGGAAATAATGCTTCATTTTCTTTGGATAGGAAGACAAGAAAATAATGCATTAGATTTGGTTAAATGGAGTAAAATTACCAAGAATAAATCAATAGGATAACAGGGGCTTAATAATATACATAAATTTTGTAAAACACTAGATACAAAGGGTCTTTAGAGATTGATAACATGTAGAGTATTATGATATGAAGTTATCAATGAGAAATATTTGGGTTCCATGAACTTTAATGTGTGGATTAAACTATATATCAAGTCAATTACCAATACTTCTGTCATTTGAAAAGCATTATTAGTAGGTAATTTTTTTGGTTTGGAGAATAAAAAATGAGAAGAATGTAAGACTAGGAAAACACCATTAACTAGGGAGTGAAGATGATTATTACTTGTCCTAAAATTTAATAGAGCATATAAATAGATAACTAGTTTCTAGAATTTAATATTTGTAGATGATATAATGCTATTTCAAAACAATACCTTAAGAGAAGCACTAATATATAAGGACCAGTTAAATCTATATTTTGCTACTATAGGAATGATAATAAGCTTTTAGAATACTAACATAAATTTTAATAGACTATAGCCTAGATAAAAAGAAGTGGTGATAAGGATTTTTGGTTTGAATCTAATTGAGTTTGGCAAAGGGCTATAATATTTTGGGATTAAAATGATGCCAAATTATTATAGATACTAGGATTAGATTTCGTTATATATTAAAGTAGAAAAAATGGTAATTTCAAAGTGCAATAGATGGTTATCATTAAGAGGTTGTTTTACACTAGTGAAGTAAATTTTGGAAGCCATTCTAGTATATTCACACTCCATAGGTTATATTGCTCATAAAATAGTTGAAACTTCAGTAAGAAATGTTTCATTTTATTTGGATAGAAAGAAGGAAAAATAGTTCATTAGATTTGGTTAAATGGAGTAAAAGTACCAATCCTAAATCAATAGGATAACAGGGGCTTAATAATAAACATAACTTTGGGAAAGAACTAGCTACCAAGATTATTTGGAGATTGATAACATGTAAAGGATTATGATATGAGGCTATCAAGGAGAAATATTTGGGTGAAATAAACTTTAATGTGTGGATTAGACTACCTATCAAGTTAATGACCAATAGTTCTATCATTTGAAAAGCATTATTTGCAGGTAATTTTTTAGTTTGGATAATATGAAATGGGAAGAAAGTAAGACTAGGAAAACACCCCTAACTAGAGAGTGAAGATGATTATTAGTTGCCTTAAAATTTAAGAGAGCATATAAATAGATAACTAGTTTCTAGAATTTAATATTTTTAGATGATACAATCCTATTTTAAAATAATACCTTAAGAGAAGCACTAATATATAAGAATATGTTAAATCTATATTTTTTTGCTATAGGAATGGTAATAAACCTCTAGAATACTAACATAAATTGTAATATACTATAGCCTAGATAAGAAGAAAAGGTGATAATACTTTTTTTTTTCAATCTAATTGAGTTTGGTAAAGGGCTATAATATTTGGGGTTTAGGATGATGCCAAATTGTTATGGATACTATGATTGGATTTGGTTATACATTAAAGTGGAAAAAATGGTAATTTCAAGGTGTAGTATATGGTTATCATTGGGAGGTTGTTTTACACTAGTGAAGTCAATTTTGGAAGCCATTCTAGTATATTCACACCCATCGGTTATATTCCTATTAAAATCGTGGAAACTTCAGGAAGAAATTCTTTATTTTATTTGGATAGGAAGAAGGAAAAAATGCATTATATTTGGTTAAATGGAGTATAATTACCAAGACTAAATCAATAGGAGAACGAGGCTTTAATAATATACATAAATTTTGGAAAGCACTAGCTACCAAGAGTCTTTAGAGATAGATAACATGTAAAGGATTATGATATAGGTTATCAAGGATAAATATTTGGATTCCATGAAATTTAAAGTGTGGATTAGAATACCTATCAATTCAATGACCAATACCTCTATCATTTTTAAAACATTATTAGCAGATAATTTTTTATTTTGGAGTATAGAAAATGAGAAGAATGTAAGACTAGGAAAACACCCCTAACTAGGTAGTGAAGATTATTATTACTTGTATTAAAATTTAATAGAGCATATAAATAGATAAATAGTTTCTATAATTTAATATTTGTAGATGATATAATCCTATTTCAAAACAATACCTTAAGAGAAGCACTAATATATAAGGACTAGTTAAATCTATATTGTGCTACTATAGGAATGGTAATAAGCTTCTAGAATACTAACATAAATTTTAATAGACTATAGCCTAGATAAAAATAAGTGATGATAAGGATTTTTGGTTTGAATCTAATTGAGTTTTGCAAAGGGCTATAATATTCGGGGATTAGGATGATGCCAAATTATTACAGATACTAGGATTGGGTTTGGTTATACATTAAAGTGGAAAATTAGTAATTTCAAGGTGCAATATATGGTTATCATTGGGAGTTTTTTTTACACTAGTGAAGTCAATTTTGGAAGCCATTCTAGTATATTCGCTCTCCATGTGTTATATTCCTAATAAAATAGTTGAAACTTCAGTAAGAAATGTTTCATTTTCTTTGGATAAGAAGAAGGAAAAAAATGCATTAGATTTGGTTAAATGGAGTATAATTACCAAGACTAAATCAATAGGAGAATGAGGCTTTAATAATATACATAACTTTGGAAAAGCACTAGCTACCAAGAGTCTTTAGAGATTGATAACATGTAAAGGATTATGATATAGGTTATCAAGGATAAATATTTGGATTCCATGAAATTTAAAGTGTGGATTAGACTACCTATAAATTCAATGACCAATACCTCTATCATTTTTAAAACATTATTAGCAGATAAGTTTTTAGTTTGGAGTATAGAAAATGCAAAGTATGTAAGACTAGGAAAACACCCCTAACTAGGTAGTGAAGATTATTATTAGTTGTAGTAAAATTTAATAGAGCATATAAATAGATAAATAGTATCTATAATTTAATATTTGTAGATGATATAATCCTATTTCAAAACAATACCTTAAGAGAAGCACTAATATATAAGGACTGGTTAAATCTATATTGTGCTACTATAGGAATGGTAATAAGCTTCTAGAATACTAACATAAATTTTAATAGACTATAGCCTAGATAAAAATAAGTAGTTATAAGGATTTTTGGTTTGAATCTAATTGAGTTTGGCAAAAGGCTATAATATTTGGGGATTAGGATGATGCCAAATTATTACAGATACTAGGATTGGATTTGGTTATACATTAAAGTGGAAAAATAGTAATTTCAAGGTGCAATAGATGGTTATCATTGGGAGGTTTTTTTACACTAGTGAAGTCAATTTTGGAAGCCATTCTAGTATATTCACACTCCACGGGTTATATTCCTAATAAAATAGTTGAAACTTCAGTAAGAAATGTTTCATTTTCTTCTGATAGAAAGAAGGAAAAATAGTTCATTAGATTTGGTTAAATGGAGTAAAAGTACCAATCCTAAATCAATAGGATAACACGGGCTTAATAATAACCATAAATTTGGAAAAGCACTAGCTACCAAGAGTATTTGGAGATTGATAACATGTAAAGGATGATATGAGGCTATCAAGGAGAAATATTTGGGTTCCATGAACTTTAAAGTGTGGATTAGACTACCTATCAAGTTAGTGACCAATAGTTATATCATTTGAAAAGCATTATTTGTAGGTAATTTTTTGGTTTGGAGAATAGGAAATTGGAAGAAAGTAAGACTAGGAAAACACCCTTAACTAGGGAGTGAAGATGATTATTAGTTATCTTAAATTTAAGAGAGCATATAAATAGATAACTAGTTTCTAGAATTTAATATATTTAGATGATACAATACTATTTTAAAACGATACCTTAAGAGAAGCACTAATATATAAGAATATGTTAAATCTATATTGTGCTGCTATAGGAATGGTAATAAAACTCTAGAATACTAACATAAATTTTAATAGACTATAGCCTAGATAATAAGAATTGGTGATAATAAATTTTTATTTCAATCTAATTGATTTTGGTAAAGGGCTATAATATTTGGGGTTTAGGATGATGCCAAATTGTTATGGATACTAGGATTGGATTTGGTTATACATTAAAGTGGAAAAAATGGTAATTTCAAGGTGTAGTAGATGGTTATCATTGGGAGGTTGTTTTACACTAGTGAAGTCAATTTTGGAAGCCATTCTAGTATATTCACACTCCATGGGTTATATTCCTATTAAAATAGTGGAAAATTTAGGAAGAAGTTCTTTATTTTATTTGGATAGGAAGAAGGAAAAATAATGCATTAGATTTGGTTAAATGGAAGAAAATTACCAAGACTAAATCAATAGGAGTACGAGGCTTTAATAATATACATAAATTTGGGAAAGCACTAGCTACCAAGAGTCTTTAGAGATTGATAACATGTAAAGGATTATGATATAGGTCATCAAGGATAAATATTTGGATTCCATGAAATTTAAAGTGTTGATTAGACTACTTATCAATTCAATGACCAATACTTCAATCATTTGTAAAGCATTATTAGCAGATAATTTTTTATTTTGGAGAATAGAAAATGGGAAGAATGTAAGACTAGGAAAACACCCCTAACTAGGTAGTGAAGATTATTATTAGTTGTCTTAAAATTTAATAGAGCACATAAATAAATAAATAGTTTCTAGAATTTAACATATGTAGATGATATATGTCTATGTCAAAATGATACCTTAAGAGAAGCACTAATGTATAATGACTTGTTAAATCTATAATATTTTGCTACAGGAATGGTAATAAACCTCTAGAATACTAATGTAACTTTTAATAGAATATAGCCTAGATAAGAAGAAGTGTTGATAATTATTTTTGGTTTCAATCTAATTGAGGTTGGCAAAGTGCTACAATTTATAGGGTTTAGGTTGATGCTAAATTATTATGGATACTAGGATTTGATTTGGTTATACATTAAAGTGGGAAAAATAGTAATTTCAAGGTGCAATATATGGTTATCATTGGGAGGTGTTTTTACACTAGTGAAGTAAACTTTGGAAGCCATTCCAGTATATTCGCACTCCATGGGTTATATTCCTATTAAAATAGTGAAATATTTGAGAAGAAATACTTCATTTTATTTGGATAGGAAGAAGGAAAAATAATGCATTAGATTTGGTTAAATAAAGTAAAATTACCTAGCCTAAAAAAATAGGAGGATGTGGGCTTAATAATATACATAACATTGAGAAATCACTAGCTACCAAGATTCTCTGGAGATTGATAAAATGTCAAGGTTTACGATATGATATTATCAAGGGGAAATATCTAGGTTCCATGAAATTTAAAGTGTGGATTAGACTACCTATCACATAAATGAATAATAATTCTATCATTTGAACAAAATTATTAGCAGGCAATTTTTTGGTTTGGAAAATAGAAAATGAGAAGAAAGTAAGACTAGGAAAACACACCTAACTAGGGAGTGAAGATTATTACTTGTCTTAAAATTTAATAGAGCATATAAATAGATAACTAGTTTCTAGAATTTAATATTTGTAGATGATATAATCCTATTTAAAAATGATACCTTAAGAGAAGCACTAATATATAAGGAATTATTAAATATATATTATGTTGTTATAGGAATGATAAGAAACCTCTGGAATATTAATATAACTTTTAATAGACTATATCCTATATAAGGAGAAGTGGTTATAAGGATTTTTGGTTTGAATCTAATTTAGTTTGGAAAAGGGATCCAAAATTTAGAATTTAAGATGATGTCAAATTATTATGGATACTAGGATTCGATTTGGTTATAAATTAAAGTGGAAAAAATGGTAATTTCAAGGTGCAATAGATAGTTATTATTGGGAGGTTTTTTTACACTAGTGAAGTCAATTTTGGATGTCATTCTAGTATATTCGCACTCCATGGGTTATATTCCTATTAAAATAGTGAAAAAATTAGGAAGAAATTATTCATTTTATTTGGATAGGAAGAAGGGAAAGTAATGCATTAGATTTTATTAAATGGAGTAAATTTACCAAGCCTAAATTAATAGGAGGATAGGGCCTTAATAATATACATAACTTTGGGAAAGCACACACTAGCAAGAGTCTTAGGAGATTTATAACATGTAAAGGATTATTATTTTTTATTAAAGTAGAAGAAGGGGTTTTGAAAGGGATCCCAAACATTTTATAATAAACATAAAAGAATAAGATTTAAACTCCAAATATGGTTCCAAAAATAAGGTTTCAGACCTTAAAAAATAATATCAAACAACCTAAATATTATCTATGTTTTTGACTTCAGGATCATTTAATATTACAAAATATGTAACAAAAAATGAACAATCAACAAACCCACACAAAGCTTAAAATTTAAGTTGGGTCTTGAGCCTCAAGATTTTCCTTTTTGGTCCTCCAAGAAAGTAATTAAGAATGTTGGTATTTCAAAAAGTAGTTTAGAATGTAGGTATTTCAGTATGCAGTTATAGTCCCCTATTCATGGCTCTAGTCAATGAGACTCTCATGAAAGCATATTATTCAACAGGATCAATCATGTCATATTTCCTTATGATGCTTCAATTTTTGGTACAAATAATGACTGATCTTTTTATATGTGGACTCAAAAACATGAGTATTAGGACTTATAGAAGTTCCACATACCAACTCAAGTCCCATTGAGAAACAAGATGCAACTTGTACCTCACAAAATAATTATTAGTAAAAAAACCAAGAGTAGAGTAGACCAAACCAAAAAGTGAACTTTTCCAGAGGCATAATCTTGTTTGGTCAAAAAAACATGATCTCGTTCAAAAATAAAGGATCCACCATTTTTTGAGACTCATTGTCAAGTCCTATTTTATTTCCTTCATCCCTAATATTATACTTGTAGGTATGTTCAAACTCCTCCCTCCATATGAACAGTAAATATTTATGCATAAAATATTTAAAATATCCCTAGAAAATTTAATCTCTGATATCATTTTATTCATAATCCTTGGATTCACTATTAATTATTTCTTAAACATAATGAGGGAATATTAACTCCCAAAACTGCAATTCATCCAAAGGTACACCCATGTTTACTAGACATTCAGATGCCCCATTAGCCTCTATGTAGACATGGTCAATATGCATTTCTTCAAGGATATTAATATCATTTATCATATCTGCTATATTACATCCTGGAGGGTGTTTTCCATTCAAAATATTAATTATGTTTTGTGAATCTTCTTCTATTATTAATTTCCTTATATTTAGCTTACCAAGAAGTTAAAAACCCATAAAGGCTACTCTAGCTTCAACAACATGGCTTATTTGATCTCCTAGAGTCTCTGCATAAGCCAAGAGTGGTCTACCCCAATAATATTGAAAGATACCTCCAGCTCCAAAAATCCCAAGATATAGTTTTGTTGCTCCATCAAAGTTAGATTCTATCCATCCACTTGGAGGTGTTTTCCATTTTGAATTGGTTCAAGGGTGAACTAAGGATGAGTAGGAATTCTGGTAATTGGAAGCTAGCTCCAAAACTTTAGCAATTTCTTTCTCTGGGTTTGGTTCAAAATCATTGTTGAAATTCATGATACCTAAAATTTCCAACACTGCACTTAAAATTCTATTTTTCACTGATGTGCAGTTTTTCTTCTTGTCTTTGAAGATCTAATGGTTTTTTCTTTCCATAACCTCCATAGAACATGTGGAAGACTTAACCTCCATAATATTTGCAATATTTTACTTTTAAAGGGGAACTCCCATTGGATACAGAGATCAGAGAGAGACTTGGGGAGAACCCACTCTACCTAGAAGTTATTCAAAATATTATTTAGAAGCTCAACTATAAAAAGGGAAGGTACATAAGAGATGATCAATATTTTCCTCACTCATTTCGTAGAGAATACACCTATTTAGAAATGTAAAACCTATTTTACACAAATTATCCATGGTCAAGACCTTATTTTCGACTACTAGATAATAGAAGTGTGTTATGTTGGGAATGAGGTCTTTGATCCAAATATTAGCTACTAAAATCCATCCAGAGCCCTCCCCTTCAAGGAATAATAACCTGATTTGACTGAGTATGTTCCTTCCTTTTGGCTCATCCAAATAAGAGAGTATAAAGATCTAGTATTGTTCAAGAAATAGATCTATAGAAGAATATTTAGATTACTTATATTTTGTTGATTTATATCATCAAGATTATCCACGTATAAATATTTCCATTTATTACTATATTCCTTAGTGATTATATAATATTTGACTAGGTTCCTTAGCTTTCTAAAACTCAGTCCACCCCCTTCTTTTTGGAACATACCTTATCCCAAGACACTAAGGCTATTCTTTTTTTCTCCATCACTCTGGAACATTCGAAATTTCTTTGAGTTTTCTCTATTCTCTCATAGATTTTGACTAGCATTTTAAATAGAGACATGAAGTAAATGGGTATGTTTTGATGTGAAGACTTGACCAATTGAGCATTACCAGTCTGGCTAAGTAAGGAATCCCTCCAACCTAAATTTTTTTTGTTAAACACTCCACCATTGGGTTCCATAGAGCTACCTTCATCCTTCCTTTACATAGTGGTATTCCTAGATAGGTGGTTGGAAGGTCTCCAATGCCACAACCAAATATACTAGCTAACTTAACCTTTGTAGTCCTATGAGTGTTAAAAAAATAATTTTTTCTCTTATCATAGATAAATTTTTGACCCATAGCTTGGTCATACTAATAAAGGATAATTTTTTCTCTTTTGCCTATGGAATAGCGTATTTTAAAGAGATAATTGTATCATCCACAAACTGGTGGTGGGACATAGGTTGCACATTACTAGATGGGATGATCCCATCAACCCTACCTCATGTTGAAGACACTAAGATTGTCCTTCCCAAAGCCTAAAAAAGGATAATAAATAGATAGGGAGATAAGGGGTCTCCCTATATGTACCCCATCTTGCTTGGAAAATACCCTACTAGAGATCCATTCACCAAGATAGAAAACATAGTAGAAGAGAAGTGCCCCTTGATAAGACTTACCCATTCTTGATGAAACAAAACTTGCTCAAAACATTAATTAGGAACTCCCTTGATACTTTTTCATATGCCTTGTTCATGCCCAACTTTAGTAACATCCCTACTTTTCCACTCTTATCAATGGAATGAATTACCTCATGCATGGTAATGATTCCTTCTAAAATTTGATGCCTCTTCACAAAAAATCCTTGTTGGGAATCAATAATAAATGGTAATACATTTTTTAATATTTTGGCAAGGACTTTTGAAATAAATTTGAAAATAAAGGAGCAAACACTTATCAATCAGAAGTCATAAAAAGACTTGGCTCCAAATACTTTTGGTATTAAAACTAGAAATGTTGAGTTGACATATCTTGGCATAAACTATTTTTTTTAGAAATGCATTACTGCTTGAGTGACACCCCTCCAACAATATGCAAAAAATTATGGGAAAAACAACTAGACAACCATCAGGTCCTGGGGCCTTGTCTCCATGCATCCTAAACATAGCTTTTCAAATTTCCTCTTCTTTGAAGATGTTGAGCAAGTAATTATTTAATTGGTCTATAACTAGGCACGAAATATTATAAAGGATTGAATATGAAGTAGCCTCATTTATAGAATCTTCCACACCTATGAGATTGAAGAAGAAATTAATAGCCTCCTCTCTTATTTTTATGGGATAAAAATTTATTGATCCATCATGTTTAACCACTTCTTTAATTTTATTATTACTCTTGTGTCTTAAGGTAGAGACATGAAAGAATTTTGTATTCCTATAACCTTCGTTTATCTAGGTAACTTTGGATTTTTGCCTCCAAAAAGTTTCCTCAAAAGCTAAAACATTGTGGAATTCGCACAAAAGCTCATTTTTTTTTTACGCTCAAATCATAAGATAGATTTTTCATACTGAAGGGTTGACTCTAAATCATTTAACTATTTTTAAAATATACATTTTTCTTCTAAATATCACCAAAAATATCCCTATTCCACACCTTAATACCTTTCTTTATAAACCTTAGCTTTGTTTCCACTTGGGTTAACTTACTTCTAGAAAAATCTTGTCACCATCAATCCTCAATATTATTTTAAAAATCCTCATATTGGAGTTACATCTTCTCAAAATAAAAATGGATCTTGAAGGTTCTTTTTTGGACATTTGACTCCAAAAATAGTAGATTATGTTCATATCCTATATTCAGATTGGTTGTTAGTGTTGAATCCCCAAAAATAAGAAGACTCTTGTGTGACAGCAAAAACTAATCCAAACAAATTTGAATTAATTAGTCTCCTAGTCATCTATTACTCGAAGTATACTTTGCTATTCGAAGCTCTATATCCATAAGTTTATTCTCATTTGAAAAATTTATAAAATCCATCATACCTTTAGTAATGGACTGAATCCCTCCCTTTTTATTTGAAGGGTGGAGAAGAGTTAAAGTACCCTACCAAAACCCATGGAATGTCCATAAATTCATTACTTAATTGGATTAGATCCTTCTATAAATATTTTCTTCCTATAATTGAATTTAGAGCATAAACATTAGTAACTATCCATTGTTGATTTTCCTCCTTATCAAAAAAATAGATAGCCATGAAGCTCCGATTCAAAACTATCAATCTTCCATGAAATCTATTCTAATTTCACATACTTAAAAGGCCTTCTAAGGCCCCTACAAATGGGTCAACATGTAAAGGTTTATGATATGAGGTTATCAAGGAGAAATATTTGGGTTCCATAAACTTTAAAGTGTGGATTAGAATACCTATCAAGTTAAATACCAATAGTTCTATCATTTGAAAAGCATTATTTACAGGTAATTTTTTGGTTTGGAGAATAGGAAATGGGAAGAAAGTAAGACTAGGAAAACACCCCTAACTAGGGAGTGAAGACAATTATTAACTGTCTTAAAATTTAAGAGAGCATATAAATAGATAACTAGTTTCTAGAATTTAATATTTTTAGATGACATAATCCTATTTCAAAATGATACCTTAAGAGAAGCACTAATATATAAGGACTTTTTAATTCTATATAGTGCTACTATAGGAATGGTAATAAACCTCAAGAATACTAACATAAATTTTAGTTGACTATAGCCTATATAAGAAGAAGTGGTGATAAGGATTTTGGGTTTCAATTTAATTGAGTTTCGTAAAGGGCTACAATATTTGGGTTTTAGGATTATGCCAAATTATTATGGATACTAGGATTGGATTTGGTTATACATTAAAGTGGAAAAATGGTAATTTCAAGGTGCAATAGAAGGCTATCATTGGGAGGTTATTTTACACTAGTGAAGTCAATTTTGGAAGTCATTATAGTATATTCACACTCCATAGGTTATATTATTATTAAAATATTGGAAACTTCTAAAAGAAATGCTTCATTTTATTTGGATAGAAAGAACAGAAAATAATGCATTAGATTTGATTAAATAGAGTAAAATTACCAAGCCTAAATGAATAGGAGAATGGGGGCTTAATAATATACATAACTTTGGAAAAGCACTAGCTACCAAGAGCCTTTGAAGATTGAAAACATGTAAAGAATTATGATATAAGGTTATCAAGGAGAAATATTTGTGTTCCATGAACTTGAAAGTGTGGATTAGACTACCTATCAAGTCATTGACCAATACTTCTATGATTTAAAAAGCATTATTAGTAGCTAATTTTTCATTTGGAGAATAGAAAATGGGAAAGAAAGTAAAACTAGGAGAACACCCCTAACTAGGGAGTGAAGGCAATTATTAGTTGTCTTAAAATTTAAAAGAGAATATAAATAGATAGCTAGTTTCAAGAATTTAATATTTGTAGACGATATAATCCTATTTCAAAATGATACCCTAAGAGAAACACTACTATATAAGGGCTTGTTAAATCTATATTGTGCTTCTATAGAAATTGTAATAAAACTCTAGAATACTAATATGAATTTTAATAAACTATAGCCTAGATAAGAAGACGTGGTGATAAGGATTTTTGGTTTCAATATAATTGAGTTTGGCAAAGGGCTACAATATTTAGGGTTTAAGATGATGCCAAATTATTATGGATACTAGGATTGGATTTGGTTATACATTAAAGTGGAAAAATGGTAATTTCAAGGTACAATATATGGTTATCATTGGGAGGTTATTTTACACTAGTGATGTCAAATTTGGAAGCCATTCTAGTATATTCACACTCCATGGGTTATATTCCTATTAAACTAGTGGAATAACTATCTAAGGGTGTTATTGAGTAGCACAGAATAAAATATGTTAATTTTAATCAAGTTGTGGAACTAACAGTTTTTAGGGTTTTGATGATGCGAAAGGATTTTTTCTGAGGTGGAGGGATGATGGTGGGCAGGAAGGCTGGTTTGGGAGAGCATAAGAGCACCAGTAGGTCGAACCAGGGGCATGACAGGGTGGAGGGAGGGCAAGCAGAGTCTGGGGACGTCGAGGATCCACCAGACAAATGGGGAGATGGACCTCAGAAGTCGTATGCTCTGGCAGCGGCTTCTGAAACCCTAAGTGGGCTCTCCACCAAGGAGCTATTTCTATCCGAGAATGAGTTGGACATCTCAATAGAAATTCTTTCAAGCTTTGTGGAATTCAAAAAATTTACCCTCATTAATAAGTTTATTGGTGGTTGTCCCGAAATGGAGACCATCCATAAGTGGGCATCTAGAAAATGGCAGACCTCTGGTCATTTGGAGCTGGTTGCCCTAACTCGGGGCTTTTTCATGATTAGACTGAGCAATAGGGAGGACTACTATAAAATCCTGGCTAGATGGCCTTGGTTCTTGGGCCGTAGGAGAATCTTTCTAAGGAAGTGGGTTTTGGACTTTAACCCCGATACCCAGAATATCAACATTGCTCCAATATGGGTTAGGCTCACGAATATCCCCCTTTTTTGCTGGCATGAAAATGTAATTAGAGGAATTTCTCAATCCATCGGGGAGTTGGTCACTATAGACCCTCCCACCAGGGCTCAAAAAAGATTTGTCCAAGCTCGGTTCTGTGTTTTGGTGGACTTGGAGATGGACCTCCCTTCCTCCATTAATCTATGGTCTGAGGGTTCTTTTCTACACAAGCAAGCTATTGTTTATGAGAACAGACTAGCTTTCTTCCCCCAGTGTAGTTCTCAAGGGTATCTTCAGTCCAATTGTCCTCTTCAAAATCCAGGGAAGAAGAAGCGGGATCCCTGCAACCCTTTGGAGCACGGTGAAGGTAAGACGAAGCACTCTATTGCAAAAGACCATGAATCTCCAGGTCCATCCAGAGACCATCTCAAATCCTCCTTACCAGATGAGGAAATCACCATTCAACCAGACTTCGAGCTGTGCGATGGACACTCCCAACTAGGACCACAGGGGGAAAAGGAACATGCCCCCCCCTTATCACCACACTAGCAGATTCACCCAAAATTTTTGACCGACACTCTCCCGAGGCACAAAAGATATTGGAAGATTACCTGCTGGGAAGAAGAGGTTACCAACCTGGTAATATTAGCCCTCGAATTATGAGGAGTCGAACGCAAGGGGTGGATTTTGGTGGTAATAGGAAGTAGGGCCATCCCCCCAACAAGTAAAAGAGAGACAAGGAAACTACGGTTGATGTCACAAATGGCACCCAACGGTTGCAATTTCAAGATGACTCTGATTCTTTGATGGGTGACGCACTTATCCCAAAACCTCCCCTCCAGCAGGGAAAGGGAGGTAGGAAGAAACTCAAACCTTACAAATGAAAGTCATCCTGGATGTGAGAACCTGCGATGGGAATGACGAGTGGGCTCATGGTTCTTTGGGACCCAGAGAGTGTTGAGGGCAACTTCTTTTCATCTTCCAGTAGGACTTTCAACTTTTTGTTTCAGTCCCAAGCCATCATTTTTTCTTGGATCCTATTCATCGTGTTTGCTTCGAATTCTGCCTCGGAGAAAGCAAAAATGTGGAAAGTTATTTCCCTGATAAGGGAGATTTTTTGTAGTTTTCTTGGCTGTCTTTTTCTGCTTTCCAATGGTCCAGTTTTTATATTGGCCATAGTTTCCAGGATAATCAGGCAAAAATGCCTCCTTGTAGCCCTCGGGCAATTAGCAGCTTTTTGTTTTTTCTGCATACAGGTTTATTCATCCAGCCAAGAGGCACGAAGCACCATTTAGCAAGGCTAATTTTGTATATAAGGTTTTGGGACCCTCTATAAAAACCCACTGTTAATATATTATAATAATTACCAAAAAAAAATTATCTAAGGGTGTTATTGATTAAATATATTTTAAATTAATCTTACAATTTTTTAAAAAGGGTTATAAATATATATAAAAGTTTAAATAACTTTTTCAAAAAATTCATAAACCTAAAATTTTCCATAATTGAAGTTTTAAGGGGGGGAGTATTGGTAATTTAAAACTTCAATCTCTCTCTTGTGTTAAGATGAATTCAGTTGAATTCCTCACCCCTCATAACTTTCACCCATGGGAGCCCAAAATTTTAAATCTCTTTCTCTTTCAAAGGGCTAAGAGAAAAGCATCATTTGTAACCTAATAATTAAATTCCTTTTTTGTTTTATCTTTTAGGTAGGGTGTATTCTTATAGCTTTATTTATAGTAGCCTTTAATTTTTAGAGGTATATATTGTTTATAAAATCTCTAAAAAGTATAAGAAGATATTCACTAACTTCATTTATATCAAAACAAATATATTTTTTATTTTATTGTTTTATAGGATCTTTACATTGGCAATTCCTATAAACATTAACTAAAATGTATGTATATATATATTAAAAAAAAATTTGGTCAACCAAATCTCTCATTTTCACTTCAATTTTTCATTTGAAGTTAATGGAGGGGTTTTTACAGTCGGAAAGGTTTTTCTGAGATGAACACAATGGTGGTGTCATTTTTTCAGTTTCAAGACTATTTTCAATGATGTTTTTAAATTCGAAATTTATTGTATCATGGAGTGCACTCTCGGTTGAACTCGACACTCCCAGAATTGGTGCCCTTGTTTTGTTGGTTGTCCATTTTTTGGACCTTGTTATTCATACCATTGTGGCATACAGGTGGATACCACTACTTATGCTTGTAGAATCAATTTGGACATCCCTTATAGTTTTTTTGGTTCTTTATCCATCCTATCTTCACATTATTTTTGTGAGACACTTTTATTTCATGGTTCGTGAGCACTAGTCTACGAGTATGAATTCTTTTATGCAACAAGTCTCTAATTTTTTGAGACATCTAATGGGTCCATTGTAGGATTCTTAATGGAATTTTTCCTAAAGAGGGGGTTGAAGAGGACATATTCCTTCCTCTCAATCCTCCATGCACATCTTCCTTATTCTTCTATTATGGCAGGTGGTTTCCCCTTGAAATTTTCTATCATTACCCTAATTTTATTGTTTGTCCATAAGGTTTGGACCTAGTTAACAACCCATTGTACTCATATAGGTGGAAACCACATACTCATGCTTGTGGAGTCATTTTTGGACTACACATGTGATTTTTTGTGGTTCTATCTCCATCCTATATTCACTTTAGATTTAGGGGACTTTTCTTTAAAGATCTTTATTATTTTGATCACATGTTGTAAATGAGTATCTTATTAGTCCTTGGTGTTGGGACTCATCTTTTGTAGGTATACCACATATTGTTTATTATTTTTTCACTTACCCCTACTATTCTTAGAAGCACTTCATTTAGAAAAATATTTAGAGCGAGGACATACACTTGGAATATATTCCAAATAAGGCATAAATTGCAGTCATATTCACCAAGTCAATTTCTTCTCCACGTTACCTTCAGTTGTGAGAAAAAATTAGAGTATTACAACTGCATTGACAAAGAGGTCTTCCACCTCTCACAAATTATTGTACATGAGTACCGAATCATGCCTTGTTGTTGGGACTCATCTTTTATTTGTTAAATAGGACAATCTTCACCATCCAAAGATAAACCTCTTTCATACTTCTTTGCTTTTTATTGATGGCTTTTCCCACTGGGTTTTTACCATCACTTCAAAACAAAGAGGTGATAGTTGGTTTTTCCCCATAGGGGTTTTTCCACCAACTATCTATATTGTACATGAGTACCTAATCAGGCGTTGTTGCTGAGACTCATATTTTATTTGTTAAAGAGGACAATATTCACCATTCAAAGATAAGCCTCTTTCATACTTCTTTGCTTTTGATTGGTGGTTTTTCCCACTGGGTTTTTTACCATCATTTCAAAACAAAGGGGTGATAGTTGGTTTTTCCCCACAGGGGTTTTTCCACCAACTATCCATGTTGTACATGAGTACCTAATCAGGCCTCATTTTCGGGACTCATTTGTAAATATCTCCCCTAGTATCACTTAAGGGGGGTGTTAGAATAAGTGAATATTCTCTTAAGTTCACTAGGATACACACTTGAGTTTCCACTCCTCCATGTGTCAGGAGTACTCTCAGTGGTTTCTTCATCAGGTTTGATGAGTTGTTGTAATCCAACGGCTCTCAATGATCAACTTTGCTATTTATATAGAGTAAGTTCCACTCTTCTCTTCATGTTTTGTGTAATACTTTGCATATCTATTATTGTGAAATTCTAACATTTTCTATTCGTAAATATAAAAGCATCCATAGCTATTTTGGAAAATTAAAAAATCAATCAATGAACAATCAACATAAGACAAAATATATGAATACCCTTTAGGTAGTGCAACACCAATGTTATTCCTTGTTGAGTGATACAATGAACCAGTTGCCAACATACACCAATGGTTAGAACAATGAGTTCTATATTTAAAGGGGACACTTCTCCCCTAAGGTTTAGGTAATAGAATGCATCAATTATTAGGTCTTAAATCAAAGTATGAAAAGGGAAAATAATATGAATAACTTTGTGTTCTATATAATTGTTACAAAGGTGAGTTCCAATTCATTGTCAAGGCGTTAAGATAGATAAATATGATTCATTTGTTCAAATAAGCACCAAGATATAAGCATTTTTTTTTATCACCAATTGCATTAGAGAATTAACGAAAAGCAAGATTTTAGGATTGCTACCTTAAAATTAATACCATATATCATTTATGTACATTAAATTATTATCATAAAAATCATACCATTCAATAATATATAATGTGAAACTTATGAATTATAACACATTAAGATGGGTCTTAGATATTGAAATTCAAATTCCTATTCTAAGCAGATTTCAAAGAAAATTCAAAAGAAAAGGTTTAGAGAAAGAAATAAAAATAAGCCATTGTTTTCATAAGGATTCATTTTGAATCTGTTGAAGCAAAAAATCTGAATTTAAACTAGATCTTACTTTATCAACCTTTGCACAATCTAATATCAAAGTGGTGCCATATTCAAAGAGAAAATAAGCAACACAATAGAATTGGCTTAAATGCAACCACCATCAATATGTGCAGATCACACTAAGAATTCTAGTATATTGCACTACCAAGATATTCAATCATTACATTCTCAAAAATTGCTAACATCATGTGATTGCAAGACTAAATATCCAAGGTACAATATCAAGGGTGTATATGTCCACTATCTACAAAGAAATAAAATTCTAAAAGACTTATTGCTAAAAGTGGAATACAACCTTTTGGAATGGGATCTAAATGACTATTTATAGCATTAAAATATAAAATTTTAATGCTCTATAGTTGTGCAAATGATCTATCTATGGATTATGTGTTAGTATGTAATTCTTCTTTATCTTGACCTTCAATTTCAGCCTTTGATCTTCTAACTATATTACAAGCGTATCTCTAAATATTGTGTAGCTGAATCATAACACTTCTTGTGGTCTAAGTTGTCGTGCACCTATGATCTAGAATCGGTCTTGGATTAGTGTATCTTTTCTATTGAGCTATCACACATTTGAGGGTACTGTAATAAGTTATAGGTTCACTCTATACTTCTTGACCCCCCTTGAACTTCATATTCTCTTTTTATTTCCTATAAATCATGGAATAAAGAGGAAATTATTTCAAAATAACTTTAGCAGTAAAATATCACAAATTGGTCGATGACTAACTGATTTAATTATTTATTTACTTATTTTAATATCAAAATATCTTATACATTGTAGCAACATATTTTATGGATTTAAATTATGCTTTCCTCCATTATAGCATCATTTATTTTTAGGACATCAATCTGATTAGCTATCAATTATTGAGTGCTAATTTCATTGCCAGAGCATATTTTAAATCTTTGAGCAATAAATTTCAATTGCTAGATTTTATGTCTTAACCATATTTTTTGTGTCAAATTTCATGTTTAATGTCTAAATGGTAAATTTCCATTTTCAAGTTTGATTTTTAATATCCAGATGCTCGTTTCTAATTTTTGAGTTTGTTAGATCCGAGGTGTAGAGCAATTGATTTGACCTAACCCTGAAAGGGGAGTGGAGGTCCAAGTTTCAAATCTTGGGCCTCACTGGTATGAACACTTGTCCCTTTCTTAGTGATTTTAGCGGCATACAAGGTTTAAAATGATTGTTGCATGGTGGTTATAGGGTTGGACTACAGGAAGATCTATGTGGTGACTTTCGATATGGACAATGTAGAATACTATGGGTGCCATAAAAGCTAGATAGTCTTCTTGGATTCATAGTGGCTATCGATTCCACCATATAAATTAAAAAAAAAAATATTGTTGAGTTTGATTTCAATTTCTAGGTTTGATTTTTTATTTGTAAGGTTTCATCATTTTTTAATTGTTGAACTCCATTTTGATTTTTATATTTATATTTTTCAATTGTCAGAATTTATTTTCCATTTGTCGAGCTTGATTTTTTAAATTTTTAGGTTTCATTTTAAATTGACAGGTCTCATTCCTTAATGAAATTTTCTCTATCTTATAGTTTTTCAAGTGATAGGATTTTGGTACCCCATTTTCTTATGCCATGGTATAGGATCTTTGGAAACACACTTAGTCATATTTTGCTCTTATGTGCTAGGTTTATTTTTCTTACTATTGAAATTTGAGACATTACGATCTGGATGCTAAATTCTCATTGCCAGGTAATCGATCTTCATTCTTCATTACTATATTTTTGGTCCCTCTCTCTTGATGTTAGTGGTATAAAGACTACGACAGTGTTTACACTTAGCCCATTTCAAGCTCTTTGATAATTATCATATGATGAATTTTTGTTATCATTTTGCTTGGCAACATGGTACATTATTTTTGACAACATCAACACTCAACAAATTTGCTTTAACATTATTTTTGGCAAGCCAAAAAGTTTAAGTATCTATTTGCTTGGTGACATGGTACTATCATTTCTAGAAACATAAACACTTAGCAAATTTGGGTTAACATTATTTTTGACAAGCTGATAGAATTTTATTACCACTCCTCCTAGTGCTAGGGTACAATATTTTTGGCAATATCTATACTTAGGTAAATTTTGGATCCGACAAGGCAATAAACTTTTAGTATCTCTCCGTTTGGCATCATGGTGCATAATTTTCAGCAACATCAACATTTAGGTAAGTTTACTTTGAAACTACTTCTAGAAATTTGATGTAATTTTGGCACCTCTCTACTTGGTAGTGTGGTACATTTGCTTCAACATTACTTTTGGCAAGCTAGAAAACTTTCAGTTCCACTCTGCTTGGTGGTATGGTACATTATTTCTAGTAACATCAACACTTAGGCAAATTTTATTTAACATTACTTCTAGCAAGCTAACAAACGTTTTGTACCTCTCTACTTGGAAACATGGTACATTATTTTTGATGGTCTCCATACTTAGGAAAATTTTGGATCCCACATTTTACATTGACTTTATACATTTCAAATTCATGTATTTTGCATTTTAATGGCCTATGAATGATTTTATCATTATGTGGCATTGAATTTCAAAGATTAAAAATCATTTCTATTGCCAAAAAATGAATTTTAATAGCTAAAAAATAAAATTGCATTGCTCAAAACTAAATTCTACATGTTCAAAAGTAATTTCCAATTGCTCGGAAATAAATTTAAATTGTTTAGAACTTATTTTAGTATGCCCAAAAATGATTATCATATACCCAAAATGAACTTCGAACATCTAGCACTGATTTTCAATCATCCAAAATAAATTTCATCAATATTTAATTGACCAAAAATATTTTTTATGAATCTGAAATTAGTTCTTGAATGCTCGAAATGAAATCTTATTACATTTGATTACTAGGGTTTCATAAATCATGAAAAATTATTAAATTGCTCGTAAATCTAAACTTTCATGTTTTTAACCTCCTTTTCACATGTCAATTCATATAATTAGGGAAAATTTTACATTTAAATTATACATACACAATCATTTTCTAAAATATTTCTCGAATGACCTCAGTAGCAATTACTTGGACAAATAGTTGTAAGAAAACAAATTGGTGCATCAATTCTCCTTAGATATCAATTCAAATATACTCATTAAAGTTTATATTAGAAATATCAATACAATGGAGAATTTAAGTTTTCTTATTGAAATCATTAAGATGAAACCAATGCAATTGAAGCTCAATCCTTTATAAAAAATTAAATGCAAAAAAAGAGTAAAATATGGATGCAAGAAAACATAGATAAAACTTAAAATTTCATCAAAATTAAAATTTCAAGTGGGTCCCCAATTGGGGTGGGTTGTGCAATGGTAAAAACATTCCTTAAGAAAGGAACAACTCCAAAATATTTCCCAATATGAAAGCCACTCCATGAGTAAACACTGTTATAATGATTATTTGATTGGATTGGGTGCTTTACCTTTACCAGATGTCTTCTTTATATAATAATATTCTAGTGATATTTTAGGAAAGGTATAACCCTATGCTTATCCTACTAATTTTTATAATATAACTTCTATAAATAGATATTGGGTTAATTTTAGACCATTCTATTAACATGTTAAAATTAAGTTATTTATGGATCATTCTAACTATACACTAGAGGTATTTGTAGCTCATGCCAACCATACAATACAAAATTATATTATTAGGTACCAATCCTAAGTATCCTAAAATTGTATTCCCCTTAAAAATATTTTATCCTCAAAATATGAAATGAAACCAAATAATATGATCCTCTAATCATGGTAGATAATTAGTACCATTCTTGATCACCAAATCACCCAAGTGAAATCCTAAATGGTGGTGGTATTTGTTGATGATATGCTTTTGTTGTGACAATTTGTTATCCATAAGTAATCATTTGGTTCATTGTGTTAGCTATAATAATTTGATATTTATGTTAGCAGTAAATGTTAGTTCTTTTCATCCATGCTTGAAATTACCACTAGTAGCAGATCCATAGGTTTTTCTCCTATGGTTTCATGTATATCCATCATAGTTATTCTATTGCTCTATGACCTATCTCCATAATTGGTTCCTCTCATGGTGTTTTGGATGGAAATATGTGACAACATTAACTCAATGTTCTACATTCTTTCTCTTCAATACTTTATTCCTTTATTTTAAATTATATCTCATGCCAATATTTTGGTTTGTCCTTGGACTTTTAATTTGCTTCTTTTTTTTTCTCTTTGGTACTATCTCCTCCTTAGATTCTATTCTAGGTTCTACTTATTTTTTAAATTATTTCATTGCAATAACTTCTTATTTTCACTTGGATATTTGATTCTTATACCAAAAAATATCTTGTATTATTATATTGTTTATTTCCTATAACATAACTTCATGAACTTTATTTGCACATTAATATTAATAATACCCAATGAACCTAACTAAGGATAAATAAGAAAAATTTTCACATCATCCATATCAATAGCATACAAATTTGAGTGTAAAATATATTTGTCCATAGTAATCTTCAAATCTCCAAAAATCTAAGCATTCTCACCTTCAAGCAATATGTCCTTATATTTTACTACTTTAACCTATGCCCTCTTAGCCAAATATATGTTGCTAAGGTTAATGGAAACAATGAACTTTTTTTTTTAATGCATCCATGAACCTATAAAATATAATTTTTAATATTAAACAAATTTGTTTGACCATTATCTGGCTTGTCTAACTTCAATGGCATGGTTCCCTCAATATACACACTATCATCCTTTTTCCTTCCACCACTTAAAATTCTTGAACTCTCTTGTTAATTCCTTTTGTTCTATTTAAAACCTATTTATTTGTTTCACATATCCTTTGATGGTACTCATAAAACTAGCTATATTTTTGTAAGGGTCCCAATAAATTAGGTATGCATGCTCTATTTATTCCCATACGAAGGTATAACTATGGGAATAAATAGAATTCATATGCCGAGATAAAGATTCCTCTCATAAAGAATCAATAAACATATATCACCATGAAATTTAGTATAATTTAAATATTTGAAACTTTTACACCATTCTATAGCATAAATATCACCTCTTCTATTAAATATTGGCAACTCCCTGAGCTCAACCCAAAGAAAAGGTTCCCCAAATCATCTAGCGTATTTCTCACAAATAAAATTCCTCCTCAAAAAATATCATTTTATATTTTTCATAAAAAATAGATTTATAAATTTTCTTTAAAACAAAATAAACAAGAACCAATTTACTTACCTAGATTGAGAGATATGATTTTTTTTTTATTTTTGATGAATTTCCTTATTGCCAAAAAAAAAATGTTGATAGCCCAACTTTAAAAAACCATAACTCCGTCAATATTGCTCAAGATTTAACATAATACTAGTCATTTTTGTAGTACACAAAATGTTATACACAATGGTGTAAGAATAATTTGTATATGATAGATTGGAAAATATATAGCTATTTGAAAAAGTATGGTGAGTTTTATTCTTTCCTCTAAAAAATCCACAAATCTTGAAATAATATATACAAACCCTAAAAAACTTTCTCTAATTTGAAAGAATTAAATATCTAATACTAGATGTTAAGAATATTTACCTCTAATATATATAAAAGTATTCACAAATATTATGGAAACTAAATCCATCAGTCAATGAACAATATGCATAAGATAAAATATGTCAATACTTTTTAGTTAGGGAATTACTAATGTTATTTCTTAAGGAAGGAATAACTCAACAATATATCCTAATATGGGAGCAACACCATGATAAATTAGATACTTTACAATTACCCAGTCCCTTCTTTATATAATCATCCTCTAGTGCTATTTTATGAAATGCATAATACTATAGAGGTTTTGTTATTTTTAACACATGTTATTTACATATTACAACTATAGTTAGGTTATTATAAGTCATGCTAACTAAAAATACAATATTATATTATTAGGTACCTATCCTAGGTGCCCTTACAATTACAATTTTAATCTTTATAGGAAGTGCCCCGACCTTTGCATAGTTGTTAGTGAAGTTTCATATGATTACAAATAGGTGAGGATAAATTTACATATATTATTTTATAACACCACCTTTATCAACTTTTCAAATATTTCCTTTGGAAGCAAGATCAATTTTTTTTATAAGTCCAATTTCTAGATATTTCCATATTACCATAGATGAAAGTAAATCCTTATTTTTATACCATTGTCACAAGTGATTCTTCCATGTATATTCAAAATCTATAATAAGATGCATAACACCTTTTTTAGAATTGGTACTTCTCATGATGAACAACATATCTATAAACATTTTGGAAGAAAGACAGGGTTTAAAATTAGGTATGGGTTTGAGATTTATTTTACAACATTCTATTTTTCATTCCAAGCCAAAAATTTCAACAAACAATGGTAGGACCAATCATCCATAAAATATATAGTTTTTTAGCTTTGAAATAATCAATCCAATATTTCATCAATTTTTTTATGTTGACGGATATGCCCAATATACTCTCATATTTTTTGAAACGTAAATTCTAATGGTGTGAGAAAAAGGGTATTGAATAAGTAAGTGTTCTAATTTTTTTAAATAGTTTTCACATAATGCATATGTAAAAGGTCGATGATATCCTCTTCTTTGGAGACTCTTATGTAAGAATCTTACTTTGAACTGCAAACCAAATGAATGTTAAGATCTTAGGGAGATTCTCTAGTGACAAAATATTTTCTTAGGGAAATATTTAGGAATAGAAAATTTTGATTGCCTTAAATCCACATATCCTAACTTGATTTCTTATCCACCATATTGGAATTTATTATAAACCAAATCATCCTTTCATATTAAAATAGGTAAATAAAACTCTTAATACATATTTTGAAGCTCATTTACAACTTTTTTGATTTCATCTCCTTTAGTTGGGTTACTAATAAAAATCTATAATCTGGTATTATTTCTCATATTTATATAAATTCTATATTTCATACCTTTACAACCTAGGCATGCCGAAGATAATGGTTTTCATTTTGAATTAGAGATAAGAATACATGTATTCAATTGTGCATCAAACCAAAATTTTATATACTGTTCCTCATTAAAGAAAGATATAATATGAAGTTCCATGTTGATGATCCTTTGGATAGGGTTCTTTTTCTATATATTTTATTTGCATCAATAGAACCTATATATATTTTAAATAATATTTTTTTAACATCTCTTTCCTTGATCTTTGAATAATCTCCACCCAAGTTTTGCATCTAAGACTAACTCATAAGTTTACAATTCTAGAAGCCTTCTCTTTCAATATTATTTCTTTTACAAACCTTATCTCACTTACAAAGAGAAAATATAAAATCTTTCTTACTTCCTTTCCAAAGAAATACACTTTTATTTTGTCAAATTTTTATGATATTCTTAATGGTAATATTGAATGTGACATCATATAAATATGTATGATTGCAATGGAATCTTTGCAAGTTGTAGCCTTCTTGCCATGGTTAAGAAATTATCTTTACAACCTTTCAAATTTGGTTTCATTCTATCCAAATAGGAGACTCAAAGTTCCATTTTATTTCCTTTATTAGATAAAATAATACCAAAGTAGATTGATAGAAAATATTTTACTTTTAAGCCCTAAAATATCCACAACAATTCCTTATAAATGTAGGTTAGTGTTATTAAAAAATATTATATTTTATAGCATTAACTATCAAAATACTTCTCATAAAATACTAATATTGATTTAAACTCCATGCATCCTTGACTGAGGGATGGCCCCTCAAAAAAAAGTATCATCAAAAAATTAGAGATAATATTTAAAGGAACCATTTTTTTAGCCTATATATGTTTTTATTTTTTCTTCCATTTTTACCTTTGATAAATCTCTCCCTAATGCATTCGAAATGATAATAAATAAGGATATAATTAGCTACCTTGGCAAAGTACACAAGTTAAATAAAATTAACTATCAAGAGAACCATTTATTAAAATATAATGTTTTAAAGTGCTATAAAAAAATTTAATCCATTCATACAAAATTTCATTAAAGCCAAAACTTGTAAGAATATCATTTATAAAACTCCATCAAACCCTATCATATGCTTTGTTCATATATGATTTCGTAAGAAATGGTTACACCATAGAGGAGTTGTTTACAATGAATAACAACACCCTTTTCATCTAAGAAAACACAATTTTTAGAATGATTTGCAGCCTAATTGCGATAAGTTTTTAAACAATCTTATAAATCATAATACAAAAGGATTATTGGATGAATCTTATTAAAATATTTTGTTAGAAAATTTGAAGAAATCCATCAAGTCCAGGATCATTTTTAAGATGGAAAGATAAAATCATTTCATATAGATCCTCCATATATTTATGATTTATCAAGCTTTTATTTTGTCCATGTATAATGATTGATGAAATACTTTGTAAAAGCTTAACTTTTGTCTCCTTATATTTTATAGTAACTAATTTTTTTTTTGAAATATTTAATTACTTCCCTCTTGATATCTTCTTCTTTCTCAATATTTATTTCATCTAGAGTTAAAATATCTTTGATAGGACAAAAAGAAAAATATTTTTCTTGTAACATGAAAAATTATGGTACTTCTATCTCCTTCATTGAGACATTTATCCCTAGATTTTCTGAACTAATACAACTCCTTTTTCATTGGATAATAATGATAATAAAGTATTTATTTTTTTTGGACATAGTATTAGTGTTCCATTCCATTAATCACTATTGTATCTTATAAAATTTTCAGCTTGGATTCAATTTTATTAATTTCTTTAAAAATGTTACCAATAGATTTGACATTCCAAATCTTCATAATTTCCTTTATATTTTTTATCCTTTGAATGAACTTGTACATACATGATCCTTCAAAATTTACTTCATCCTATTAAATGGTATTACCTCAACTAGTTAAATTCCTCAATTTTCATGGAGAATATCAACATTCAAATATTGACAAGTAATGCATACTCAAATTCCAATATTATTGTAATATCACCATGTGGTCATGAGGTAATATGCACAGAGCCCATTTCAATCACATATAACCAATTCAAAAAAAAACTTCATCCCACCATAATATAACCATCTAAAAGAAATCAAGGTTTTGGAGCAACATAGACTAGAAGTGAAATACCTCTGGATGATCATTATTGAGCAAATCACAAGTCAAAAGAATGGGTTTCTAATATGATTTTACTCTAAATAAAATATATGAAGAGATAGTATACTTTATTTGAAAATATTTTTGGATAAAATAATATTTTAACCCTTCCACTATATGAGTTTACCCAATGCACCTATTATCCTATGTGTATTGAAAAATTGGAGGAATAACCTGTCAAAAGTCATTTGAAATAAAAAATGAAGAAAAATATTTCATTGATTTAGAGTATCAAAGAGTAACAAATTTCATTTCCAAATGATATAAACCTTTTTTGAAGTCACCCCAATGAATTCAAAGATGGTAATTATGAATCGACATTGCCAAAAAAATACTAATATACTTCCAACATATTTTACAAGTAATAACTATAATTGGATAATATACATTTATAACCATAACTTTGATGTTTTCTCTTTCTTGTGAAATAGTCTATCAAACCAATTACATTTTTTTCTTCTAATAATTTTCCATCCCATTTGAATTTATCCCATATTATTGCAATACTACCTCAAGCTCCTATAGACGGAATTGTCAAAAAATCCTCCATCCACCACATATTTTTAAAAGAAACCTTACATTCATTACTACTTATTTTTATTTATTGTATTAAAATGTACTTAGTGCTATAAAAAAATTATTAATTCTTTAATAACTATTTTTTTAGGAGTCTAATTCGTATCCCTAATCTTATGTAATACTATTTTCATTACTTTTTCATAAGTGGCCTTAGCCCCATTTCTTTTTAAAATCTATTATGCTTTTATTTGGTTTTCCAAATTGACATCCTTTTGAGTTTCCTTTTCTCTTTGTTCATGCTATGACAACCTTCCTCTCCTTTTTCATTTCCATCAACACTTTTTTCTTCATTAATCTCGCTTATTTTTTAATATTTGTCAATAATGAGAATTATCTTATAAATATTTATGTTATCCTAAATAATTTAAAATACAATTACTAACAACATAAACACTTATTTATTTATGATACCACAAACCTTAAAGTACTAGGAGTCGTAATTACATTTCTTACACTATCCTAGAAACCCTAAATTTCTATGGATATCCTCCATATGCATTTATTTATTATCCTACTCTTGAAATCCAAATGTATAGTGGATATCCTCTATATCACTTTCAATTTCATTGTTAAGAGAGAATTTTATGTTGCTTGAGGAAAATGAAAATGATTTACCTAGAATAATCATGATGTTATCCACCTTATTTGATTTAAAATATGCCTCTACATGTTTCTTCACACCTTTTAACTCTTTATAAATTTTAACTTGATCATTGCACTTCCTCTTCCATTACGTTATTTTTTATTATAATGGTTTATTTGAGAAAACTATAATCACCATTACAATTTTAAGATGCAGAGGGATGTTTTTGGCAACTCTCTTAAGAGTGAAAACCCTTGATTTTACCCAAAATATACTATGATATGTTCTTCTTATGCCAAAATAATTTCATCTCTTCATTTGTCATGTTCACTTTGCAATCTCTTTCCATGTGTCTTTTCATAACATTTACAACATCAAAATGCAATGTTTTCATAATCTACTTCTTGTTCCTATTTTGTTGATATATATTTAATCCTCATTAATAATGATAATGGTTTTAAAATAACCATGGCAATACATATTAAATTCCATTCAGCATACCTTCTCTCCTTAGTAGTTGGTCCCTCTTAGATTAACACCGCTTCAAAACCTCCTTCATAATTCAATAAGGAAGTCAAAAAATCCCAATCCATAATAGAAGCATTTTACTAATCTCTATATACACCAAAAAAAATCACTTCATGGTATTATATAATGCATATTTCCCCAAACCAATGGACACTATCCATCATTTTATCCATTATTTTTGAACTAGGGAAGATAATGGGGAAAAATCCTTTAGAAATAAAAGTCATGGAGTAACTTAAATTTAATCTTGATGTCATGACAAATGGGGTGGACTCATTCTATCAACAAGAGAGGGCAACCAATATTTTAGATGAAAAATCACTTTTGTGATGGAAAACTAACTCCTAGATGATATTTCCAACAAGATGGAACTTTTCATCAATCTTCAAGAAACAAATAAAGATGGTTTACTCCATAAAATATTCTCTTGTGGGAACTTTCTTGTTGGAAAATGTTTTGATAACAACTAGGTTACACAATGGTATCACTTGATAGCAATGTCTCAGAAGACATCTCCCTTTATTGAATCTAATGGTAAACTTCAATATGACATCGTACTAGTTGACAAGATATTACATGATAGAGTCTTATTGGTGATCTTCCAAATGGTAAATCAAATATGTCATATTCTAGGATGACATTGACATTATTTGTGACAACACTCTCAAAATTTGAAGAATACAATTCAATATTATAAAGGTAGCATAATATCGTACTTATATAAATGGTACACTATACATTGATATCTTACAATATAATAAATATATGATTATGACAATCTCATTTTGTTTTTCACTTCAAATGAAAAAACCATAAGACAACACACTTCAAGATATGGAAAACTAGAGACATCACACTTGATGAGATTACACCCTACAAGAGACTCACATCAAAAATCCTTCAAATGTCCAGATGGTATTCCTTCTGACATCCAATTTGCTACATCTAATATGCCACTCTCCTGTCATTACCCTATACTTATTTCACTAACTGACTACCTTGTCTAAACGCTACAGGTCCTACTTGTAAGGTTCAACAAGGACACAATTGATGGGCATATTTTATAAACTTAAAGTAACCTATAAGTACTTATAGCACACAAAATTAGGTAAAAAATTTATTGGCATTAACTTTTTATTATTAAATATTACAATAGTTACTATATTAATACTTTTCAACTTCCATGAGATGGTTCCATAATAGCCATTTAATATTTTATCTTCTATCTTCTCAACATGGATGCTCCTAAATCATACTCATCAAGTAAGAGGAAATGTTGTATGAGCTCTAGTTCATGAATTTATCTTCAAATATATTACCATTTTAGCTTGGATTTCTTCACAATACCAACTTCATTATATTATATAGTCCTTCCTCTAAGGATAAAACCTCCTCATATATAATGCACTCAATAATTATCTTCATCTTCTTCCATTGTGTCATATCCATCAACCACAATAAATATACACTTTTTTGTGGCGTACTCTTATATCTAACACATTTATTTGGAGTGATAATATCATATACAACTCTCACAAGGGTTTAGGTTCCAAAAAATAGTTGCAACATGTCAATTTATTCCACACATACTGCAAAAAACCTATTATTAAACCTTCATTCCCTATACTTCTCTCTTTTATTATATATTTAGTCCCTCATTAACTTAAAGCTAATACCTATGGTGTGCCTATCAAATAACCCAAATTATTTTATAATGTTATTCTCCATTCTCTAAAGTAGAATGGTCACTATCAATTTTAGAAATATGGTCTTCATTGAAGCCATAAATCACCTAATGAGGTTCATGATCCTCTACTAATTCATTTATATTTATCTTAATGCTTATTCACAATATAAATTGCTAAACCATCATAGTAATCATAATTTTTACTGGTGACCTAGATCAACTACTTCTCCACTATGCTTATCCTTTTGCTTGTTTCTACATTTTCTTCCACTTTCTTCAAAACTTCTCTCAATATTATCTTTTCTCCCCTCAACTTGATCTAATAATCCTTTAGGGATTATTTATCTATATTCAAGCACACTATATGATGATTGTCGACTATTTTTTATTTGTCCTTCAATGGACTTAATGTGTATTCCTTTCCATTCTTTTCAATAGTTTAGGTGTTCTCCCTACCATCATGCACTTATTTTTTTATCAAATTGTCATGGTCTACCCAAAAAGACATGACAAACATCCATAGGTATAACATCACATAGTATGTCATCCCTATAAAAACATATTTGGAGGTCTACCATACATTGTTCACTTTCCAAAATTTGATATCCTTTTTGCAACGATAACACTTTGTATTGATTTGGGTATTCCACCCTCTTCAACCCAAGCTTCTCTACCATCTCTATAAATACCAAATTGTCTATATACTCGCTATCCACTATGTATTTAGGGCACTTGCCTAATGATTTAAAAATTATCTTGAACATATTCCTTCTTTGATTAGGTTTATGCACCTCCTTTTTTGGTTTCAACAATACCTTTTCTATCATAAGAACTTCCCCTTGTTCTTGTTCTTCCTAGTGCTTTTGTGAAGTAATAAAATTTTCATCTACTTATACAATATTATTAAGGGATTCCTTCCTATTTACACTAATTTGATGTGCTTTTGGACACTCAAATTCCCTATGTCATTATTCCAAATATCTATAGCACTTGCCAACAAAACTATGTCTTCTTCCTCTACCAAATCCATATTCTCCTCTTGATAATTCACCTTTTCCCCATGTACTTTGACTAAAATTATTTTGAGAAGTACTATATTCTCCTTGTAAATGATTCTTGCTATCATTATTTAGTTGCTCTCTTCCTTATAGGATTATCCTCTTCCTATTGCATTATTTTATTTTCTATGTAACAACTTTTTCATAGTCTTGATTGCATATGTGTATGCCTTTTCAATAGTTCTAATTCAAATAAGACCAATATTATCTTGTATGGACAACCTTAGTCTATTTATGTATCTTACCATATTCCTCTCATCATATTCAACACAACCTACCCATATGGTTAATTTATAGAACTCCTCTACATACTATTTCTCTCATAGATCCTTTTGTCTAAGGTTTTGAAGTCTTCAAAACAACCCTATTTTGTAATCCAATGGGAGGAATTTGGATTTTAATTTGGTAACCATTTTATCCCATGTATTTATATTTTTATTTCCTTTGATTTTTATTTCTATTTGGACATGATCCCACCATAAGGACACATGACTCTTCAATTTTGTATTAGAAAAATTCACCTTATTAGGATCTTCTATCAACTCCAAATAAAAATATTTCTTCATCTCTACAATACAATCAATGAGTTCCTTAGGTTTTAAAATTTTGTTACATGATGGGATTTATAACTTTGAATTCCTTCCCATGTTAGAAATTGCTAATATTAGTCATTCTTCTAGTTCTTATTCTTGCTCTTCATTGTATGTTTTTTTATGGTGGACTAATTTCAAAATAATCTTCCCAATAAGATAACACTTTTCATTAACTATTGAACAACAACTCAAGATGTCTTATTATAATTAATTTTCCCTTGTCAATAATTTCTTATTGGAAAAATTCTTGATAACAACTATCTTAGATGATGAAATCCCTTAATAGTAACTTCTTATACATCTCCTATCATCAAATCTAATGACATACTCTATGATTACATTATCCTAGTTAGAAGACTCTTATCTAATAGTCTAATTGGTGATCTCCTAGATGATAGGGTAAAGTCTACATGTTCTAGGATGGCATCGAAAAACTTCATGATGAAAATCTCAAACTTCTAGGAAGGTAACTCCATGTTGGTAAGGTAGCATAATATCACACTTATATAAATAGTATACTATGCATTGATGTCCTACAAGTCAATAAATATGTGATAGAGATAACCTCATTTTTATCTCCACTTCAAATGGCAAAACCATAATATGACAAATTGTATAGGGTTATGCAGAAGGGGTTGGACTCAAAATTTACTTGTAAAAAAATTATGAATCCTAATCAAAATCAAGGTGAATCATGGCAAATTCTTAGAATCTCAATTCAATCATCTTCATACCAAAATTTGGGGTATTTGAAGCTCTAAAAATTAAGATCATATTTGAGACAAATTTTAACATATTAAATCACCTTATAACTCCATAAAAACACCACTGTTATATTAGGCTTGAAAAGAGATTTCCAACGAGTACAAATATACCTATTTTTGGATATATTATGGCAAATTGAACCTAAAAACAAAATTGGTCCCACAAATTTTAGGTAAACGGGCCGACATCAAGGGTTCTCATATTCACCAATTTCTAATATTGGAAATCCTAATATTCACCACTATGCATAACCCTGACATTGTAGGATATGACAAGTTGCAGATATCACACTTCATGAGATGATACATTTGAGATAACACCCTATAGGATCGTCAAGTCAATAATCCTTCAAACATCTAGATGACACTCCTTCTTGCATCTAATCAACCATGTCTAAGATGACACTTTTCTCTTATCATCTTGTACCTATTTTATGACCTTGTTTGAAACCTACAACTCTTACCTATAAAGCTCAATAAAGACATAATTGTTGGACATATTTGAAAAACCTAGAGTAACCTATAATTTCTTATAGTACATAAAATCAAGTAAAATTTTTATTGGTATTAATTTTATCTTATTCAGTATTATAAACATGATAGATATAAATATCTACAAATATGCATGTCCATGATACACCTAGAACTCACACACACTAGTATCTCTCTCTTATGTAGGATTCTCATGTTTGTCATCCTCTCTATTTTTTCCTCTTGTTAAGCCTCTTGTTTTTATCTCTCCTTCAACCTCTTGTTGATTTTATAAAGCAATATTCTATTGATTATTCTTTACTTTTTCTCTTCTTCTACTAAATCTTCCTTGCTTTTTCTCTCTCCTATATTCTCCTTATAAACCCACTTTTTAAAGAGTCTGAAAATAGTTACTAGATTGTTAATTTTCAACTTCCATGAGATGGATTTGTAATAGTCATTTGACAATTGGTAATATAGCTTTTTAACATGGATGCTCCTGCATAAAATGCCTACTTCCATTTGATCCTACTTTGAATCTACAAAAGTCCTATCCAATATGCATGGAAATTATATTAACCCTCTTATTTTAATAACCATTATACTATGTATAATCAGCTCATCCTTGACGGTCACTTCTAGTGTAGTAACTACTACCTAGATAGGTTTCTCAATAGATTATCTATCCATATTATCACTAACTATGGTATCCATACTTTTAACTAAGGAATCCTTACTTCTAGTACGGACATTCAAAGATGATTTCTTTCATAACACTTATTTACTTTATAAAATAAGAAAAAAGTGAGCCTCCCTCGTGGATCTCATTGTATCTTGGTTTGCATTCACTATCATCTCACAAAAACTCACTTTCCTATTGGTAGTTACACCAAATCCTAATAACTTGTATTACTACTATATACTTTTACTATTAACTATTATAGTTGTTTGTTCAGGGACATGCATAAGTTTTTCATACAATTGCTTTTATCAATAGACCAAAATTATTTTGGGTTGATGTCTAAATCATTTATGAGAGTATTTCTTTGAACCAAGGTTATGCATATTGGTGAATTATCATTAATTAATGAATATTTGTATTTCCAAAATTTAGAATTGACAAATATAGGGACCCTTGACAAAATCCCATAAGCCCAAAATATTTGGGTGTAAAATATTTTTTAGATCAACTCACACCAATTTTATTATAATATGACCATTTTAAGTTTAAATCATCAATATTCCTGCCTATAATAGTGGACCTCTTTGCCTTGAAATTATATAGAATTTTATTCACACTGAAAAACATCTATTATACCACTAGTCTATATATACCTAATGTGATAGCAATACTCTTACATTTAAAATATTGATTCTCCTCGAGATGATTGGTAGTAGTAATATATACACATTAGAAGAAATAAACGAGCAATAGCATAAATAGATGGCATATGAGCTAGATTTCCCACCCTAGATGTGATAAATCTCCCTCATATTTTCCCTAGATGTGCAATTTTCCCTTATATTTGTTTCAAACTATATTAGACACATTGGATGACAAACAAGAAGTAATAGATAAGATGATAAATGAGCGATAGTAGAATAGACAATAGACAAGTGATAAAATGAATAGATGAGTGGAAGTAGCAAAATATGAGAGATGAGAATTAGTAGAATATATAAGTGGTAGCAAGAATAGATGATGGACGAGTGGTAGAGAGAATAGATGACATATGAGTTATAGTAGGAATAAATAATAGATTAGCAATAGATGGAATAGATGACAAAAGAGTAATAAAATGCATAGATGACCAGGAAAAGGTACAATGCTACCCTGCATTTAAATTCTATTTAATTTAGTACATTTTCAATTTTTACAATTTTTTTCAAATACTATTATAAAATCACCACAGTTTTATATTTTTTGGTGGAAAAAGAAAAGGCAACTCACCATATCTTCTACATGATTTTGGACACTATTTGCTTTTTTTTAGAAACTGATTTACCCCATTTTTATAAATACATTTTTGGACTGAACCCTTATAAATAACCCCACATTGAACAAAAAGTTTCATGTTAGAATTTTCTTATTTAACAAGTTTTTTTAAAGTTCTCTCTCTCTCTCTCTCTATATATATATATATATATATATATATATATATATATATATATATATATAAAATTTAAAAAACATAGTTGTAAACATTTATTTATATCTAACACGTAAATATAGATGTTATTATATTGTATAGTATGAAAATTAGAACTTATTTAAAAAATGTTATTTATAGATGTTTATATATTTAGGAATCAATATATATATATATATATATATAGCAGGTCTAATATAGATATATAAAAAAAAAAATCAATTGCAAATGAATAATAAAAAATGAATTACTTGAAATATCTTTTTGAAATGTTGAGAGATTATGGTTTTATAAAAACATTCTAAAATTTCAGTAATGTAAACTATACAAATTTAATTCTTAGAAAAGTTTAGTAATATTCACATATGCTTTGAAGTTTGATTTAGTGTAAGTAATTCCTATTATAAACTATGTATTATATGTTTTAAAGGAATTTAGATAATACATGTTCAAATTTTTTTCTTAAAAGATCATATAACGTTTTTATAATTGTTTTGTATGTTCTACTATTGTCTTCAAATTATTTTTATGTTTACAAACTATGTATGATTAATTTTTAGTGTAATTCATAAATTACATAGACTATGTGTTGGTCATAAAATTTATGTAATGGAAGGGTTTGTGCACCCATAGACCTTGACCAACATTGAAAGACCGAGGATCTCATGAGAACCACAATGTTTAAGCTATGGAGGAGGTCAGTTCCTTGTAGTCCTATCTAACTATTCCTAAAGGCAAGAGGAGGAAGGGTGCTGAAAGAAATAAACTAAATTATAGCCATAACTTAGCCATAACTTAAAGTGGTACATATTAAGCAACATCAAGCCATATGCAATAAAAAGGATCATGCAACTAAATAACCAACTACTTAACAAATCATCTATTTGCACAAACAGTCACAAAGTATTTTAATATAATCTATTGTATCTTAATGAAACCACAAAATCTAGATAAGTAAATGATACAATGGAAATCTAGAATTCAAAATTATCACCATAAAAATTTAACTTGCTTAAATTTGAAAGATGTAGTCATAAATACATGCATTCATACTCTACAAATAAATCAAATCAGAGGCTAGAAAGTAGTCCATTTGTATAAATATGTAATGTCCATATTTACACATGAATTGTAAATGCCTAAGATTCGACCATATTTTCTTCTACATCCTTCTATATATAGGCTTTTTACAATCATATAATTATCATAAAATATCATTATTCTAGAAATAGAATGTTGTGTTAGAAGAAGAGTTAGATTATTAGACTATTTGGAAGTATGGATGCTCCAATTGCCTCATTATGAACTTTTAACTTGGCCAAAATTTATGCCATGATGGGTAATGATGATCCTGTTGCGTGCATCTGGTTTGTCACTTTTCACTAATCATTTTTGGTTGAGCTACCCTATCACCCACATGATGCTATGAGTATAACCACCTTACTGATATTCTTTTGATTTATTATGTTATCCTCCAAGTGTCCTAATATGGTGACAATCCCCTTCCAAGTGGTCCAACATTGAATTTGATTAATCCAACTACGAAACTTAAGCATTGTGAAGTCATGATACCATATATTTAGGATCTTAGACTCTAGCTAGGTAGAGGGGATCAATCAACATCAAAATTAGTTTTATTTCTATTCAGAAACCTCCAATATTATATCGATAATTGGATACCCATTTGGGCATTGAACAGGTAGAAATATTTCTAGATTCTAAAATTGGGTATTATCAATAGGTTGGTGATTTGGTATCCTATCGAGCTTTGATCAATTATGCATTATTTAAAATCCTCTAGAATCCATCATTGTTGTTATTCAATATCAGGTAAGATAATTGGCCATATTCTATGTCCTTAATAGGTGTAGATCTTTCAACGATATATTTCCTCCATGGGTTGGGCCTTTAGTATCTTTTTGGGCATGATCCCTTTGGCACTTCTAATATTTGATCATTTCTTTGTGTACATGCACTACAAATTTTAGACTGCCCTAGGTTCCAATTAGATGAACAACCTCTAGTATCCCCTGGACAAGCTGGATATCCAGACCCTCATCAGGCTCCAATCAAGTGCTATTATTTTGGCCTCTACAATTTCGTTAGCCCAACCAAATATCCAAGCCCTTCCTAGGCCTCGATGGAGGTCAAAACTTCCAACTTATTTTTGAGTTAGTGAATTCACATTCATTGGTTTGGTTGGATGTCCAAGACCATGTTCGATCCCATCCATATACATATTTGATCGCCTTCAAACTTAGACAAATATAAATAAATTTTTTATTTCATGCAATGTATTTATTTTCCACACTTTCTTACCAAAGTGCATGTGGGTAGTGATCCAAAAACACCCATATTCTTGGTAGCTCCCAAGGACTTTTTATCTTATAAAAAGTTGTGGACCCAAATTAACTATGCACATTCCATAGGCAAATGTAAAAAATAGAGCCAAAACAAGGGATAATTTACTAAGGTCCTTGCAGATATACAAAGAATATTTACCTAACACTTGTTCCATTGGGTTTCAGAGTCATTATTCCTAACAAGACATTATGGTAGAACTGTATAAAAAAAAAAAAAACACTATAATACATGTTTTAATTCTAATCACACCTTGGTGATGTATGTTGTTGTGATCCTTATTTTTGTGGAGGCTCCCTCTATGCAATCACTCCTGATGATTCTCCATGTTGTGAAATTGCCTTATAAGGTTCAACTATGTGAAATTGTTAGCACATATTTTTCCAAACATCCAGGATAGGTCCAAAATTCCTCTTAGTTCCAATATGACTTCATTTAATCTTCCAAAAATGTTATAAGGAGGGTCATTGTACTTCTTGGATAGGTGTGCTACTTTTGATAAGATATTAGATAGCATATAGAATAGTGTAAAAACTTTCTCAACCTCCAGAGGCTCATTCAATAAGGCAATCTCACCCTGATCTTTAATTTGTATTTCAAACAATTGGGTAAGTGTTCTCTACTTGTGCTAGACCAATTTGTCATCCCAAAATCTTGGTGCACCCAGGGTTTTGAGATCTTATTTTATAGCACTAATTTCATTGGATTTATTATTGATGATAGTAAACCATTCTCTTGCCATATTGATAAGCTCATTTTATCAATACACGCGGTGTGCTAGAAGCCTCCAATATTCTACATCCTTGTTGGATTGTACTTTTAGAGTAAGGAAATTATTGGGATATCTCAGCATTTTCCTAAGTTTCTATACCTCTTGAAATCTGGATGTGAGACCCTTGTCTTTGCTTTCTATCTCTACTCTTGCTGGCCTAGTAATAAAACTAATTTGCCTAAGATTTGTATAGAAAGGGGGAAGGTTGGTAGACTGCCTCTCTTATATTTTTATAGTAAAATACCCATAAATTTTTGAAATAGTTCTTAGAAATGATTGAGTTATATGGCTTTTCTATTTCCTATTGCAATTTATTTACAATAGTGGATAGGGCTACCTCCCATTCTACTAATTTGATCTTCATTTCAGCTAGTGCTACATTCTATTGATCATTTTCTCCTTGTCTCTCCTCAACTCATCCTAAATATCTTTGATTTACCTCTTCTTTAGTTGCACTTATTTATAAAAAGGGGCCTTATCAATGATGCATTTCAATATAATGATGTCTTTTTCTAAGGTACCATTGTTTACCTTTTCCTTGGCTTGCTTGGCCTCTAGTGTATCAATTTTTCTCTTAGTAGATGCCAAACTCCTATATATTTTTCTTGATTACACTAGAAACATGTTTTTTTCTATATGGGTGGCCTAGGATGTTTCAATTTTTGATAATATAGAGATATATATTTTGTATTATTATATATCTCAATATCCCATTCTCATCAAGGAGGTAGGCTCCTTGACCTTTAGCTTGGAAAACACCTTGATTCTTTCTTACTTTATGGGATCCACTATATGACAGCCCATAGTGATAGTTATTTCTTTCTTCCCCTAAAAATGTTCAAAATCCTCTTCCTCCTCTCTATTTTTATTGGTTCCCTCTACCAGCTCAATAATAGAGGATTTTTGGTAGTGGTTGTTGGGTAGAAACTAGTAGGATTGAAGTGATCAAAAAGGAAGGTAATGGGGTGAGAGGATATGATAGTATAGATTTTATGAGGGGAGTATTCCCTTATAGAACTTGCCCTCTCTTGTATACTGGTGGAGTGGAGAATATGGGGGCTTGTGTTGGTGAAGCTTAGAGGGTGTGTTGTTGAGGTAGTAGAGTGGACTCAATGAACGATGAGGTGATTTGTGGAGTGGATAAGTCTTGTGAAATGGTGGTCGAACTGGGAGGAGGGTTATCCTTTGCTATCATAGAGATCATTCTTGATGGTGGTCAAAATTTATGAGGAGAGGTCAGGAATTCAAGTGATGAAGGGCTTGAGGGGATATGAAGTTTAGGAGACATACATGTGTCATCCACTCCCAGCTTCAGATCCTCTATATTGCATCTCCATAACATTCTCTTTTGCATCTCCATAAATTTAAGTGGTACCACCTCTCTTTCAGCCATGTTTTTATATTTTTTAATATTAGATCATGGAAAATGCTTGAACCTAGGTATCTTTACATTAATTTTTAGATGCCCAGCCAAAATATCTTTTGGGTCATAATGCCACGTATGCAGCACCATTGGTAGCCTCAATATAGTGATATTAGCCTCTATATTTCTATACTATAAGGGATCCCTTTTAATTGTGCATGCTCAATTCTAAGAGGAAATATGAATATGGAGGTCTTCTTGGCTCCTTGGCCAAGAATTTGCTCTATTAGATAGACTTATCTACAAAACTCTAGGTCAAAAATCCAATTCATAACATAATAGGACAAGTAAGGGAATCTGGAGAAATAAAACATTCAAATGATAGTTCCTTTCTCCAAAAGGTACAACTCTCCTTGTTTCTGGGACTTTCCTCTTAAAATATATGTAGCTTGTTCTAAGATGCGAGGAAAATTGCCATAAATTTTTGCCAGTGCTAGTCCCAAGAATTGTCTGTTAAACTCAATATATGGAATACTATCTCTCAATATGTGATTCCAATCCAATACTGAATGGTCCCAACCTTGTTCATTTGTATTTCATAGTTGAATGTTATGCTTGTTTGCTAAGGTAATTTAAAACAGGAAAAGCCAAGATATGTAGGAAGGGTATGTAAACAAATTGTATCTCTTGTTCTTCATCACTTTCAATTATTCGTGTATGCTATGCACCAGTAGTTCATCCCAATCCAAGGTAACATGCGTAAAGGTACACATGACTACATTTTCTATGTCCATTTGATAAGGGTATATGGTTACATCCATCCTCATGCCCAAAATAATTGCCAACATTGAGAATATCAATTTTACTTACTCACTAAACTTCATTAGACTTTTTTTCTTTATCATATAGTTATCTAGAATTTTTTCTCTCATCTCGATAAGCCAATATCGCACTTATTGAGTCTCTATATATAGTCTCTGATCTTATAGAATAATTTTTTTTATTTTTATGCTTGAAGGTTCTTCTATTGCTAAATATTGCATCAAGAGTTCCCTTCTTATGGTCAAAAGTGGCTTAGACTTAGAATTATAGATAGTGGTCTTGTCAATATTATAGTATTTGACTATTGCATGGATAAGCTCTGGGCATGGGTGTACAGGCTCTGGTATGAATTTGTTGAGGTTCGAATGAAAGGGAGCACCCACTTTGTGATGGTCAAAAAACCTCTTCCTCTTTTCTTCACAACCTATTCGAGAAATCCATATTTTGGGTTTGATTGTGAGCATTATGTCTTGGATTCCTACAAATTCATCAAATAACTCATTTTCAATCTTCTATGAAGTAGTGCTCTTTTTTCCTCTACCCATTTCCTTCTGACTGCTACATTTTCCTAAAACAATTAGGGCTCTATACTATATTTACTCCTTAGAGAATATCATAAAAATGGATAATGCTTTGAAAGGTGTGGAGGATTTATAATGTTTGAATTACCCTTTTTTCATTCTGATTCATTAATAACTTCATGCAATGGATTTGTGGATATTGAAGAAAATTTGTTCAATGGATTTGTTGCCCATATTCAAAGTCTAACACATCAGCTAGGAAGTAGTGTCATCACCTTATAACATTCTATTATAGTTTTTAACAACCAATGGGCTCTTAACTTATGATAAATATTATCATAACTACTCTTGATAATCATAGTTGAAGTACATAGTTTTGTGGACCTACGATTTCAAAAACATCTCATCGGGATCACCAACCATGTGGTAGTTTGTCTAGCCAATGCTCTTGATGCATTTACTAAATTGTGGGTGGCCTACGCATATTGAGAACCATTAATATTACAACTATATTGGGATATGTGCCAATAATTTATGGGATTCATTGATCAGTGGCTTTATGAGGATGCGATGAGGAGTTGTACAACCAAATATGCCAACTTGGCAAATGACTTAACATTAATGCTAATAAGTACCATCTTGGTAAGAAAAGAAAATGGCTTATTTACAAGAAATATACACGCATGATATTTACATATGTAAAAAAATATATACTAGTTGTCCTAAGAATAACGGTTCATATGCTAGCTATTTACTATGATTAGTAGTAGATGGCCTTATAGGTGTCTTAACTCAAAGGCATTTAGATCCTTATTTTTCTGAATGATGTATGGTTTGAATCACAAAGAATTAAACTTTTCATGTACTCCTATTTTTTCTCTGTTGACATCCAATTTAAGTATGATATTGTCTTCTTCGAAAGTCCTTTATGAGGATTTTTGTCAAACTAGTACTTGACAACTATTTTATGGCAGCATGAATTAATATACACCTATTTATATCATTCTTCTAGTTGGACTAGCTTGACTATCATTTTTTCTACCTGTTGTAGGTCATCCAGATATTTTTTGTTGATGAAGCATAGCGCTTGGATCTCCAAATTGATTGGTAACACAACTTATTTTCCATACACTAGATCATATAGAGAGGTTATCAAGGAATTATTCACTATGATCCAGTCAACCCAATGTGCTTGATCTAGTAGTAGGTGCTAGCTTATGGGTTTATCTTGAATTATCCTAATGATTTTAAGTAAATTGTTATTAGTGGATTTTGATAGATCATTTTCCTATGGGTGGCAATTCGAGTAGGCATTCCAGTAAATCCCATATTTTCTTATAAAATCAATGGTTTTGGACCTTATGAAGGATTTGATAGTATTTGATACAATGATTTTTGGAACCCTGAATATGGTGACTAATCTCTCCCTAAATTCAATCATAGGATCTTAATCAGCGTGCTTCGTAGCTTCTACCTTATTCAATTTTGTGAAGTAGTCTATTTTTGTTAGGATGTATTTATGTCTAGCGAATGAGTTTGAGTTAATTACACCAATAAAATCTAGCCCCCATTATTGAAAAGGTTCTTCCATGGTTATTGGTTGTAACAACATTGCAGTATGTTTACCTCTGCCTACAAATATTTGATAGTTTTCATAGGCTCTAGCCCATTTGAAAGCATTGAAAAATATGGTCGACCAATAATATCCAACCTAGATAATCTTGGTTGCGGTAGTCTGACTAAAATAATGGCCTCCCAAAAAACCCTTGTGGAATTGTTCAAGCACTTCTTTATTTTTTCTAGTGGAAAGCATCTCAATAACACCCCATCAAAGTTTCTTCGATATATAATATCTCTAGTAAGCACATATTTTCTAGCATGCAATTTGAATATTCATATTTAGGATGCATTCAAGTCATCTAGACATTTGCCTAAGGCAAAGTAGTGATGCAATTGTTTAATCCAATTTCTTGGTTGCCTTGTTTTCAACTACAAGTCATCATCACATTTTATTTGATTTAACATATTGATGTTTTGAGATGCAGACTCCGATAAGTTCTAACATAAGGCTCTAACCCTTACCAATTTTATCGATCTAATCTCATTGTCATATTCCTATATTTTTGTGACCCAGTCGGCCCTCTTATCACCTAGTTCTCCATGAATCACAAAATTTTGAACATCTAGGTGTACTAGATACACCAAGGTATTACTTTGAGAGATAAAATACCTACCATTTTTAGATATTTCATGACTACATAAGCTTAATTTTTGATAAAATTGTATTTCTCTTCATGGTCCTAAAATATCTAACTCAAGAATGCTATTGGTCTTTCACCATCATGCTTCTATTTTTGAGTTAGGATAGTTGCATATCTCCCATCCACTCCAAATGCATAGAGGATAAAGTCCTTGGAATAATATGGATTGATGAGGACTGGAGCTTGAGATATTACTTCCTTGATCTCCTTGAAGGACTTCCTCTAGGTATCTATCCACTTAAATTCTTCCTTCTGCTTCAACATTTCTATCATTGGCTTCACTATTTGGGCAAAGTCTGAGATGAATTTTTGAATAAAATTAATTTGACAAAAAAATGACTGAAGTCCCTTATTTTTGTGTGGGAGAGGGAGATATTGGATGACTTTTACTCTATCTAGATCTATTACCAATCCTATTTTTGATACCACATATCCCAATAGTTTTCCCTCATGTACTACAAATATTGACTTTTTGGGATTTAGAGATATCCCGAATTCTCTACATTTATCAAACACCATTCGAAGATGCTCGAATATATTTATTTTTGTCATGAGAGAAAATGTTCATGTCATAAAATAGATCAAAATTATTTTATTTACCAATTCACCAAATGTCAAATCCATGGCCCTTTGAAAAGTGGAACCCGCATTAGATAACCCAAAGGGCATGCATTGATATGCAAATGTACCCCATTTTGTGGTGAATGTCATATTGTGTTGATCTTCATATTTCACCCAAATCTAATTAAAACCTAAAAATCCATCCAGGAGAGAAAATATTTTGGCTTCGAATACAGTATGCAAGATTTGATCAATCTACGAGAGAGAGTAATGGTCCTTTAATGAAGCCTGGTTCAAGTTTCAAAAGTCCACACACAAGTGGATGTCTCCATTTTTATTTTTTTCCAAAATAAAATTAGCAACCCCGGTAGAGTGCTTGATGGGGTATATGATCTTGGTCACCAATAGTTTCAAGAGTTCTTACATCATTAGTGCCTTTATCTTGGGATTCACAAGTCACTACTTCTGCCATAATGACCTTACATCTAGGAGTAGTTCAGTAGTATGTTGGCTCATGTTCTTGTCGTATAAATTAATATCATCATATTTCCATTCTATGATGTCATTTAATTCTTTGTATAGTTCAAAAATTTGGTTGACCTCTTCTTCTCAACAATGTATTTCGATGTTGATATTTTTTTTGGGATCAATTTGTACCTCTTTTTAGCTCTTAATATCAACCTCAATTCTATGGGATGTCGGTCTATCATTGTTGTCAAATAGATTTTCTAAAGTTATAAACCCCTTGGGGATTATTATTTATATGGATTATTTCACCTTCTTCATATTCCTCTTTTCCTTAGTTGTTTAATTATATAGTTCATTTCCTGAATTAGGAAATTAACTATTTATTCATCATTTTCAAATACTTGCTAAAATATGTATTTTTCCAGTATGGATGGTCTATAGACCAGTCTTACTGACTTGGCTTTGTGGATGATGTTGGATTATGGACAAAATTTTGCTCCAATAGAGGCTAAGATGTCGGCATGAGTGTTTTGTTCTCTAGGAATGGCCTTGATGTTCAAGGCCTCAAAGGATTCCAAAAAGTCCCATACCTAGTTTCTATATACCTTGAGGTAGTGTTGTTTGCTATTGCATTTCTCTATGACTTGATTAACTACCAATTCAGAGTCACCAAATATTTGTAGTTGTTTGATCCCCATTTTTTTAGCCTTTTTTAGCCCTAGATATAATGCTTCATATTTTCCTACATTGTTGGTGCAACTCCATGTTAGTCGGTATGAGAAAGTTCTTTCTACTCTGGTTGGTAATATCAGCACTACTCCTACTCCAACACCATTCTTACATTTAGCACCATCAAAGAACAACTTCCAAATCTATTCTTGATTGGGATTTTTATGAGTTGACACTATGGGTTTTATTTCTTCTAGCTTGGTGATTGAATACATGCCTATTCTAGTTTCAATCATGGCATTGAAATATTCTATGGAAAATTGATCTTCTATTTTGAGGTCCTCCAAGACTTCTTCCATCAGATCTATTTCTTGGGTGGTGATGTTTATTGTGTCCACTTGTTGGTCCTCTTCCAACTTCTCTATATGAAATGAGGATGGTTTATCAGAGTATATCTTGACTCTTTTTCCTTTGAATGGCACTTCCATATGGTAATAATCAAGAGACAAATAACTTATCATATTTGTAGTAAATTCTCTTGATAGGCACATCCTAAAATAAGGTTTCAAGTCCACCACTATAATTTCTTGGATGGTAGTTATTTGAGGTATTTTATGCAGCCTCATGGGAACATCTTTAATAACGCTGATTTTCTTCATAGGTGTGCCATATAATTTTATCATTCCTAGAATACTTTTTATGTATTCCATATCCATTACTTTACAAAATACTTTGGGAATAATAGTGGTAGCTGCTCCAGAGTCAATCATGCAATTATATACCACACATACTTCTATTTGTAAGGACAAGTAAAATGGAGATGACATATTCTTCCCAGTTATTGAAGTAGGGTGTCCCTAAGCTATATTCAACTTTACTTGTTTCTTCCCTTGGCTTTTAATTGATTTGAGAGAGGTTTGCAAAAGATCAATTTATCTCGAGATGAGGAGTGCATCATACATACTGTTTTTAGATGGTGTTTTCTTCAATTCTTCTACAATATTAAAATTGGAAGACTTTATTCCTCAACTCTTTTTTAGGTTCCCCATTTTCATCCTTATAATATTATGACCATTTCAATCCTTTTTCATTTGGTTAGGGAAGGATATCTTAGTTTATCTCTAGCCTACTTCATTCCCTCATCTTCATTAGTTCCCTTTTATTGCCACTGCACTATCTTTTGAATTGGAGTAGGTAGAGGTACATCATACTTTGTAATATATTTTGGTTTAGAAGGTACCTTGAAAGGATCCAAAGCTTTTGGATCAATAGACAGAGGCTTCTTCCTGAATATTGTAAGAACTACCACTTGTTATTCGATTGGCACCATGAGATTGTAATCATCTGCTTCTCTCATCATATTGACTTACCCCTTTTGTGCATTTTTTTCTTTCTCAATGGTAATTTTTTGGATGTAGTGTTGATGCATCATGCACATGCTTTCACCATGAGGGTCATTGTAGGTTGAGCACCAGTAATTTAACTCAGAGTTTGAGGAATAATTTTCCTCCTCCTAGTTGGTGTAAGTGGCATTCAATTTTTTTGGGGCCTTCCTAGAGGAAGCAGCCTGATCTCTTGTGATATATGGAAATATTTATGGCTAAAATTTCCTCTCAACCTCTCTTCTCTTCATGGTTGTGGCCTCGTTTGAGATATTTTTAAATGTTGCCATCATTTCCTAGAGGGCAATTATTTGGTGTTGGTATTTTCAAGACAGTAATAGGTACCAGGAGTTGTGGGACTACCAGGCAAGTAGGCAATGCTTTTTGAGTCATAGTATGAGGCCATGATGGGAAATTGATCAGTGTAGTATATGTTGAAAAATATATTGGTGGAGCAAAAAATGGTGGTTTCTGTTGAGGAAGTTTTGGATATATGGGTATTATAAACTTTGGAGGTAGTATTATTACAACAATAAGATCTTTCTCAACTCTTAGTGCTTCTTGAAAAACCTCTAGAAATTTTTGCATGTGGGATTTCCTTATGCACATCCCCATATCAGAAGAAAAGGCCCTTAAATAGTGGTACATTGATTGTTCATCAGTTGGGCATAGGCATTATGGTACTCTTTTCTATTTTCAGATGAATTTTGTGTTGAAGTCTAGGATTTTATCTTGTGGATATCTTTGGATGCTATTGAACTGGTTCAAAAAAGTGTAGGGATCTACCTATTCATTGAATTATTCAATAAAATTTATTGTCCAATGCATTCCATGAATTTATGGTTAGGTATGACAAGGTTCTATACTAGTATAATATTTTTCCTTTCAATTACATTACCATTAACCTTATCATGATATCTTCATCTTGGATACTATGTACGGTGGCTAATGCTACCACATATTGGTCATGTTCATACGCAATTTTTCCAAAGCCAATTCTTCTAGGGCATCTTGGGGAATGAGATTTTGGATAAGTATATTAAAAGGCCCAACATGGTTCTAGGTTGGATATTTTTGGGCATTCTATTTTAGGTTTATAGCCATTATTATTGGTGCAAGAGGATGGCTTGTTAGATTTGGGTTGGTAGCAACTAGATATGTTGCACTAGTTAGATATACTACTAGAACCAAAGATGATGTTGAAATAAGTGGACATATTGGATGAATTTTGAAGCTACCAAACTATAGTTCTATGAATTCAATTGGTTCTTCAAAATATCTAGCTACTTGTGTCGTGATCATATATCTAGAAATTCAAGGAGTTCAACTTTAATGAAAGATGAATATTCAAATATTTTCCTGCTATCGATGGATGGAGTCACTAGATGATGGAAATTGTAATTTAAAATAGAATATCACCAGGTTTTTTTCATATATAAAGGTTACTTATCATATGATGAAAATATTTAAATTTGAGTGGAGTAACCAGGTGATTTTGATAGTATTTGATATACATAAAATCATCTATACTGGTACTATCCAACTAAGGTACCTTCAGGTCCCATTGGGCATGCCAAAAATTGTTGGTTGAAAAATTTATCTAATGTAAAGGTTTATGAACCAACATTGAAATATTGAGGAGATCATGAGAACCATAGTGGTCAACCTCTAGAAGAGGTTGGTTCCTTGTAGTCTCGACTAACTATTCCTAAAAGTGGGGGGGAAAGGGTGTTAAAAGAAATAAACTAAACTATAGCCAAAACTTAAAGTGGTACAAATTAAGCAACATAAAGACATATGCAATAACAAGGATCATGTAACTAAACAATCAACTACCTAACAGACCAGCTAGTTGCACAAAAAAATATAGAGTATTTTAATTTAATCTATTGTATCTTAATGAGACCAAAAATTCTAGACAAGTAAATAAGTATAGCAAAAATCCAAGATTTAGAATTATTACCATAAACATTTAACATGCTTAAATTATAAATATGTAGTCATCAATACATACATTCATACTCTCCAAATAAATTGTACCATAGGCTAGATAGTAGTCTATTTATATTAATATGCAATATCCATATTTACACATGAATTGTAAACACCTAAGAGTTGATAAATCTTTCTTCTACATCCTTATATATAGGCCTTTTACAATTATATCATTATCAAAATAAAATTACTCTAGAAGCATAATGTTATTGTGTCAAAATAAGATTCATCTAATTGAAATATTCAGAAGTATGGCCACTCTAGCTGTCTCATTATGGCCTACTTACTTGGCCAAAATTTGTGCCATAATGGGGAGTGATGAACTTTTTGCTTGCATCTGGTTCGAAACTTTTTACTAATAATTTTTGGTTGAGCCACCCTGTTACCCACATGATGGTATGAGAATAACCACCTAAATAAGATTCTTCTAATAGATGATATTATACTCTAGGTGTCCTAATATAGTGGTAATCCTTGTGCAAGTGGTCCATTACTGAATTTGATTGAGCTGGCTATCAATATTAAGCATTGTGAAGTCATGATACCATATATTCAGGATCTTGGAGGACTTTAGACAAGTATAGGGGCTTCATCGAAATCAACATTGGTTTTCTTTCTATTCATAAACATTTGGTATTAGGTCAGGAATTAGATACCCATTTAAGCATTGGCCGGGTAGAAATATTTTGGGCTTCCAAAATTGGACCTTATATACAGGCTAGGGATTTGGTATCATCTTGGACTCTGGTTAAGTATGCATTATTTAACATCCTCTAGAATCTACCATTGTTTGTCTTCGAACTTAGGCCATACAATCGGCCATATTTTGGGTCTCTGTTAGGCACAAATATTCTAGTGGTATCTTTCCTCTATGGGTTGAGCCTTTGGTATATTTTCGGGCATGATACCTTTGGAACTTATGATATTTGGTCATTTCTTTGTGTGCATGCACTAGAAAATTTAGACTGTCTTAGGCTCCATCTAGGTTGACAACTTTAAGTATCCCTTGGATAGGCCAAACATCTAGGCCTTCACCAAGATCCAATAAAGTTTCATACTTTCAACCGCTACAATATCCTTAGCTTAACCGAATCATTGAGCCCTAGTGGAGGACTTCCTGTTTCTTTTGGAATTAGTGAATTCACATTCCTTGGTTGGGCTGGATATCTGAGATCGTATCAAGCCTCATCTAGGTACAAAATATTTGGCTACCTTCATACCTAGCCAAATTTGCATAATTTTTTGTTTCATGCAATGTATTTATTTTCTACACATTCTTGCTAAATTGCATGTGGTTAGTGATCCAAAAACACCCACACTATGTATGAAAAAAATTAATAGTGTGATTCAAGAGAATCTACATTTACTATAGATTTTTTGACCAATGTGAATTTTATTAATTGAAGGTACACCTCTCATTTGGCTATGTGACATTCCAATTTATTGATATGTGCCTTGTTAATGGTAATATTTATCACACACATTGATTGTTGCTCGATTTTGCCTTGGTTAATGGTAATATTTATCACACATATTAATTGTTGCTCAAGTTTGTTGTAGCCATACTCAATCTAATGGCTGCTATTGTTATTATTTGATTATGAAATTAATATATTGGAATTGCATTTTTATAATTATATGATTTCCATTTTTCTCAATATTTAATTGAATGCATTTTTTATTTCTTGAATGTTATTATTTACAACTATCTTTTAGATATTACATTTTTATTTTTCAAGTGAAAATTATTTACAATTATTTTTCTATGTGCACCTTATTATTAGTAATTATATCTAAATTTTTAGAGTCATATAAATGATTTATATGGTTTCAATTATGTTAATTTTAAATGAATATTTAGTCTAAGGATGTTATGAATTATTTGTTATCAAGTTTTAATTGCTAGCTATATAAATTGTTAATTTGCTAATAAAGTAGATTATTCAAAATATTATTTTGTATCTTATATTTTATGTCAATTGTCCAATTGGATGAATAATATTTTATTCTAGTGGTTTTGCCTATTAATGATTTTATATGAAATATCAAAAATTGTATATTGAGCTTATAAAATTCTAGAAAACATTTGAAGACATTGTGGATATATTTATTACAAAAAGGTAATGTGAGTATTTTATGATTCTCGATCTATATCTATTATAAAATTTAAAATATTTACAATGTATTGTAAAATTCATACAAAATATTTGTTTGTAATACTCATTTCAATCATGAATAAAGAAAACTATATTTAGTAACAAAATTACTTCCAATATTGCAACTATAAAACTAGTGTTTTGTATTAATATTGATAGGTTTTATTGAAATCCTATTTATTTTATTTTTTTAATTTTCTATATTTATAACATATAGAGCAATAAGAACTTTAGAATAGAAAATATTCATAATTTCATTGAGCCTTTATGGATTCTTTAAATACATTCATAAGTTTTTGGAAAATACATGTTTACGAAGAACACAAGCTTATACTGAGAGGGGGGGTGAACAGTATAAGACCGCTTTTTACTTTTTCCTTCAATTCAACTTTCAATTCAATATTATGCAGTGTATAGAAAGCAGTATCAATAGCAGTAATCAAAGCAATGCACAAAACACCATCCACAATAGAGACACAACAATTTACGTGGTTCACCCAATGCGGGCTACTCCACGGATAAAATCTTTCACTAAATTTTATCAAATCAAATTCTGGGAATACCTTTCCCGATTACAATGTTTATGGGCACCAACCCAAAGGAGACACCAATCCCCTAGCTCTGTTCTGGTTGGTGATCCTCTAGAAGACCTCTGCCTCCTCTGCCCTTAGCAAATGGAACTCTATCCATAGAAGACACCTGTCTTCCCTGCTCTGGCTGGAGACCTCTGTCCTCAACTCTATCACCTCCAAAGCTGGTCCTCAAAATTGCACTAAACACAGTCCTTCGGTCTAGCACAAATGTCCTCGATCTCTTTCTCTGATCTGCACCAAACACAGTCCTTCGGTCTGGCACAAATGTCCTTGTCCTCTTTCTTTGGTCTGCACAAAAACATAGTCCTTCGCTCTTTTTGTGCAAGCACAGCTGCACTTGATCAAACTTTGACCTTTGCACCTCTGCGCAATCACAGCCGCATAGTCTTCATGCACTCTGCTTCCTTGCAATCTCACTCACTTAGAAGATTCGATGAAATGCACTCTACACACTGCTATCGAATTTTGCACTCTGCTTCTTGGCGATCGAACTTCTCCCCGCACTCTATCTGTGAATGTCGCACTTCGAATGCACACTTAAAAAATGATTGCCTTAACTCTCCAAACAGCCCTCCTTTTATACTAACACATTCAAGATTTAAACCTTGGTCTTAGTCGACTGTTACCCTTAAACTACGTCGGCTACAAAACCCTAAACTACGTCGGCTCAAATTTAACTCTATCGGCTTCAACCGCCTCTGTGGTTCTATAGCTTTTCTCGTGAAACTACAACATGTCACGATATCGTGACATCTTTGCAACCGTACACAATCTTATGGCTTTTGTCGTGATATCGTGACACTTTCTGCTTCTGCTGACGTCATCTTCACTTCTGTCATGAAACCGTGACCCTTCTGTCTTCATGGCCTTCTTCTCTGCTTTTGTCGTGAAATCGTGACACTTCTGCCTCTGCTGACGTCATCTTCAATTCTATCATGAAATCGTGACCCTTCTTGCTTTCTCAACCTTTTCTCGGTTTGCACTAGCAAAAATGAAACATGTCATGAAATCATGACATTTTCTACCTTATGCTTTTCTTCCTTACAAACTGGAACATGTCATGAAATCGTGACACTTTCGCCTTCGAGCTCTTCCTTCTTGAATTCATCGTGAAATCATGACACTTCTTCTATTGAAGACTTGCTTCCTGTTTCTATCATGAAATCGTGACACTTTCTCCAACTGAATGTTGCCATCTCAACTTGTCACGAAATCATGATGCTTTCAGCTTTCGACTCTTCCCTTTGCTGCATGTCATGAAATCGTGATAGTTCTTACTTCGAGTTCTGTAGCATGTCATAAAATCATGATAGTTCTCACTTTGACTTCTGTAGCATGTCGTGAAATCGTGACACTTTGTCTTGCTACTTTCTCTCTCTTCGAACTTGTCATGAAATCATGACAACTCACATTTCGGACTCTCTCTTCTGCATTATGTCATGAAATCGTGACACTTTTCCTTTTGGACTTCTTCTCCTACAACATGTCATGAAATCATGACACTTTTCCTTTTGGACTCCTCTCTCCTGCAACATGTCACGAAATCGTGACACTTTTTCTTTCGGACTCCCTCTCCGGCAACATGTCGTGAAATCGTGACACTTTTTCTTTCGGACTCCTCTCCTGCAACATGTCACGAAATCGTGACACTTTTTCTTTCGGACTTCCTCTCCTGCAACATGTCGCGAAATCGTGACACTTTTTCATCCGTACAATCTTCTTTGCAATATGTCATGAAATCGTGACATTTCTGACTCCGAACATTCTCTCTCCTCTATGAGTCGCGAAACTACGACATGTCGCGATATCGTGACACTTTTCCAAAAATATTTCTCTCTCTTGCCTAGGTCATGAAAATGCGACATGTCGCGATATCGTGACACTTTTTCAAACTTACTCATTTTTCCAACTTACACTTTTCTTTCGAACCTGTTAGCTTGGAGTTTGCCAGAGACCTTTGAAACTGTCATGCTAAAACCTTCATCAAAACAAAGTATTTGACATCAAATCAAATTCCTTCATCAAATTCCTTTGAAAGCTTCTTGACATCAATGACAACTTAAACACTTGAGCAAATGCAATGTACCCAAGGTACCCAAAATTGCCAACAATCTCCCCCTTTGTCATTGATGGCAAACCTTTATTGAAAATGCTTCTCAAGAGCAAAAGCTGAAACAAACTGAGCTAACAACTGACCAACGTCTTTTGAAGTTTTGCTCCCCCTGACTTGAAGCTTTCCTCTTCACTTGAAGCTCTCCCCCTTACTCATATCTCTCCCCCTTTGTCATCAATGGCAAAGGGCCACCTTTGGGGCTCGGGACTAAGAATTAGCCTCTTAGCTTAGTCCCTCCCCCACCTCTTGATGAGGTGATTAATTCTGGGGTGGGAGTAAAACTCCCATTAGGCACTGATCATCATCAGTGTCTATAACTTCCTTGCCAGGCCTTCTCTTGAACTCATTGTCCATTTTCTTGTTCCTGTTACTGTTCTTGTTCTTGTTCTCATCCCTATTTTTGTTCATGCCTTGATCCTTGGACCTGTTCATACCACTGTTCCTGTTCCTGTACCTTGGAAGATCAGCTCTACACTGTCTAGCTGTGTGACCTCCATTGTTGCACTTATAACAGGTAACAATGTTATTTCTTTTAGGCATACCTATTCTTTGAATCCGCCAGTTCTGCCCAAACCTGTTCTGATTAATCCTGTTCTGGCCGAGCCTATTATTTATCTCGCAATAGACTGCCTTGTGCCCGAACTATTGACAAGAGTAGCAATACCCTCGAAAGAAACTGGCACTTCTGATTTTGTCATTTACTGTCTTTACTTGAGTCATGCAATGTGCAGCCATGTGACCAAACCTGTGACACGCAAAACATCTGCCGTGAAATTTTCCTTTATTCGACCTCATGGGTCCCAAAAATTTTTCTTCTCATTCTGAATTCTGTTTTTTGTTTCTGCGCATCTATCAGTCATGGACTCAAGATCTGAAAAACTTTCCTCATCAGAACTCTCTTCCTTTTGGAGTCTCTTACTAGACTCTCCAACTTGCGGTTTGACAAAACCAAGACCTGTTTTATCTGTTGGTTTTCTTTGATCTTTGATGAGTGATTTAACCTTTTTGGAGCTGTCTTGAAACCTGTACAGCTTATCCTTGTACTCTTTGGTTTCCTCTTTCAAAGAAGCCATTTTCTGTTCTAACTCACTATACTCAAGAACCTTCGATTCCAGCTCATCCTTGAGTTCTTGTGTCTTAGCCATAGAAAAATCAAGACTTTCTATAAGATCATCTCTCTCTATACAACATTCATCTAACTTATCCTTGAGTTTAGCATTCTTCTTTCTTTCCTTTTTCAAAGCACTAAGAGCATTAATAAGTTCACTTTCAAGATCCTTTATTTGTTTGCTTTCTGAATCATCAAAGCCTTTTTCAGATTTCTTATCACTAGAGGTGCTACCTTTTTCAAAAACCATACATGCATCTTCCTTATAGTTTTCTGAAGCATCCTCATACATACTGGAAACCAAATCACTATTTGTACAATCATCCTCAAGGTGACCAAAATTTCCACATCTAAGGCATTTCATGATAATGAATCTATGTTTCGGTTCTTCCTCTTTTTTTGAAATAAACATCTCATTTTCATCATCACTCGAAGAACTTTCACTATCACTACTCGAACACTTACTTGCTTTGTCCAGGTAGAAACTCTTCTTGTGCTTGTGAGAATACCTCTTTCCTTGATTGTTGTGCTCATCTTTGTTCTTTCTGTGATGCTTGTGCTTTTCAGAATCCTTGCTCTTAGAATCCTGTTTCTCTTCATCACTTTCATTCTTGGAAACAATACAGTCAGTAGCATAATGACCAAACTTTCCACAATTGAAACATCTTATATTTTTCATGCTTTTGTGCTTTCTAGAGAACTTGCCTTTCTTGCTGTAATATGCCTCTTCATCACTAGAAGACTCATCACTCTCTTGAAGTTGTTTACCCTTGGATTTCTTGGTAGCTTTGAAAGTCGCTTCTTTCTTGACGTCAACCTTTACCTGAGTTCTCAACTCAAATGCTGCAAGAATGCTATGAAGCTCATCCTTTTTTAGTTTATCCAAATCTTTAGCTTCCTCAATAGCAAAAATATTTTCACTAAATCTATTAGGAAGAGATCTTAAAATCTTATCACAAACATCATTTTCAGCAAGCTCAAGTCCTAAGTCTTTCATGGAGTTAACAACCTCATCCATACGAAGCATGTAGTCACTAATATTTTCATCATCATTCATCTTGAGTTGTTCAAACATACCTTTGAAATGTCTCAACTTGGCCTTTTTGACATTTGCATCACCTGTATGAACCACCTGCAACTGTTTCCACATTTCACTAGCTGTCTTGCAGTGAATTACTTTGGTGAGATCTGCTTTCTGTAAACCTTTCAGGATTGCATTCATTGCTTTTGAATTGTTGTGATGTAGGAGCCTATCTTCTTTAGTATATGGACCATTTACAGGAATAGTGTACCCATCTTCAATCACTTCCCAAACCTCATTCCCAAGTGCCATTAGATGAACCTTCATCCTTGCACTCCAAAGACCAAAATCTGATCCATCAAGAATAGGTGCTGCATTGCCACTTGAATAATCCATTGTGTTCTTTGCTAGCTTTTCCTTCAAGTCTGTTAAACTTTTTGAAGGCACCCACTCGATACCAATTGAAGAACACAAGCTTATACTGAGAGGGGGTGAACAGTATAAGACCGCTTTTTACTTTTTCCTTCAATTCAACTTTCAATTCAATATTATGCAGTGTATAGAAAGCAGTATCAATAGCAGTAATCAAAGCAATGCACAAAACACCATCCACAATAGAGACACAACAATTTACGTGGTTCACCCAATGCGGGCTACTCCACGGATAAAATCTTTCACTAAATTTTATCAAATCAAATTCTGGGAATACCTTTCCCGATTACAATGTTTATGGGCACCAACCCAAAGGAGACACCAATCCCCTAGCTCTGTTCTAGCTGGTGATCCTCTAGAAGACCTCTGCCTCCTCTGCCCTTAGCAAATGGAACTCTATCCATAGAAGACACCTGTCTTCCCTGCTCTGGCTGGAGACCTCTGTCCTCAACTCTATCACCTCCAAAGCTGGTCCTCGAAATTGCACTAAACACAGTCCTTCGGTCTAGCACAAATGTCCTCGATCTCTTTCTCTGATCTGCACCAAACACAGTCCTTCGGTCCGGCACAAATGTCCTTGTCCTCTTTCTCTGGTCTGCACAAAAACATAGTCCTTCGCTCTTTTTGCGCAAGCACAGCTGCACTTGATCAAACTTCGACCTTTGCACCTCTACGCAATCATAGCCGCATAGTCTTCACGCACTCTGCTTCCTTGCAATCTCACTCACTTAGAAGATTCGATGAAATGCACTCTGTACACTGCTATCGAATTTTGCACTCTACTTCTTGGCGATCGAACTTCTCCCCGCACTCTATCTGCGAATGTCGCACTTCGAATGCACACTTAAAAATTGATGCCTTAACTCTCCAAACAGCCCTCCTTTTATACTAACACATTCAAGATTTAAACCTTGGTCTTAGTCGGCTGTTACCCTTAAACTACGTCGGCTGCAAAACCCTAAACTACGTCGGCTCAAATTTAACTCTGTCGGCTTCAACCGCCTCTGTGGTTCTATAGCTTTTCTCGCGAAACTACAACATGTCACGATATCATGACACCTTTGCAACCGTACACTATCTTATGGCTTTTGTCATGATATCACGACACTTTCTACTTCTGCTGACGTCATCTTCACTTCTATCACGAAATCGTGACCCTTCTGTCTTCATGGCCTTCTTCTCTGCTTTTGTCATGAAATCATGACACTTCTACCTCTGCTGACGTCATCTTCAATTCTATCATGAAATCATGACCCTTCTTGCTTTCTCAACCTTTTCTCGGTTGCACTAGCGAAAATGGAACATGTCATGAAATCGTGACATTTTCTACCTTATGCTTTTCTCCTTATGAACTGGAACATGTCATGAAATCGTGACACTTTCGCCTTCGAGCTCTTCCTTCTTGAATTCGTCACAAAATCATGACGCTTCTTCTGTTGAAGACTTGCTTCCTGTTTCTATCATGAAATCGTGACACTTTCTCCAACTGAATGCTGCCATCTCAACCTGTCACGAAATCGTGACGCTTTCAGCTTTCGACTCTTCCCTTTGCTGCATGTCATGAAATTGTGATAGTTCTTACTTTGAGTTCTGCAGCATGTCACAAAATCATGACAGTTCTCACTTTGACTTCTGTAGCATGTCGTGAAATCGTGACACTTTGTCTTGCTACTTTCTCTCTCTTCGAACTTGTCATGAAATCGTGACAACTCACATTCCGGACTCTCTCTTCTGCATTATGTCATGAAATCGTGACACTTTTCCTTTTGGACTCCTTCTCCTGCAACATGTCACGAAATCATGACACTTTTCCTTTCGGACTCCCTCTCCTGCAACATGTCACGAAATCGTGACACTTTTTCTTTCGGACTCCCTCTCCAGCAACATGTCACGAAATCGTGACACTTTTTCTTTCGGACTTCCTCTCCTGCAACATGTCGCGAAATCGTGACACTTTTTCGTCCGTACAATCTTCTTTGCAATATGTCGCGAAATCGTGACATTTCTGACTCCGAACATTCTCTCTCCTCTATGAGTCGCGAAACTGCGACATGTCGCGATATCGCGACACTTTTCCAAAAAGCTTTCTCTCTCCTGCCTAGGTCGCGAAAATGCGACATGTCGCGATATCGCGACACTTTTTCGTTACAGTTGTACTTCATGAGAGAAAGAAAAAGTGTCACGATATTGCGACATGTATTTTCAAGGCAATAGCAACAAAAGAAGCCGACGAAGACCGATGACAGCCCACTAAAATTAGGGTTCATAGTTGTTATGAAATCCGACTAAGATTAGGATTTACAACCAACTAAGATTAGGGTTTTCATCATAAAAATTATTGTTATAAAAGGAGGGCTATTTGGTGAATTGAAAAAAAAAGTTGAATGCGTGTCGAAGGTGTGTGAAATACGGTCATTGTGTGCAGAGAGCAAGTCGTTTCGAATCATGCTAAGTGTGAAATTCACAAAGAGAGCAAAGTGCGCAAAATGGAGAAGACGATAGTGAAGTTCGACTGTAATGAAGAAGAGTGTGTGAAGTGATTGCACAAAGAGAGCAGAGTGCATAGAGAACACAAAGGTGAAGAAGACCAGTTAAGGTCTTGCAAAAGCAAAGGTATCTTACTGTCAAACTTATAGATTCAAATTAAAGTCTAGGTTGCAGCTTGGCATCATGGGTTGGTGCTCTTTTTTGTTGGTGCAGATAAGGGGTTGGTGCTCCTTCCAGTTGGTGTTGGTAAATCAAGGGTTGGTGCTCCTTTCTGTTGGTGTAGATAAATCAAAGGTTGGTGCTCCTTCTAGTTGGTGCTGGTAAATTGATTGTAAAGTTAGTGCTTTGCAAAGGATAGATTTGGATGGTAGTCCAAGCAGTCAATTTTTTGAGGAGTAGCCACATTGGTGAACCTCGTTAAATCTTGTGTTGTGTGATGCTCGTTTGTTATACTTTTTGTATCTAGTAATAAGTTTTAATTTTTGCGATATTAAGAGCTATAAATTTAAGTTTAAAGAGCCACACTGATTCATGCCCCCCTCTCAGTGTCATTGTAAGACTAAAAATTGGTATCAGAGCTAAGTTCCTGTAAAAGTTTAATCGACTAGGGTGATCTTGGAAGTAACACAATGGCATTTGAAGAAGTAAAATAAAAAAAGGAAGGAGTGAACTCTGAAGTATGTGGTGAAAACCCTGAGGCTAAAGTATATCTAGAAGGTAAGTTGATCTCTGCACTTGAAGAGTGGAAAATAAAGAGGAAAAATAATAAGAAAATTTCAAAAAGGCTTGAGGATGCAAACGAAATCATAACCAGTCTGAAATTATAGACAGAAGAATACAAGAAAATATTTGAAGATCTCAAAGTACAAAATACCATGAAAATAGGTTATTGCTACAAACTAGAAGAAGAGAATGTTGGTTTACGAACGCAGATAGAAGAGATGAATCACAAAATTAGTTGCTATCACAAACATGAAGAAATTTCTATGAAGCTGGATAAGATTATAAATGACCAAAGGCCTACAGGCATCAAATTTGGTCTGGGTTTCGTCAAAGGAGAATCATCAAATGGATCAAAGGCTAGAAATGTAGAATCCATAAAGAATGAAGATAAGAAACAGGTTGATCAAGGAAAAACATCTCATGCAAAAGAAAGCAATAATGTCAGGCACGAAAGGAGAATTAACAATGATGGATTCACCAATGTCACACATCAAAGAAGAAGAAGACCTATGGCTCCTACGACAACATGGCAAAGACCATCACCTAGGTTCAATTATCATTTTTTTGGTTTTTGTTTTAAATGCAATGGCTATGTACATAAACTCTCAGACTGCAAATATAATGTAAGACCAAGGAATTTCACTAGTAGAAATGCTTTTTATCCTTTGATGAATTATATAGTAGAATGTTATAACTGTCATAATTTTGGGCACATTGCAAGAAACTTTAGAAGTAAATTTGCATCAAATCAGTTTTAAGGAAGAAAATTTCAACCAAATAGGATGAGATAAAATAGAAAACTTCTCAAAAAACATGCACAAGCTATTGATAAGGGAAAGGCAAAACAAGAGCCCAAAACTACTATCAAAACGAAGTGGAAATAAAAAGAGCGACTTAAGGAAGAAAATGAATCCTTAATCGTACAAACAACATTTAAAGCATAAAATAAATATGTACCATGGATACTTGATAGTGGATGCTCTAGTCATATGACAGGTGACAAATAGAAATTTGAGAAGTTATAGAAATATGAAGGTAGTTTAGTAAAGTTTGGAAATAATGATGGATCCAAGATAGTTGGCAAATGTTCAGTTAAAATTAGTGACGAAAAAATTAAGTTAGAAGAAGTCTTGTTTGTGGATGGTTTGAAACATAACTTGTTGAGCATAAGTCAGATTTGTGATAAAGGTCATGAAGTAGTTTTTATGAAGCAGGGTTGTGAAGTCAGAAAAAAAATAGTGGAAAATTGATAGCAACTGGATCAAGGACATATGGCAACCTGTACACGCTCTTAGAGACTTCAGAAGGAGCTTGTTTTATTGTGCAGGAAGAAGAAAATTGGTTGTGGCACAAGAGACTCAGTCATATCAGTTTTGAAAATCTAGTAAAAATCATTTCAAAAAGGGCAGTGAGAGATATTCCCACCATCCGCAAACCTGCAAACAACATTTGTGCTTCATGCCAAAAGGGGAAACAAACTAGAGTCACATTCAAAACAAAAGAGTACTACACAAGAACACCTTTGGAACTAATACACACTGATTTATGTGGACCCATGAGAACACAAAGCATAAATGGTGACAAATATTTTATGTTGTGCATTGATGACTATTCCAGAATGACATGGATATTTTTCTTAAAGCATAAATCAAAAGCTTTTAAAATGTTCAAGATTTTCAAAAACCATGTTGAGAATGAAATAGGAAAGAGGATCAAATGTTTAAGATCAGATAGAGGAGGAGAATTCATTTTAGATGAGTTTATAGAGTACTGTGAAAAATATGGTATTAGGAGACAATTTTTAGTAGCTAGGACACCTCAGCAGAATGAAGTGGTAGAAAGAAAGAACAGGACAGTGCAGGAAATGGCACGAACCATGTTGGCTGAAAGCAAAGTAGTAGACAGATTTTGGAAAGAAGCAGTCCATACTACAGTGTATATCAAAAATAGGTACATGATGAGAACACATGAAAGCAAAAATCCTTATGAGTTGTGGTTCGATAAAAGGGCAACATCAAAATACCTCAATGTTTTTGGCAGCAAGTGCTACATCAAAAGAACTGAAGATAATCTTGGTAAGTTTGAAGATAGAGCGGATGAAGGTATTTTTGTTGGTTATTCATCAAAAAACAAAGCTTACAAATGCTACAACAAGAGGCTAAATAAAATTGTGGATATTTTCGATGTTAAATTTGATGAAGGTAGAGAACGAGTAATTAGCTATGAAGAGAACTACCCAATTTATGAAGAGGTTTTGAAGGAGATGAGAAAAACAAAATGAAAAAGACACAAAAAATTGACTCAGATGATTTAATTTGTGATTCAGAAGTGGAAGAAAATAAAAAATTCAAAATAGGCAGCTGTCAGAAAAATCATCCTAGAGAGCAAATAATTGGAGACCCCAAAGTTGGTGTTCAGAAAAGAAGAAGAGTAGTAAGTAACTACTCTCTATTATCCAGCATTGAGCCCAAAAATGTTGTTGACGCAAGCAAAGATGAAAGTTGGATGAAGGCAATAAATGAAGAATTAGATCAGATCGATAAAAATGAAACTTGGGAGTTAGTACCTAGACCTGCAAATAAAAATATAATTGGGACTAAATGGATTTTTCAAAACAAATTGAATGAAGGCAGACAGGTAGTAAAAAATAAAGAAATATTGGTATGTAAGGGTTATGCACAAGTTGAAGGCATTGACTTTGAGGAAAATTTTGCACCAGTAGCTAGACTAGAGGCAATTAGAATGTTTCTGGCTTTAGCAGTCTACAAGAATTTCAAATTTTATAAAATGGATGTGAAATCAGCCTTTTTGAATAGGAAACTTGAAGAAGAGGTTTATATTGAGCAACCAGATGGTTTCCAACTTGGTGATGATCCCAAATTGTTTTGCAAGTTGAATAAAGCATTATATGGCTTAAAACAAGCACCCCGAACATGGTATGCAAGGCTAGAAAACTATCTCACTCAACAAAGGTTTAAGAAATGTATGGTGGATAGCAATTTGTATGTTAAAATAGAAAATGGGCATCTTATTGTTCTTGTTGTATATGTAGATGATATCATATTTGGTAGCAGCAAATATGAGTCGTGTAAAGATTTAACAAATAAGATGCAAAAAGAATTTGAAATGTCAATGATTGATGAACTTTTGTACTTCCTCGGGTTGCAAGTTAATCAAAATAAGAAGGGCATATTTATTTCTCAAGTTAAATATGTGAAAGAGATGTTAGAAAAGTTCACAATGGAGGATTGTAAGCCGGTTAACACTCCCATGATGACAGGTTGCAAGTTGAGCAAGGATGACAAATCTCCACCTCTTGACCAAACCATGTACAGATCTATGATTGGAAGATTACCTGCACTGACGACTACCGGACCAAATATTTTGTAGGCAATATGCATGGTAGCATGATTTCAGGCTAATCTCAAGGAGACTCATGTGACAACAGTGAAGAGGATTCTTCGGTACCTTAAGGGTACTATGGAGTATGGGTTATGGTATCCGAAAGGTAAAGACTTCACCCTTATTTTGTATTCAGATGCATATTAGATAGGATGTGTCGATGATAAAAAGAGTACCAGTGGAGGTGCATTCTATCTTGGAGACAGATTGGTCACGTGGCACAGTAAGAAACAAAATTTAGTTTCTTTATCAACAGTAGAGGTAGAACATATTGCAGTGACAACATGTTATACACAGGTATTATGGATGAAAAAACCCTAAAATATCTTGGTATTAGCTTCAGTGAGCCAATATCAGTTAAGTGTGATAACACCAGTGCCATTAACATTTCCAAGAATCTGGTTATGCATTCATGCACAAAACACATTACTATCAGGTATCACTTTTTGAAGGAGAAAGTTGCGGAAGGTGAGGTTAAGTTGGATTTGTTCCAACTATAGAGCAAGTAGTAGATATATTCACAAAACCATTGACCAAGGAAGTTTTTGAGTACCTTCATAATAAATTGGGAGTGATCACACTTCCTAAGAATTGACTAGCTACAGGGATCACATTCTCAAAGGGAGCATTTAAGTATTTGATTATCTTTTTGCTCATTTTATGATTTTTGCTAAGTGTAATAAATTATGTCTGAGAATGTTGTGCATGGACTCAGGGGGAGTCTGCAGTAGCCATTTGGTATTATTGTCAAAGGGGGAGAAGAGTTACAGGAAATTGCATATGTGTTGCCAACAATTCCAAAGGGGGAGATTGTTGAGCAAGGTGCAACAACAATATTGTCATTGTTGTCAACACAGTCAGATAGATCTATTGATGCAGTGGATAGGAAATTCAAAATCTATTCAGATGTAGAATACAGGAGTTCAAAGGCTATTCAGAGTATGTACAGTGATTTTCCAAGAAGACCGAAGTGGCCCATATGCAAAAGATCAAAGAAAAAGACAAGTAAGAAAAGTGTCACGATATCGTGATATATACAGTAGGAAAAACTGTCATGATTTCGTGACATGTTGGAAGAGAGAGAAAAATTAGGAAAAATTGTCACGATTTCATGACATGTTGGAAGAGAGAAAAAGTAGGAAAAACTATCATGATTTCACGACATGTTGGAAGAGAGAGAAAAAGTAGGAAAAACTGTCACGATTTTGCGACATGTTGAAAGAAAAAGCAGGAAAAACTATCGTGATTTCGTGACATGTTGGAAGAGAAAAATGCAAGTGGAAAAACTGTCACAATTTCATGACATGTTGGAAGAGAAAGAGAAAGCAGGAAGAAGTGTCGCAATTTTGCGACAAGTTCGAAGAAAGAGAACAAGTAAGAAAAGTGTTGCAATTTTGCGACATGTCACATTTTTGCGACTAAAATAGGAGAGAGAAAGTAAGTTGGAAAAGTGTCACGATTTTGCGACATGTTGCATTTTCATGACTAAAATAGGAGAGAGAAATTAAGTTTGAAAAGTGTCACGATATCACGACATGTCGCATTTTTGCGACAAAAGAAAGAGAGGAAGCGTACGAAAGCAGAACTATCACAATTTTGTGACAAAAGAAGAAAGCAAGACTTCAAAAGCAGAAGTGTCATGATTTTGTGACAAAATCAAAGAAGTAAAGTACGGAAGTAGGAGTGTCACTATTTCACGACAAAAGTAGAGAAGAATACTTCAAAGGCAGAAGTGTCACAATTTCATGACAAAAGCAAAGAAGCTAAGTACGGAAGCAGAAGTGTCATGATTTCGTGACAAAAGCTAATTTGAAGACTATGGAGGCAGAAGTATCATGATATGATAAAAAAAGCAAAGTCGAAGTCTATGGAAGCAGAAGTGTCATAATATCGCGGCAAAAGAAAAGACAAAGTTTACAGAGGCAGAAATGTCGCGATATCGCAACAAAAGAATAGAGAAAGCATACGGAGGCAAAAGTGTCACGATATCATGACATGTATTTTCATGGGCCAAAGCTAAGAGAAAGAGCAAGGAGAAAAAGTGTCGCGATATCGTGACATGTTGTATTTTTGTGGTCCAATGCAAAGAGAAAGAGCAAGGAGAAAAAGTGTCGCGATATCATGACATGTAGCATTTTCACGGTCCGATGCAAAGAGAAAGAGAGAAAGAAAAAGTGTCACGATATCGTGACATGTATTTTCGTGGCAATAGCAACAAAAGAAGCCGACGAAGACCAATGATAGCCGACTAAAATTAGGGTTTATAGTTGTTATGAAAGCCGACTAAGATTAGGATTTACAACCAACTAAGATTAGGGTTTTCATCATAAAAATTATTGTTATAAAAGGAGGGCTATTTGGTGAATTGAAAAAAAATTTGAATCCGTGTCGAAGGTGTGTGAAATACGGTCGTTGTGTGCAGAGAGCAAGTCGTGTCGAATCATACTAAGTGCAAAATTTATAAAGAGAGCAGAGTGTGCAAAAGGGAGAAGACGATCATGAAGTTTGACTATAACGAAGTAGAGTGTGCTAAGTGATTACAAAGAGAGAGCAGAGTGCGCATAGAATGCAAAGGTGAAGAAGACCAGTCAGGATCTTGCAAAAACAAAGGTATCTTACTATCAAACTTATAGATTCAAATTGAAGTCCAAGTTGCAGCCTGGCATTAGGGGTTGGTGCTCCTTTCTGTTGGTGCAGATAAATAAGGGGTTGGTGCTCCTTCCAGTTGGTGCTTGGTAAATCGGGGGTTGGTGTTCCTTTCTATTGGTGTAGATAAATCAGGGGTTGGTGCTCCTTCCAGTTGGTGCTGGTAAATTGATTGTAAAGTTAGTGCTTTGCAAAGGTTGGATTTGGATGGTAGTCCAAGCAGTCAATTTTTTGAAGAGTAGCCACATTGGTGAACCTCGTTAAATATTGTGTTGTGTGATGCTCTTTTGTTATACTTGTTGTATCTAGTAATAAGTTTTAATTGTTGTGGTATTAGCAGCTATAAATTTAAGTTTAAAGAGCTACACTGATTCACCCCCCCTCTCAGTGTCATTGTAAGACTAACAATAAAACAAATAAATATTTTAATCTCAAATACCTTATTTTCTCTTCTCTTATTATTTTTATATTGTGGTTTAAATATTTGAAAGCTAAATAAAAACATTTTGTGGGTCCAAGGATCGCATTTGAAAACTAAGATCCCAAACATTCTAATCCATGATCGTTAGAAAATTTTTAATCAAGCAATGGAAAACCTATAACACCAAGGAAACAAAGGGAAAATAAGTGAGAGTAACTTGAATATATTAGTTTATACCATGGGTAGGTAGCCCATCTCATGATAGACTAATAGTTTTAAAATAATGCATAGGATCCTTGTAACATGATATGTTGGAAATTACAATAGCCATGAGGGAAAAACAAAGCCTCGTCATTGAATAATAAAAAATAATTTTAGAATAAGCTATTCAAATCAACCTATTGGAGATATCACTAGTAGAATAAAATTCCTCCACTACCATGGGCTTGTATAGTAGTAATTATTCTATGAGTGGACCCATCTTCAAACTAAGTTGCAAGTCAGAAAATACATAAAAATGAATAAAATCTATTACAAATAAAATAAATTTAGCCAATAATTAAAAACATGATTATAAAAATAAAAACTACAAAATAAATTAGAGAAAACTAGATCATGGGCACAAATGGTAAGAGATCTAAACATCAAGTCAAAGGAAGATAAATATTTAATAGAGAAGCAAAAAATATTATAATTATTGGAATAAAATAAAAGGCAAAATAGGTTGATAAACACCATCACTAGGGGAATAGAAAAACATGAGACTAAGAAAACATAGACGACTTAACAATGGATCTATTTTTATGAACTTAATTGGAATGGATAAATTCATAAAACATGTAGACTAGGAAAAGTAAGGGAATGCATGATAACTAGACCAAACTAAATTATAATGTTTAGTATAGGAGATAAAAGGTAGGTTCTTCAAAATAGGGTATTGTGATGGAGGTCACATTTTCCCCTAAATGATGATATTATTCCTATGTAACAAAACGATTAGAATTGTAGTCTATTATTCGTATCTATAGCAATATTTTTTTATAATAAACATGACTTAGATTATAAAGGTCCATATATGACAATGGTAAAATATGTCACAGGATATAACAATCTTGGAGAGGTGGTTTTTTTTGGTGACATCAATGACAATACAACAAATAGATATTTAAGTTTTTTAAATATTAATTGATGCATAGATCATAATATTCTATGGATGGAAAAAATGGTGGATCACCTTTGGTTAAGGTTCTCAAACAATAGTGAAGGACCCATCACATATTATGGAGAATAAATTCATGAACTATGTAGTATGTATAGATTGGTCATCTGCAATGGAATGAACATATGTTAAAATATAGAAAATATACTTGTCAAACACATAATGGAAATAATGTAGTTAATCATGCCATTTTGTCTCCAAACTTTATTTCAACGATATAAGATCTAGAAATTTAAGCAATTTGTATAGAGCTATGATCTTATCATAATCCAATGTACATAAAGATCCAAATGCAAGAAAGTGGGTAGGAAGAACATATTTAAGTAACTAAGGTAAATATAATAAGAATTATCTATATAAAAAATAAAATAAAAGAATTTTAAAACATCCCTCAAGTAAATTATGCAAAGGGAGGAAAGAAAGAGAGTAAACAAATTTTAAACTTATTCTTTTGATAGTAGTAAAGTGATGGATATAATCAAAGAGGCCTTTGAAATATAAAATGATTCACAATCTAGAAAAAAAAATATAAAATATTCATTTTAAATCTATACTATGATGAAGAATGGAAAGCAATAAGAATAAGCTTGAAATAACTAGGCAAAGAGAAAACAAATAGCAAGATATATAAACAACTAGTAAAAATAAGAATAAAAAAATAGAGTTGATGTTGTTGAGCAAGGTGCAGCAAAAGTATTGCAAAAGTATTGTCATTGTTGTCAACACAGACAAATTGATGCAATTGATGCAGTTCAGAGGACAGTCAGAACAAGTATAGTGAATTTCCAAGAAGAAAGAAGTGGCCCGGATTCAGAAAATTGTAGAAAAAGACAAGAAAACTGTCGCGATATCGCGACATGTTTTCTGTCGCGATTTCGTGACATATCGGAGGAGAGAGAAGGCACAACCCAAAATGTCACGATTTCATGACATAACGAAGGAGAGAGAAGGCACAGCCAAAAATGTCGTGATTTCATGACATAATGGAGGAGAGAGAAGGCGCAACCAAAAATGTCATGATTTCGCGACATATCGGAGGAGAGAGAAAAATCTAGAGAAACTGTTGCGATTTCGCGACATGTTGGAAGGAAAGAAGCAAAGTTGAAAAACTATCGCGATTTCGTGACATGTTTGGAGTAAAGGTGCAAGCAATGAAAAGTGTCACGATTTCGCAACAAGTTCTGTGAAGAAGAGCCAAGGATGAAAAGTGTCACGATTTCACGACAGGTTCAGAGAAGAAAGTGCTAAGTCAAAAAGTTGTAGCGATTTCGCTACATGTTGGATTTTCGTTGGTCGAAGCAAAGAAAAAGTGCTAAGTCAAAAAGTTGTAGCAATTTCGCTACATGTTGGATTTTCACTGGTCGAAGCAAAGAGAAAGTGCTAAGGCAAAAAGTTGTAGCGATTTCGCTACATGTCGGATTTTCGTTGGCCGAGGCAAAGAGAAAGTGCTAAGTGAAAAGTTGTAGCGATTTTGCTACATGCTTAATTTTCGCTAGTCAAAGCAAAGAGAAATTGCAAAGGGAAAAAGGTGTAGCGATTTCGCTACATGTCTTGATTTCGCTAGTGCATGAAGAGAGAGTTGTACGGATGCGAAAGATGTCACGATTTCATGACATGTTGCATTTTCATGGGCGAAAGGCAAAGAACAGTGCTAAGGTAGAAAAGCATCGCGATTTCGCGACATGTTTTGATTTCGCTGAGGCATGCGAAGAAAAGTGTACGACAACAAAAAGTGTCACGATTTTGCGACATGTCTCGTTTTTGCGCGGGCAAGAGGCAAAAAAGAGCTCGAGGCAGTGAAAGTGTCGCGATTTCACGACATGTCTCATTTTCGCGGGCAAGAGGCAGAAAAGAGCTCGAGGCAGCAAAAGTGTCACGATTTCACGACATGTCCCGTTTTCACGGGAAAGTGACGAAAAAGAGCTTGATACAGCGAATGCATCGTGATTTTGTGACATGTCCCATTTTCGTGGGCAAGTGACGAAAAAGAGCTCGATACAGTGAATGTGTCGCGATTTCGCGACATGTCCCGTTTTCGCGGGTAGGAGACAAAAAAGAGCTAGAGGCAGCAAATGCGTCACGATTTCGTGACATGTTCTATTTTCGCGGTTGCATGCCGAGATAAGGACTAGGAGGCGGAGAACATCGCGATATCACGACAGGTCATGTTTTCATGGTCAACTGTCAAGAAAAGGTCAAAGGGGCAGAAATGTCACGATATCGTGACATGTCTTAGTTGCATAGGTAAAAGTCGAGAAGCTTACACAGTGATAGTTGTCGGGAAAGTGCAGAAGAAAATCATGCAGCCAGTTAGGTAAGAGTTAGCTGGAGTCAGAACTAAAGTTACAGGTGGCAGAACAGTGCATTAAATAAAAGAATGGCTATTATAGGGCCGTGATGCTGCAAGGCTGGCAAAAGTGCAGAAATACAGAGAATCTCGATAAACAAGAAATCCTCTCGGAGGTTGCGTGTGTCAGAAATGGCAGTTGCGAGTAGAAGAGAAAGTTTGATTCTGAATTGAAAGGAGTGCCATCGAAAAGTGTAAAGGTGCCGAGAGGGCAGTTACGTAGAGGATAAAAGAAAAGAATGACAAAGCATCGAAACATGCAAAAAGGCTGTCAGGATGCACAGAAAAAGTTGTCAGAGTAAGCAGAGAAGACTGTCAGAATAAGTCAGAAAGAAAGCGGCTAGAAGATAGAGCGCATCAGAGAGGGTGTGACAGATTGAACGTAGCCAAGAATGCATGAAAATTTGGAGGGAAAATTAGAGTCATTTTTTGAAAGAGTCGTTCGAGTAAGCGAAGTATAAAGAATCGAAAAGGCACAGTAAGTGAGGTTACTGCAACCGTGTTTTTATCTTGAAAAACTAAAAGTGAGGTTGGGTAAGAGTGCTATAAGAAAAATAGCTACAGAACTGAAACCTGGTTTTATTCTTGAAAAATTGAAAGAGAGGTTTTAGTATGCAATAGAAGATATTGAGTTTCTAAAAATTCTCTTTATGCTTCTATGAGATTGATTTGAATGAGCAATAGACCAGAGAGGGTCTTGTAAAAGAGAAGGCATTTTTATGTCAATCTATTATTCAAAATAAAAATCCAAGTTGGTGCTTGGTAAAAGGGGTTGGTGCTCCTATCTATTGTTGTAGATAAATCAGGGGTTGGTGCTCCTTCCAGTGGGTGCTGGTAAACTATTTGTAAATATTGAATCCTTGCAAAGGCTGGATTTGGATTGTAGTCCAAACAGTCATTATTTGAGGAGTAGCCACATCGGTGAACCTCGTTAAATCTTGTGTTGTGTGATGCTCTTTTGTTATACTTGCTATATCTATTTTTAAGCTTGCATTTTTAAGTTTTAAGAGTTGCAGATTCAAGTTTTAAAATAGTTACACTGATTCACCCCCCCCTCTTAGTGTCATTGTGAGAATATCAATTGGTATCAGAGCAAGGTACCTAAATAAGTTTAATCAGCTAAGGTGATCTTGGAAGATACACAATGGCCGGTGGTGAAATATTTTCTTCCAACAAAGCTCCTTTGTTCGATGGAACAAATTACTCTTTCTGGAGACTCTGGATGTAGACATATCTGTGTGCATTGGGATATGACATTTGGGAGTCTGTTGAAAATGGATACACAATACCCTCTACTCCTCCATCAGATGCGGTTGAGAAGAAAAAGTTTGAGAACAACTCTAAAGCTAAGAATGCTATTATGTGTGGGTTAGTAGATAGTGAGTTGATAAGGATCATGAGCTATAAATTAGCAAAAGACATATGGGACAAACTGTAGAGCATTCATGAAGGAGATGGCAAGATCAAGGAAGCCAAGATTGCAAACACATCGAGCCCAGTTCGAAGCATTAAAGATGAATGATGATGAAAACAATAAGGCCAAGCATGATGAGAGTAAATGGAATCATAAATGCGCATCAAAGTAGAGGACTTGGCCCAGGAAATAAAAGATGTAGTTGTTGTGAAAAAGGTACTCATAACTCTCCATAAAATATTTGATGCTAAAGTTTCTGCTATAGAAGAAGCTAAATATTTAAATACCTTTAGCATGGATGAAATGCATGGTTCTTTAACTTCATATGAAATGAGAATAGGACAGACTAAGCCTTCGGACAAAAAAGCTGCTTTTCAAGTACAGAAAAATATAAAAACTAAACAAGAATCTGAGGAAGAAGAATCTTCAGATGAAACTAAAGAAAAATTTGTTAGGAAACTAATAAAGAGAAAAGGAAAGTACAGAGGTAAGTTACCATTTAAGTGTTTCAACTATGGAGGAATTGGGCACTTTGCAACTAAATGCCCAATGAAGGAGATAAACAAAAGTTTGATAAGTTACAGACATACGAAGGTGGTTCTGTAAAATTTGGAAATGATGATGGAGCCAAGATAGTGGGTAAAGGATCAGTCAAATTAAGTGACGAAAAAATCAACTCTAAAGAAGTCCTTTTTGTGGTTGGTCTGAAGCATAACTTACTGAGTGTAAGTCAAATTTGTGATAGAGGTCATGAAGTAATTTTCAAGAAGCAGGGCTGTGAAGTAAGAAAGACAAAAAATGGGAAGTTGATAGCTACCGGACTGAGAACTTCTAGAAATCTATATACTCTCTCAGAGACTTCAGAAGGAGCTTGCTTGGTTGGACAGGAAGAAGAAAATTGGTTGTGGCACAAGAGACTCAGTCACATAAGCTTTGATAATCTGGTAAAAATCAGCTCAAAAAGGGCAATAAGAGACATACCCACTATTGGTAAACCTTCAAATAGTATTTGTGAGTCATGCCAAAAGGGGAAGCAAACCAGAGCCACTTTCAAAGCAAAAGAGTACTTCACAAGCAAGTCGTTAGAACTAATTCACACTGATTTATGTGGACCCATGAGAACGGAAAGCATAAATGGATACAAATATTTTATGCTATGTATAGATGACTATTCCAGAATGACATGGGTACTATTTTTGAAGCTTAAATCAGAAGCCTTTGAGATGTTCAAAACTTTCAAAAATCTTGTTGAGAATCAATCAAGAAAAAGAATTAAATGTTTAATATCAAATAGAGGAGGAGAGTTTATTTCAGATGAGTTTGCAGAATACTGTGAAAAACATGGGATTAGAAGACAGTTTTTGGCAGCAAGAACACCTCAGCAGAATGGAGTAGTAGAAAGAAAGAACAGAACTATGCAAGAAATGGCATGGACCATGTTGATAGAAAGTGGAATTGCTGACAGGTTCTGCAGTTTACATCCAGAATAGGTGCATGTTGAGGCCGCATGAAAGAAAAACACCTTATGAACTGTGGTTTGGTAGAAAGGCTACAACAAAATACTTCAAAGTGTTCGGCAACAAGTGTTACATTAAAAGAACTGAAGACAATCTTGGCAAGTTTGAAGATAGAGCTGATGAAGGAATTTTTCTTGGTTACTCAACAAAAAGCAAAGCCTACACATGCTACAATAAAAGACTAAAGAAAATTGTGGAGAGTGCGGATGTTAAGGTTGATGAAGGTAGGAAATAAGAAATCAGCCATAATAAAAACTACCCGACTTATGAAGAATTTATTGAAGAGGATGAAGATCAAGAAAAAAAAGAGAGATAAAAATCAGATTCAGATGATTTAGAAATAGAAGAAAACAAGAAATCCAAAACAGGCAGCTAGCAGAAAAATCATCCCAGAGAGCAGATTATTGGGGACCCCACAGTTGGCATTCAAACAAGAAGAAGAGTAGTAAACAACTATTCTCTATTATCCAGCATTGAGCCCAAAAATATTATTGAAGCAAGCATAGATGAAAGCTGGATGGAGGCAGTAAATGAAGAACTAGATCAAATTGAGAAAAACAAAACCTGGGAATTAGTACCAAGGCCTAAAAATAAAAACATAATCGGTACTAAATGGATATTTCGAAACAAATTGAATGAAGACGGACAGGTTGTAAGGAATAAAGCAAGATTGGTCTGTAAAGGATATGCTCAAGTTGAGGGGATTGATTTTGAAGAAACTTTTGCACCAGTGGCCAGACTTGAAGCAATCAGACTGTTTTTGGCTTTAGCAGTTCATAGGAATTTCAAAGTTTATCAGATGGATGTGAAATCAGCATTTCTAAATGGAAATCTTGAAGAAGAAGTGTATATTGAACAGCCTGATGGTTTTCAACTCTATGATAATCCTAACTTTGTTTGCAAGCTAAAGAAAGCATTGTATGGCTTGAAACAAGCACCTAGAGCTTGGTATGCAAGATTGGACAGCTATCTCACTAAGCAAGGATTCAAGAAAGGTATGGTGGATAGCAATTTATATATCAAAACTGAGAATGGCAATCTCATTGTCCTTGTTGTCTATGTAGATGATATAATATTTGGCAGCAGCAATGATGAGTCATGTAAAGACATAGCAAATAAAATGCAGAAAGAATTTGAAATGTCTATGATTGGTGAGCTTTCATATTTCCTCGGACTGCAAGTTAATCAAACTGAAAAGGGCATTTTTATTTCTCAAGTTAAATATGTGAAAGAAATGCTGAAAAAGTTCACTATGGAGGATAGTAAGCCTGTTAGCACTCCCATGACAACAGGCGTCAAGTTGAGCAAGGATGAAAAATCTCCAGATGTTGATCAAACAATGTACAGATCTATGATTGGGAGCCTGTTGTATTTGATAGCCACCAGACCGGATATCTTACAGGCAGTTTGCATGGTTGCAAGATTTTAGGCTAGTCCCAAAGAGACTCATGTGACAGCTGTGAAAAGGATTTTTAGGTACCTCAAGGGTACTATGGAGTATGGGCTATGGTATCCAAAAGGAAAAGACTTCACTCTTTTTGCATATTCTGATGCAGATTGGGCAGGATGTATTGATGACAGAAAGAGTACCAGTGGAGGAGCATTTTATCTTGGAGATAAACTGGTAGCATGGCATAGCAAGAAACAAGAATCAGTCTCTCTATCCACAACAGAGGTAGAATACATTGCAGCAACAACATGTTGTACACAGATATTATGGATGAGACAAACACTGAAAGATCTTGGTATTCACTTCAATGAGCCAATTTCAGTTAAATGTGATAACACTAGTGCAATCAACATCTCAAAGAATCTGGTTATGCATTCCCGCACCAAATATATTGCAATCCGGTATCACTTTTTGAAAGATAAAGTTGTATAAGGAGAGGTCAAATTGGAGTTTGTTCCAACCATAGAGCAAGTAGCAGATATATTCACAAAACCATTGCCCAAGGAAGCTTTTGAGTACCTTTGAAGTAAGCTGGGAGTGGTCACACTACCCAAGCACTGATTAGCTATGGGGAACACATTCTTAGGGGGAGCATTAAATTATTTATGCCTAAGAATGTTGTGCATAGACTCAGGGGGAGTCTTCAGCAGCCCTTTGGTATTATTGACAAAGGGGGAGAAGAATTACTACAGGAAATTGAAATTGCACATGTGTTGCCAACAATTCCAAAGGGGGAGATTGTTGAGCAAGGTGCAGAAAAGAACAAAAGTATTGTCATTATTGTCAACACGGATAGATTGATGCAATTGATGCAGTTCAGAGGACAACCGAACAAGTACGATGAATTTCCAAGAAGAAAGAAGTGGCCCAGATTCAAAAATTTGCAAAAAAAGACAAGTAAGAAAACTGTCACGATATCGCGACATGTTTTCTGTCGCGATTTCGCGACAAATCGAAGGAGAGAAGGCGCAACCAAAAATGTCACGATTTCATGACAAAACGGAGGAGAGAGAAGGCATAGCCAAAAATGTCATGATTTCACGACAAAACGGAGGAGAGAGAAGGCGCAACCAAAAATGTCGTGATTTCGTGACATATCGGAGGAGAGAGAAAAAGTTGGAGAAACTATCGCGATTTCGCGACATGTTGGAAGGAAAGAAGCAAAGTTGAAAAACTGTCACGATTTCGTGACATGTTTGGAGTAAAGGTGCAGGCAATGAAAAGTGTCGCGATTTCGTGACAAGTTCGGTGAAGAAGCGCCAAGGATGAAAAGTGTCGCGATTTTACGATAGGTTCGGAGAAGAAGCGCTAAGTCGAAAAGTTGTAGCGATTTTGCTACATGTTGGATTTTCGCTGGCCGAAGCAAAGAAAAAGTGCTAAGTCAAAAAGTTGTAGCGATTTCGCTACATGTTGGATTTTCACTGGTCGAAGCAAAGAGAAAGTGCTAAGGCGAAAAGTTGTAGCGATTTCGCTACATGTCGGATTTTCACGGGTCGAAGCAAAGAGGAAGTGCTAAGGCAAAAAGGTGTAGCGATTTCGCTACATGTTGGATTTTCGCTGGTCGAGGCAAAGAGAAAGTGCTAAGTGGAAAAGTTGTAGCGATTTCGCTACATGTTGGATTTTCACTGGTCGAAGCAAAGAGAAAGTGCTAAGTCGAAAAGGTGTAGCGATTTCGCTACATGTCTTGATTTCGCTAGTGCATGAAGAGAGAGTTGTACGGATGTGAAAGATGTCACGATTTCATGACATGTTGCATTTTCGTGGGCGAAATGCAAAGAATAGTGCTAAGGCAGAAAAGCGTCATGATTTCGCGACATGTTTCGATTTCACGACATGTCTCGTTTTCGCGGGCAAGAGGCAGAAAAGAGCTCGAGGCAACGAAAGTTTCACGATTTCATGACATGTCCCATTTTCGTGGGCAAGAGGCAGAAAAGAGCTCAAGGCAGTGAAAGTGTCACGATTTCGTGACATGTCCCGTTTTTGCGGGCAAGTGACGAAAAAGAGCTCGAGGCAGCGAATGCGTCACGATTTCGTGACATGTCCCATTTTTGTGGGCAAGTGACAAAAAAGAGCTAGAGGCAGTGAATGCGTCGTGATTTCGTGACATGTCCCGTTTTCGCGGTAGGAGACAGAAAAGAGCTAGAGGCAGCAAATGCATCGTGATTTCGTGACATGTTCTGTTTTCGTGGTTGCATGTCGAGATAAGGACTAGGAGGCGGAGAACATCGTGATATCACGACAGGTCAGGTTTTCACGGTCAACTGTCAAGAAAAGGTCAAAGGGGCAGAAATGTCATGATATCGCGACATGTCATAGTTGCGTAGGTAAAAGCCAAGAAGCTTACATAGTGACAGTTGTCAGGGAAAGTGCAGAAGAAAATCATGCAGCCAGTTAGGTAAGAGTTAGCTGGAGTCAGAACTGAAGTTACAGGTGGCATAACAATGCATTAAAGACAAGAACGGCTATTACAGGGCCGTGATGCTGCAAGGCTGGCAAAAGTGCAGATATACCGAGAATCTCGATAAACAAGAAATCCTCTCGGAGGTTGCATGTGTCAGAAATGGCAGTTGCGGGCAGAAGAGAAAGTTCGACTCAAAATTGAAAGGAGTGCCATCAAAAAGTGTAAAGGTGCCGAGAGGGCAGTTGCATAGAGGATAAAATAAAAGAATGACAGAGCATCGAAACATGCAAAAAGGCTGTCAGATGGTGCATAGAAAAAGCTATCAGAGTAAGCAGAGAAGACTGTCAGAATAAGTCAGAAAAAAAGCGGCTAAAAGATAGAGCACGTCAGAGAGGGTGTGACAGATTGAACGTAGCCGAGAATGCATGAAAAATTGGAGGGAAAAATAGAGCCATTTTTTTGAAAGAGTCATTCGAGTAAGCCAAGTATAAAGAATCGAAAAGGCGTAGTAAGTGAGGTTACTGCAACCATGTTTTTATCTTGAAAAACTAAAAGTGTGGTTGGGTAAGAGTGCTGTAAGAAAAACAACTATAGAACTAAAACCTGGTTTTATTCTTGAAAAATTGAAAGAGAGGTTTTAGTATGCAATAGAAGATATTGAGTTTCTAACAATTCTCTTTATGCTTCTATGAGATTGATTTGAATGAGCAATAGACCAGAGAGGGTCTTGTAAAAGAGAAGACATTTTTATGTCAATCTATTATTCAAAATAAAAATCCAAGTTGGTGCTTGGTAAAAGGGGTTGGTGCTCCTATTTGTTGTTGCGATAAATCGGGTTGGTGCTCCTTCCAGTGGGTGCTGGTAAACTATTTGTAAATATTGAATCCTTGCAAAGGCTAGATTTGGATTGTAGTCCAAACAGTCATTATTTGAGGAGTAGCCACATTGGTGAACCTCGTTAAATCTTGTGTTGTGTGATGCTCTTTTGTTATACTTGCTATATCTATTTTTAAGCTTGCATTTTTAAGTTTTAAGAGTTGCAGATTCAATTTTTAAATAGTTACACTGATTCACCCCCCCCTCTCAGTGTCATTGTGAGAATATCAGATGTGTCATGAAAAGCACATCCTAAGATAATTTTAAAAATATCTACAACAAAACAAATGACACACAAAAAATAATATAATAACAAAAAATATTTGTAGTATGCCAAGCAATTATGTGAGACAAACAATAAAAAATATATCCTTCCTATAAGTGAAACAATTGAGGAATATTTTTCTCTAAAATATGTAAATGAGGACATTAGGAGAATATAAATAGGTAAATATCAATATACAAATGGTTTAAAAATTGAACATATCAAGTGTGGGGTTGACATATTAGCACCACACATCCAAAATATTTTTAATATCAATATTAAAGGATGCTTTCCACTAGAATGGATAACCAACCTCGTCATACCAATGTATAAAAATAGAGACAACAAAAATCCTTCACATTACCACACTATCATGAGTAATCCTTTTTTTGAAAAATTATTTGGAAGCATAATAGAATGTAAAGTCAACCAATGGGTAGAAAATAAAGAAAAAAAGGCAATAGGGAAATCAATATTTTGACCAGTAGACCATTGTATTATTTTAAGGCACCTAATAGAGAGGATATGGAATTAAAATGGAGAATTTTGTTATTGTTTTATGGACTTAAAAATACTTTTGAAATAGTAACTAGAGGTAAATTATAGAAATAAATGAAATAAATTGGCATACCAACCAACTCTAGAGTATTTATGCATAAACTTTATGAGTAAGTGGTGGCAAAAATTAGAACTACAAAAGGGTTTTTACAATGTTTCAAGAGTGATATGAGGGTGAAATAGGATTTCCAATCATCGCCTACATTATTTGATCATTATATCGATAAATTAGAGGAATGGGTAGAAAGGTTGGGAGGAGAGGGAATACAATCAGTTAATTATGTAGTAAAACTTCTTCTATATGTCGATGAGATCATCTTTATTAGAAAGATAATTGAAAGTTTAAATAATATCTAAAATCTTTAGAAGAGATTTGTAAAGAATTTGGGATGTAGGTAAACACTAGAAAGACCAAAATTGTTTTCTCTACCCCGAAAGAGAAAAAATAACCATATATCTTGTTTGAAGAAAATATTTAGAGGTAGTGACATAATATACATACCTTGGGTTATATTTTCAAAGTAAACTCAATAGGAGAAATGCAGGATGAAACAAATACAAGTAGGATAAATGACACTCTAATCATTGCTAAATAAGAGCAAAAACTTAGATTTGTAGGATTTAAAGCTTTAGGATCCTTTTTTTATATTATTAGTTATTTTAGTGGTTTTGTATGGGTGTGAGGTGTGAGCTGGTAATACATCAAATTGTAAATGGATAAAAATAGAAATATTTCAAAAGCATCTAATTACAAATAATTTTAGAATTAAACAATCATTCCAATATAATATTTTACTTTTTTAAATAATCAATTTCCCATTAAAATTAAAATCTATAATAGGGCTACTGAGGTAACTAAAAAATAAAGAATGAAAGATAGTATATTGCTGAAAAAAGTAATCAAAGAAACACTAAATAAATACAAAGGCACATGGTTGAAATAAAAAAAGGCATGGATGGGTAAATGGAGCATTAAATTTTATTACGTCCCAAAATCTAATGAAGAAATTAAATAGTATATGAGAAAAAAATCCAAACTTCATGTGGACTAACAATTTATGAAGAAAAAATAGTTATACATCAATGAGCTCAACCCAAACTATGAACATAGCCAAAATAAGTACATAGATATAAATATCAAATAAAATAAAAATACATGTATCCCAACTAAGATATAATTCACACCATATTAGATGTAAAATTGAGAGATGGACAATCCCTTAGGAGGCATGGTTAGAAAAATGTACCTTTTACATAGCAAGAGTAGTGGTTACTGTAAGTAGTTTTTCATGGAATGTGAAGCCTACAAGGACATAAGGATTGCAGATAACGACACTCTAAAATTAAACTCACTATTGGAATATTTTTAAGAATTGATAATAGAAAAAATAGGGAAACCTCTCATAAAAATAAAAAATATAAGAAGCATAGTCCAAAATATGATACGAGGATGTTTAGCTTTTTGAATTTGTTGAACAATTTTATTTCTTAAATATTGTCAATCTTTCAAACTCCAAATATTATTTCCAAGGTTTAAATTCAAAAGGGAGTCGGGTTGTACACCCTATCTCATTTTGTATGAAAGCTCTTGATCTCATAGATTATTTTGGTCTTATTGACATAATTAAAATTATTTCATGTCATTAATTTTTGGATTATTATGGCATGAAATTTATTTACATATTAATGGTTCAAAAATTCCATATCTTGAAGAGATCTTTTCTTTTATGGTTAATTTTTGGTTTCTTTGTAGAATATGGGTGAAATTCCTAAGGAATACTCACATATAAAAAGTGTTCCAAAGTCTTTGAGAATAGAATAGAGAAGCATACATTTGGTGCTTCAAAGTATTTATAAAAGGTGAATTATAGGTAATGAAAGAGTTTGCACCTTATTTTAAGGATCAAAACATTTAAGGACTTTGTAAAGAAAATTTGATGTTATTAGATGCTTCTTGATATGTATAATGAAATTGATGTAAACACATCATATATTGAGTTTATTAGTCATGTTCTTCATATTTGGGATGAATTTTTAATTTAATATGTGAGGTACATGAATAAATATTGTCATATATATATATATATATATATATATATATATATATATATATATATATATATATATATATATATATATATAATGGAAGGAGGTAGTTGTTGGTGGTCAGTCATGCTTAAACATTTCTAGGTGTAGTATTTCTAAATCTAGCAATATGCTTCATGGTTTAGGATTGTAATTAAGTTTCCCTCTATTATGTACATCATTGATTTTAATAGAAATGTGGTATTTTGGTCATATCAAGGAGTTATTAAGGATATTATAGTGATTAACACAAAATATATAATTTTTATTTTATTCCATATTATTTTAAATAAGACGTATTATTGTTGTTGTGGAGGCTAAGGTTGATCAGGTAAATTAATTATCACATCAATATTGGTAAGATAAAAATTATATTCATGAGGCACATGACTCATCTTTGCATGGGTTACGATCTTCATATAACTAATCCTCCTAGTGGGGAAGGTTAAGGATGTATATTTGAGGAACAATATTAGTAGATCTCTCAAAGGAGTAATCATAATATACTCATCAGACCCTAAAGTTATTCCTTAGGGATATTATAGTCTCATAGTTATATTATCAATTATATATAATAATTTATCATGTTCAAAGTCCAAGGATGAAGTTTTCGTATATTGTTAATGTTTGGAAGTGTTTATGGATAGTCTTAGTAGGAAGAAGAATATCCTAAGGATTTACTATGAGGAATAATATGTAAAAAATGATATTATATTATTTTTTTCTTCTAGGACATTTTTTTGTTGTATTGTTTTTAAAAAGGCCTACTAACTATGCTCCATAATAGAATTGGGTAGCTAAAAATATTAGGTTATTATAGCAATGGGCTATACAATGATCCATTTGAAACATATGAATATTATGTATGGGAAAAGTATTTTTATATTGCATATATTATACATAGGAAATTATTTAATGTTAATAAAATTATCTCTTTGATATATGGACAAGAATTCGATGATATTATCTCATATTATGATATTGATATTAATTACTTCTAACCACATACTTATTGATTAATAAAATTAAGCTACAATAGAAGAGTTAAATAGATGTTTTTGTTAGGTGAAATAAGGAGAAATAACAAAATTAGATCAATGATATTGTTACTAACAAGATTATATTATGATATTTTTTATAAGGTCCTTTGTCACATAAATTTCATATGCTCTCAATTTTTCTATTTTATTCTCCTCAACATCATGATATTCGTGTTGATCTTCATACCTTCTTTATTCATGTTAGCCAAGTAGGTTTTAGTGACCAATTGGTGATAATATTATTCAATCTATTATTGGTGATCAATCAAACTAATATTGATAAATTTTCTAGTCATGATGATTCTTTTGTACCAAATATTGTTTTTTCTTTTAATGCTTCAATTATTGATATGACCAAATATAAATTCTTTAATGAATTTATTTGATAGGAGTATTACAATTGAAATATTTCCTAAAATTACTTTTATTATAATGTGGATGCAAATGAAAATCTCACTTTTATATTCAATATAAGGGGTGTCCTAAGTAGGAGGTAGTAACGAATTGAAAGTATGATTCTCTTATGAGAAAACAATATTGGGAGCTAGGTACATTATATCAGGTCAAGAATATTGTTGGTTGTAAATGGAATTATCAAACCAAGATTAGTTTTGATGTTCAAATTAATAAGTACATGAATTACCTTATTAGAAAAATCATTTATCAAAAGGATGAAGTTTATAAAAATTATTTTTTTACAATTGTTCATATGGTATCCATTAGAATAATTATATCTATGGCATGTTATTTATTATTGTAAATTCACCAAATGGATGTCCTCTACTCCAATGGATGTTTATGAGGAGAGGTGCATATCATAAATGCTATGATTTACTTAGGATAATCATGGTTTGTTAACTTAAGAATTTATTATATGAAATTAAATAGGCATCTCATGGTTGTTATAAATATATCCACATATCCTTTATTAGTTGGGACTTATTTCAAGGTAGCAAAAGCATGATTCTCATGATAAGTGGTTCTTATGGTTGTTATTTATTTTCATGACTTGATTAACATTAAAATATTTCCATTAAAAATTTAAGATATGATTTCAACCATAATTTTAGATGTTATATTTGGGCTTCAATATTTTTAGATATTTGGATTTTCTAGCATTTTAATGGATTTTAATCAGTCAAGCATATTATGCATTTGATCCCCTATAATAGTTTGAAAATGAGGTATGTTAGCTATGAATTGATTTATTTTAGAGATGAATCTTAAGATAATTAAAACTATCCTTTGATGTATGTTCTTATCTAGATTGATATAGTGGTTTAGTTTCTTTGTCATTTTTTTTTTTGTAGTATTAAGAGAAAAAAGGGCTTTTATAGGAAACCCTCAACCTTTCACAACAAAATGAAGCAACAAAAACATAAAGTAGAAACTAAATGCACAAAAAAAGAGAGGTACCCAACAATACCAAAAAACCTCGAGATGACCAGTGATTGAACCGAGGTGGTTCGACATCAAAGAGTAAACTTAGAAATGATACCTCTAGATATTTGGGCCGCATACTCAGCATAGTCCAATGCTATTTTTATAGAACTCCAAACAACATGCTATTTAATATCCATCAGGCAGAGACTATGGAGAATTACACTTTTCCTAATAGTAGAATTGCCCTGAGAGTACATCTCATCAATTGATTTGTCTTTATCCACTGTTATAGGGAGGACCTCGACCACATCATCCACATAAACCATCTTGTATATGGGGGAGGTCTGCAAAAAATTACTCTTCTTATCGCTTAATCGAACTGACTTGCAAACCCCACCTATTTCCCTACTATCACCCACTGAGAGTGTCACATCAACTGAAAAAGAGGTAGGATGAACCAATGGGATATCCCCACCATAAATAGCCACTTTTCTCACCATAATACCCCAAAAACCCTTAATAGAATCAAAGCATTTTATGTTAAATTTATCTAAACCTAAACCCAATGAGGAAGAGTGCACCATATCAGCATCAGAACTGGAACCATCCTCTGAATCCGACAAAGGATCACCAAGAACCAGAATCAGGTTGGAATTTATAGAGTTCAAATTATCTACAGTATCCACCCCCTTTTCTAGCGTTGTCCATTTAAACAATAGAAGTGCTAGACCCTAATGCAAAGGTATATTACCTATGCCATTCTGCACAGCTAACATAGAACTATAGAGTGAGTTGAAAAAGAATAGTGGAATATTCATCCACCTCTACCTACGAAGGTGATTAAGGAACATAGTGTGAAAACTCCACATAATCTCATACAAAGAATCCATCGTAAAAAAATCCATGATCACCTTGATAACCATATTCCAAGGAGCAAGCAATGCCTTTGCACTAAATCCATTATGAATACAAGGTAATAATTCATCCTCATCCAAAAAGTAACAAATTTATTGGACCAACGAATACCGCTCCCTATTGTGCATAGCACCAACCAAAACCAACCCAGTAGTACATCTAACCAACTCAACAGTAACTTCAAATTACCAGGACTCCACTCGAACCCAACCCTCCCTCCAGGTATTCACCATCCAATTAGATAGAATGGGATTGTGGCCATGGAACTTCTAGACACATTCTAGCAGACCCCCTATCATGAACCGCTATGCTCCTATCTTATTTAAAGAATATTAATTGATATTGGGGATAAATTAGTGCCTGATAGAAAGGGTTATGACCCTAAAGAATCCTACAAAATTCTAATAAAGAAATTTTAGGGAGGATAGAAAAATATTAATTATCTTTTAGAGAATATAATTAATTATGAAATTATGTAAAAAATAAAATTGAGAAATTATAACCATACAATAAATAATGGGTAGATTTAGTGGACCCAATGTGGATGGGATATAAAAGGACTAAGGAATTTTTAAATAACTTATGGGTTATCCTATCTATTGGAAAGTACCCTTATGGCTTCCCTGTATTGGTGAGAAATATGAGGAGGACTTCCTAGCTTATCAAAAATAGTTCTAACCTTGTAACTATCCTATGTATCAATAGTAAGTGTTGTCACTCCCCTTATTTCTAGTGGACCCTTGAAGGACATGATGAATTCATAATGGGGCGAAGGCATATTCTAATATTATAACGTGGTCACTATTTTTCCCATGAGGGGATAATTTCTCATATAAATAGAGGACATTTTGGGAGGAATTGGCTATTTAGGAACTAGGAGTTCATAAATGTTGAGGATGCTCTCCACCTTGGGTGGATTAGAAACCAAAAGACTTAAATATTTCCTAGTTAGAGAATGGATCATCTAGGGAAATCTTAGAGGACTAGGGAGTATGATCTCCACCCTTGGATGGATCAAAAACTAGACATCCTTTGAGAGATTACCATGACATTTTGGCCAAGATAAGTTGAGGGACTTTTGAGATTAGAAGAATGGATGGATGAAATGGAGATGGATTAGGGGCAAAGCTTAGAAGAACCGAGGAAGAAATAAAATCAAGTTGGATATTTCTGGAATTTATCATGCTTTGCTTCAAATTAGACACTTTGTATATAATAAGAAATTTGATTTAATTATTTTGTATAATCACTACAACATATTTTAATCTCTTTTATACTCTTGTCATGATTTTTTTTAAGAGTGTAATAATCAGTAGTGCCAAGTATGAAATAAGGTGTGTAAACTACCTTGCTTATATTCGACCTTATGATAAACCCATTATCGATAATATAGGTCTGAGCAGTCCCTAACCTCAAATAAATTATTGACTCTGAGTCAGTTTACCGCCGTTGACAAAATGGGGAAGTTTCGGCCACCACTAGCTAAGCGGTCGAGTAATAGTAGAGCATGAACTCTTAATGGTAGCCAATATAACTGTTGGATTATAATTTTGTGTGGGGAACCCATCTCATCGCTGAAATGGGTGTTGGTTCTTATTCTAAATCATACCCTAACTTCATTCCTAAAATTTCCATCATAGAATGTTTTCCCCTGTGGAGTAAAGTGTAAAAAAGAGCTACAACCTCTACTCGGATATCCTAGAAAATAATTTAGACTTACAATAAACCCCGCACGATTATCCTATCACTCCCTAGTACCATCATTACAAATATTGTTTCGTTATTTGGAGTAGAAGTAGAATCAAATGTTGTACTCTACCATTGCAAACCTTTCTCTATAAAAAACTCTTCTCATAAGCGAGTTGGAATGAGGTGCAATCCTGACTAAATTCCTACAATAGGTAATTGATGCAAGCATGGATAAAAATTGCAATTGTATTAAGAAATTCTCTAGGGAGGCTTAGTGAATAATAGAATCATTATTTCTAGTCTAGATGTGTTATCCATAGTGTAAATGGTTCACGTAGACCCAAAATCTAACAAAAAATCAGATACCTCATAGACTAAGCTTCATTATGACATAATTTGGTGTAATTTTATCTTATTACAGTTAAAATGTAGAGACCCTTCAATTAGACCACGTCTGTACACTTGATAGGAGATAATCTCATCGAAATTTTACTCGTCACCTTGCATCATATTAAAAAGGCAAAGATATTTTAGTACCATTCAAAACAAATCTTTAATAGAATATCAATCCTCTAGAAGTCACTGCATCGGGGAAGTTAGGAGGATTAATCAAGATCGGACTCTAAACCTGAGTTAGGCCCTCAAATAATAATTTGAATGAGTACCAAAAATCTGTCGATCCCTAAAACTATGGTCTAAGTTGAGCATCATGTCACTGTCATAAATTGACACAAAAATTTGCCAGCTCCCTCCACCAGTGATACGTAGCGAGGGATAGAACATACATCCATGTCCTTTATGGATAGATATATCAAGAGGAATACTAGAATATAGTACCCAACTGGGTCATGCCAGTATACGTATACACCTTTGGCGTAGTATAGCTGACCATGATTCTGTAGTCGGGTAAGGTTAACTCGATTGAATATAAATCACCAATTTCGAAGACACTAAGAAGCAAGGATGTGTGCTGAAACTAATGCCTGCCTAGACTCGATAGATTATGAATTAAATAGAGGATTACCCTTTATAAACCCACTCGAAGGACAAGGGCATGTTCAGTTATATATATATATATATATGAAAAAATGGGGGCTTAGGTTAGAGTTACCTCTTAGGAGTTATGTGGATGTAACAAGATATTATTTTTCTTAATATAATTTAGAATAGGCTAGGACTTAAAGCCATACTCCGGCAAAAGGGATTTACCCTCACGAGATGAAATTCTAGAGATTAAAATATGCTTTAAGTATGAGTTGAATCAAAGAAAACATTATTTATAAACCCTAGCATGCAATACAAGAAGAATAAGCTTGGGTTAAGACTAAGGATTAGGAGGTTTATGTGATAAATTATACAATGGATTTGTTAAATTTAGTGAATGGAGTTTTGAGCAGGAATCTCAAATTCAATGGATTGAATGAGATTTACTCAAATAGAGTGAATTTGGAAATCGCTCTTAAGAAATAGATATTAATGGATTTAGAGGTATGGGACTTTAAATCCATCACTCAAGAGATTGAGTATGAATCAATTATGAAGGGTGAATCTGGGAATTCATTCTTGAGGGATCTTATGGGGCTCCCTCGAAAAATGATATCTCCAAAATATAATTCCAATGACTTTCATAAACAATGTAAGATATTAAATGACTTAGAATAAGGAACCTAAAATAACTAGAGATTCCTTATTGATATTGTGAATGGTATATTTATGTTATAGAAAATGGAATTGGGTGATTCCTTATTTACATCAAGAGGCCAAAAAGAAAGCATTGTATTCCTTGATATGTATTTGATAAAAGGGGGTCCGGTAGATGCCTTGCTATTATTGAAAAATTTGCCATTTAAATTTATAAAATAAGGAGGAAAATATTTTGGAGGCTGTATTTTTCCTTACAGGGTTTCCAAGGATAAATCTTTGTGTCATTTTATTTGTGGATTGCTTTATTATATATTGTGGATGTTGCATTTATATTTGAGATAGAGTGATTTATGTTAGAGGTAATGTTTAATTTTATGCACTGTGATGTATGCTAAATTTTCAGTAGGTAAATATGTATGGATGCTAGAAAAGTATGCTCAATTTCTAATATGTTGATAATTTAATCTAATTCAATTATATCATTTATTTTTTAATATAATGAGTAGTGATGAATGGTTTTAGTATGTAGAGTTGCTTAAATAATAATCTCATGTGAGGGTTTGGATTTCTAGTTAAATGTGTTACTGAATAAAATGAATTCATCTAACCTTCTATAATATTGTGGGATAATTACTTATGAAAGATATACCTTTCATATACAACATTGTACATTTTTATGTTGGTTTTTTTTTTGGATTCCAAGATCTAATATGTATTAGAGGTTAATTATTAAGGAGATAACTGAATTTTATGTTGATCTAATCATTAAGCACTTACTATTGAATGAAACATGAATCTTGTTTAAGTAGAATTCTCATGTGGAGCTTCAAATTTAAGGAAATGATGTAAAGGATCTTACCATAAAAGAGCCTTATGAATTAAATGCACTCAATATGGTTTAGTTGAGATTATATTGTGGTATGAAATTCTCAAGATGGCACATTGACCTTGATTTACAAACCAAGATTGACTCTACACTCTACACTAAAGAATTAAATTTGCATGCGGAGGAAAACACACACATGGAACAAGTATTGTCTATTTGAAAAAAAAACCAATAGAGGGATTGCCTAACCAAGGGTGTACTAATGTGTTAAATAGGATTAAAGATAGATGTTCCATGGATTCTTATCACAATAGTGATATAGTAGTCTTAGAACTCCCTTCTAGATAGGTGGGATTAGAGCTAAGATTTATGAATAACCATAGGTGTGGTTATTTCATCCACGATGGATTACCATTGGTGTGGTTCTCCATATTCAAGGCACTCACCTGGTCTATTGGACCAAATGATAATTTCTCACTATAATGGGATGAGACCAATACGCTTGGCTAGCGTACTCATACCAATTGGGATATGAAGGTTTTATAGAAGCTAATAACTTCTACTTAAAGAGACCTTGATCAAATATATATTGCTCTTGAAGATATTTTCCTTGAAAGTTATTATCCAAATGGAATATACCTATATTAGGACATTATTAGGTATTTTTCCATTTGAAGATGAAATTTTATATAAATATATAAAAAAAATTATGGATAAGGAGTAACAATTGGGGCTATTACAGTTGGTATCAAATCCCAGACTAACTGATAGACTTTAGTTAAGGCCTAGGTTAGCAAAGACTTGGGAAATGAAACTAAACTTGAGAGAAAATTCCACAACTTTAAAATATACACTTGGTAAGTGCTTGGGATGATGATATCTGAGATTCTATCCCCCACAAGTAGATCCATAGTCATTCAAAAGTGGAAGAGCTAAACAAACCCTCTTGCATGGATTTTAAGCGGTGTACCTTAGACTATTTTGGGAAATTACTTAGCATCTATATCTTTAAGACTTACTATGTATGAGTCAAGGTTCTGATGTACTAAGGATTCACTTGAATTATAATTGTCCAACCAATTTGGACAACTTAAACAAATATAGTCAAAACTAAAAGTGAAACCTTAAGAGATACAAACATAAATTTAACAATTTAAGTTAGTCAAAAACTAAGTTCAAACAAAATAATTTTTTCTCTATTTTCATTTTTTATCAATGTTACAATACACTTTGGAATTTTTCCAATCAGAGGCTAAGGTGTAGGAAATGGTGGAAGAATTCACCCAAAAACAACACCAGAACCTAAAACTTTGATATGTTGGAGGAGGGCAAGGAGGGTGAAACTTCATGTAAATCCCCCAAATATGAGAATTATGGAACTCCACAAAGTAAGCCCTAGAATCCCAAGTGTCACCGCCACACGTAGCTCTGTGAAATTATTCTAAAAAGTATACACCTAGCCACTCTGGTGGTGGTTGAAACATACAATGAGTGATAATTTATTTAAATCAGGAATGAACCTCTATGCCATGCATGTGGTATTATAACTTATAAGAAAACTAGAGTGTAGTTTTGAAATAGTTCTATGGAGCACAGAAAACCATGTTTATGAAACTAGTGTAAACCAAACACCTAAGGTAGAAGTATGATAATACAGAATTAATTGCAATCCTGCCATATGACAATAAGGTCAATAAGGATACACTTTATAGTGATAGTATCATGCGATAGGCACATTTTGCCAAAAAAGAAACAAGGTACGAAATCATCCATTGAACTCATCGAAGGGTCAATGATAGGATATGATGCACACTAAGGAAAGGAAATGTGGGTTATTATGATTTATTCTATGCACATAAAAAGAAGGTTACTCCCTCGAGAATTGGAGGATAACCTAATAATTCAATTTTATGGATCTACGAATATACAAAAATAAATGGACCTCGAAATGCTATCCAGTGAATAAAACTAAAGTAAAACTCCAACATCGCAAAATGGAGTAAATAGTGTATAATTTATCTTAGTTGCAAAAATAGAAATAACCTAAGCATTATTCATGATAGTAAATATCATATTGCTCGTACTAGGATTCACCCTATTAATACTAGTGATCCTAGGGACAAACATTGTAGTGTGTCTCGTAATTATTTTACTCCTACTAGCTGATTTGTTGGTACATACTCTCAAAGTTATGGCTTCTAAAAATATTAGAACCGATAGTGGTAATCCTATAGAACTATCAAAGATCATTTGAGCAAGATATCCTTTGAGGACAATATTTCATAATTCCAAGAATAGATTGGATGTGAGCGACTGAGTAGGTTTTAAAGGAGCGATTCAATTAGAGCCAATACGCGTGGATATATGTTATCTATCTGCCCTAGTAGAAATATGGGATCTTGATAGAGGGACTTTTTAGTTACCCACTGGAGAAATGATTGTTACGTTGGAATACGTATAAAAAATATACTGAGTACTGGTAGAAGGACATGCAGTAACTACTACTAATGAAGAAAAAATGGAACATATTTTAGAAAGAGTGTTCAGAGCATATTGGATAAATGTGAACACCTATATGGGGCATATAGAGCATGAAATTCACTATGTGCATGGTAGAATGACACATAAGAATGCGGTTATAATGGAGCTTGTATTGGGTGCCATTCTACTTTGGAAGATTCAATAATATATGCATGGGCACCAACATTATTGGCCCAAACCTACAGAGAGTTATTTGATTTAAGAACAATGATGAAAACTGTATTGAACTTCAACACTTTGCTACAACTTTGGGTATGGGAGCACATAACGGTGGCCAGACCCCAAAGGATACCTTATGATGCACACCAATTTATGGGGCTAGATATGCCCTATGCGTTAATATGGCAAAAAAAAAAGGAATGGTCTAAAAACATACCAATTGAGGAAAATAAAGAGCGATTTTGCTCTATTTGGGAAAATTTTCAATCCTGTAATGTTATTTGGAGATCTTGGAGATTGGACTCATTTTGGGTAGAATATGGTGTTCAAATCACTCAGGTGAGATGTGCAAGATGGTTGATCGGACGTATCAGTATGCAATACGGGTATTTTCAATATACTTGGGTATTGTGATAATTTGGTATTACACAATGAATACCGGACCCGTCCATGATTTACATGAGGAAGGGGTGAACAACCATGATACATCCACTAGCTTCAGAACCTAATGAATCTATATGGACACCTGAGGAGGATGACGTGAGTATGATCCCTAACTATGATATTTTGTGGACCGCTCAACAATAATGCCAAGAGAAATATTCTAGTAAGGAAAGCAGTTATAGAGGAGGAACACTCATTTAGGAAGAAAAATTAGGAAGAACCTACCGAAAGATGTGTGCACCAACTACTGAATATAGGAGTTGGACCATCTAGCCTAAGAGAAGAAGAACCTTTGAGGGAAGCACAACATGAAGTAGAGACACTAAAGAATCGAATTTGACTATTATAAATTCAACAGTTGAAGTTAGTAGACAAATGGGTGCAACACAGGTTTAAGTTGGATACTGAGATAGAAGACATTATATTAGAGCAAGAAAGGCTTCGACTGGAGTTAACACAAATATGCTACTGGAGAGATACATTTGGGACAACCTTGCAAGCAGAGAATGCACGATTACGCAATGAAAGAGATATATACCGAGTTGCATTTTTGACTTCTTTTATGGATGAATTTATAAGCCATAATTTACTTCTTCTATTACAACTAGTGGTTGTGGGGCAATGTGAACAGGAAAATACAACTCAAGCAACTGGTCAAGCCACTCCTCAAGTGGTTTCTCCAACATACTCTCAAACTGGTAATATAGTTATGGAACCGATAGGTGAAATATACGAGGGAGAACAACCTTGATATACAAAACCACTAACCTAGAAAATATATGTATTAGTATGCCAATAAGTTTGGCCAATTGTAAGCAAAAATTATTATATATATATATATATATATATTTGGTATAAAAATGAAATATTATGTCTTCTATCATGAAAAGCTAATGTAAGTAAAGAAAACTTATTTAAATAGAAGAACACTAAATGAATTTGAATAATGGATTGGTGTCCATTCCTGGATAAGGTAGGGGACTTCTCCATGATGATATAAACCAGGAGACATCTGGGTGGATGCTCTGGCATTAAAATACATATTAGGATATATGTGAATATCCTGAATTGAGATTCTAAAATTATATTGTATCTTTGTTAGAATTTGATTTTATCAGGTTAAATCATGTCAAAGGTTAACCAAATTATATTGTGATACTCCTTGGTGGGAGTTTTGATAAAACTAATAAGATATTTGATGTCTAGTAAGGTACAAATGCATAATTTCATGATATCCTTGTAACATCATTTTACAAATTCTAATACTACAATTCTCTAGATCAATTGTTTGTGCAATTTGAAATTAGTTAAAATTGTAGTTTTGTGTTAATATTGTGTATTGATGATGCTTTCAATACTTGTTGATATGCAAAATGGATGCTATATTTTTTATGAGGACATGGTACTGCTAATATTTTGCATTTTTGCAGGTCCAATAACTCACATGGATGGAATATGAAGCTTGCCATAGATATTGATGTGCTGGATGATAGAAGAATCTGATTGTAAAACAACAAGATAAAGGCTAGTGTTTGCTAGAAAATTATGCTTTTGTAAGGTAGATGTTCAAACATAAAGCACTGTATTTAATCTAAGGGGGGTGTATGTCATGACCCGCAACCATCCTATATTATTTAAAGAATATTAATTGATCTTGGGTATCAATTAGTGCCTGATAGAAGGGGGCATGACCCTAAATAATCCTACAAAAATTTCAATAAAGGAATTTTAGGGAGGATAGAAAAATATTAATTATATTTTTAGAGAAGATAATTAATTATGAAATTTTGTGAAAAATAAAATTGATAAATTATAACCATACAATAAATAATGGGTAGATTTAGTGGACCCAATGTGGATGGGATAAATAACTTATGGATTATCCTATCCATTGGAAAGTACCCTTGTGGCTACCCTAGATTGGTGAGAAATATGAGTAGGAATTCCTAGCTTATCAAAAATAGTTCTAACCTTGTAACTATCATATGTATCAATAGTAAGTATTCTGTCACTCCCATTATTTATAGTGGACCCTTGAAGTATATGATGAAGTCATAATGGGGCCAAGGCATATTTAAATAATATAATGTGGTCACTATTTGGCCCATGAGGGGAGAATTTCACCTATAAATAGAGAAAATTTTGGGAGGAAATGGCTATCTAGGATCTAGGAGTTCTTAATGGTTTAGGGAGTATGCTCTCCACCTTAGGTGGATCAAAAACCAAAATACTTGAAAGATCTCCTAGTTAGAGAATGGATCATCTAGGAAATCTTAGAGGACTAGGGAGTATGCTCTCCACCCTTGGGTGGATCAAAAACTAGATGTCCTTTGAGAGATTACCATGAGCTTTTGGCAAAGATAGGTTGAGGAACTTTTGAGGTTAGAAGAATGGATGGATGAAATGGAGATGGAATAGGGGGAAATCTTAGAAGAACCAAGGAAGAAAGAAAATCAGGTTAGATCTTTCTAGAATTTATAATTCTTTGCTTCAAATTAGATACTTTGTATATAATAAGAAATTTTATTTTGGAGTATAGCTAATTATTTTGTATAATCACTACAACATATTTTACTCTCTTTTATACTCTCATCATGATTTTTTTTAAGAGTGTAATAATTATTAGTGCCAAGTATGCAATAAGGTGTGTAAACTACCTTGCTTATATTCAACCTTCTGATAAATCCATTATCGATCATATAGGTCTGAGCAACCCCTAACTTCAAATAAATTATTGATTTTGAGTGAGTTTACCACCGTTGACAAAATAGGGAAGTTCCACCCACCATTAGCTAAGCAGTCGAGTAATAGTAAAGCATGAACTCTTAATGGTACCCAATATAATTGTTAGATTATAATTTTGTGTGGGGAACCCATCTCATCATTGAAATGGGTGTTGGTTCTTATTCTAAATCATACTCTAAATTCATTCCTAAAATTTCCATCATAGCATGTTTTCCCCTATGGAGTAAAGTGTAAAAAGGAGCTACAACCTCTGCTCAGATATCCTAGAAAATAATTTAGACTTACAATAAACCTCGCAGGATTATCCTATTACTCCCTAGTACCATCATTACAAATCTTGTTTCATGATTTGGAGTAGAAGTAGAATCAAATGTTGTACCATACCATTGCAAACCTTTCTCTATAAAAACCTTTGCTAAGACACAAGTTGGAATGAGGTGCAATCCTGACTAAATCCCTACAATAGGTAATTGATGCAAACATGGATACAATTTGCAATTGCATTAAGAAATTCTCTTGGGAGGCTCAGTGAATTATAAAATCATTATTTCTGGTCAGGCATGTTATCCATAGTGTAATTGGCTCACGTAGACCCAAAAACTAACAAAATATTGGATACCTCATAGACTAAGCTTCATTCTAAAAACGTTTGGCATAATTTTATCTTATTACAGTTAAACTATAGAGATCCTTCGATTAGACCACATCTGCAAACTTGATAGGAGAGAATCTCATAAAAATTTTACTCGTCGCCTTGCATCATCTTAAAAATGTGAAGCTACTTTAGTTTCATTCAAAATGAAGCTTTAATCAGATACCAATCCTCTAGAAGTCACTGCATGGGTGAAGTTAGGAAGATTAATTGAGATGAGAAAATAAACCTGAGTTAGACCTTGACATTGTAATTCGAAGTAGTACCAAAAATATATTGATCCCTGAAACTATGGTCTAAGTTGAGCATCATGTCACTGCCATAAATTGACACCAAAATTTGCTAGATCCCTCCACTAGTGTGAGGGATAGGATAGACGTCTAGGTCCTTTATGGGTAAATATATCAAGAGGAGTACTACAATCTAGTACCCAATCGGGTCGTGCCATCATATGTCTACACCTTTGGCTTAGTATAGCCGACCATGATTCTTTAGCCGAGTAAGGTTAACTTGATTGAATCCAAATCACCAATTTCTAAGATGCTAGGAAGCAAGGATGCGTGTTGAAACTAATGGCTACCTAAAATCGATAGATTATGTATTAAACAGAGTATTACCCTTTATAAACCCACTTGAAGGCCAAGGGCATGTTTAGTTATATTGGTATATGAAAAAGGGCTTAGGTTAGAGTTACCTCTTAGGATTTATGTGGATGTAACAAGATATATATTTTTTAATATAATTCAGAATGGGCTAGGAGCTAAAGCCATACTAAAGGAAAAGGTATTTACCCTTACAAGATGAAATTATAGAGATTAAAATATGCTTTAAGTGTAATTTGAATCAAAGAAAACATTATTTATAAACCCTAGCATGCAATACAAGAAGAATAAGCTTGGGGTTAAGACTAAGGATTAGGAGATTTATGTGATAAATTATACAATGGCTTTGTTAAATTTAGTGAATGGAATGTTGAGTAGGAATCTCAAATTCAAGGGAATGAATGGGATTTACTCAAATAGAGTGAATTTGGAAATCGCTCTTAAGAAATAAATATTAATGGATTTAGAGGTATGGGACTTTAAATCCATCACTCAAGATATTGAGTATGAATCAATATTGAAGTGTGAATCTAGAAAATTCATTCTTGAGGGATCCTACGGGTCTCCCTAGAAAAACGAGATCTCCAAAATGCAATTCCAATGACTTTCATAAACAATGTAAGATATTAAATGACTTAGAATAAGGAGCCTAAAATAACTAGATATTCCTTATTGATATTGTGAATGGTATATTGATATTATAGAAAAGGCAATTAGATGATGTTTTATTTACATCAAGAAGCCAAAAAGGAAGCGTTGTGTTCCTTGATATGTATTTGATAAAATGGGGGCCAGTAGATGCCCTGCTATTATTAAAAAAATTGCCATTTAAATTTATGAAATAAGGAGAAAAATATTTTGGAGGCTAGGTTTTTCCCGACAAGGTTTCCTAGGATAAATAGTTGTGTCACTTTACTTGTGGATTGCTTTATTATATCTTGTGGATGTTGCATTTATATTTTAGATAGAATGATTTATGTTAAAGGTAATGTTTAGTTTTATGCACTATGATGTATGTTAAATTTTTAGTAGGTAAATATGTATGGATGCTAGAAAAGTATGCTTAATTTCTAATATGTTGGTAATTTAATGTAATTCAATTGTATCATTTATTTTTTAATATAATTAGTGATGAATGGTTTTAGTAGGTAGAGTTGCTTAAATAATATTATCATGTGAGGTTTTGGATGTCTAGTTAAACATGTTACTAAATCAAAGGAATCTGTATAACCTTATATAATATTGTGGGATAACTACTTACAAAATATGTATATTTTCATATGCAACATTGTACATTTTCATGTTGGTTATTCTATGTTGGATTCCAATATCTAATATGTATTAGAGGTTAATTCTTAAGGAGACAACTGATTTTATGTTGATCTAGTCATTAAGCACTTACTTTTGAATGAAACATGAATCTTGTTTAAGTAGAATTCTCATGTGGAGCTTCAAATTTAAAGAAATGATGTAAAGGATCTTACCATAAAAGATCCTCATAAATTAAATACACTCAATATGGTTTAGTTGAAATTATATTGTGGTATGAAATTTGCAATATGGCACATTGACCTTGATTTACAAACCAAGATAGACCCTACACTCTACACTAAAGAATTAAATTTACATGCGGAGGAAAACACCCACATGGGACAAGTATTATCTATTTGTAAAGAACTCAATAGAGGGATTGCCTAACCAAGGGTGTACTAATGTGTTAAATAGGATTAACAATATACGTTCCATGGATTCTTATCACAATAGTGATATAGTAGTCTTAGAAATATCTTCTAGATAGGTGGGATCGGAGCTAAGATTTATGACTAACCACAGGTGTGGTTATTTCATTCACTATGGATTACCATTGGTGTGGTTCTCCATATTCAAGGCACACACCTGGTCTAGATGGAACAAATTGTGATTTCTCCTTATAAGGGGATGAGACCAGTACGCTTGGCCAGCGTACTCATACCAATTGGGGTATGAAGGTTTCATAGAAGTTGATCACTTCTACTTAAAGAGACTCTGATCAAGTCTCTATATCTCTTGAAGCTATTTTCCTTAAAAGTTATTATCCAAATGAAATATGCCTATCTTAGGGCATTATTAGGTCTTTTGCCATGTGAATATGAAGTTTTATATAAATATATATATATAAAATTATGTGGATAAGAAGGAGTAAAAATTGGGGTTGTTACATACCCCGCCCTCAGGATAGACAAAACCTCCTCATAAGCCACAAGAGACACAATTTCCACTCTAAAATTAGAAATAATAGACTTATATTTACCAGCATTGGATTTCCCCATCTTCACAAAAAATATATAGTGCCAAGGGAGAACAAGAATAGTAGATCATCCAAAAGACACAGGGGAAAATATGTAGACCCACTCTGAAGAACAAAGCAGGCATCAAGAATAGCCATATTTTAAAATATTAATAGAACTCGTAACAATCCATGGAAAACCTCCTAAGTTAAATATGCTCCAAAAACCCACAGCCATTATGTGAACATCAGGATTATCAAAAAAAATCCGAAGGGGTCCCGTATGGAAAATAAATCTATTTGGAACAAACAGAAGCAAAGTTCCCATAAAGAACTCAAACACCATCTCTAAAAGAGATGACCAAAATGTAAGAGGGTGAAAAGAACAAGGGAGGATATAAAACAATAGGCTTAAACAAAGGGTAACCAGACTGCCTCCACCTGGAAAAAGTAATGAGAAATAAAATGAGATGGGATATTGTAAAAAGGTCACCTCAGCACAAACATCATCATAAAATACATGTAGTAAGAGGGCTTCCCAAGATGAGATAACCAAGAGTGAACGGATAAATGCCAATTCCCAAGGAAATTTAAAATTCCAACCTCAGTGTCCTTTTGACTACCGAAGTAGAATAGAAGCCACCACAGTCCATACTCGATACTTTGCGACACCCTAAGTACACCAATCTAAGGAGTTTTTAGACAAAAAATACTTTACAAAATCCACCAATACACAAAGTACCTAGGTAACGACACCATAAGGACATCCCAAGGCCAAAAATTAAACCAAGATCCACCCAATAAAGGAACATCCAAAGAAAGACATCAGGTAGAGTAACACTTCCATCGGATCGAATAGGGACTTTAGGATATTCCCAAACATAGAGGATGGAAAGCAAAAAGTGAATGAGAGAGAGGAATTTAAAAAAGTATCTTAGCCATAACACCACATGGAGAGAATAGAACCACACTCTTGTAGTAAAATTTGCTTTCGGTACCAAACAAGTCCAACACGAGAATCCCCGCCATCCACAACCAATTAATACACATGAAACTAGGATTGATTGATAATATTAGGAGGGAAATCCCTCTGCCAAACTATAAATATATGAATATTTACTCCCATATTTACCATAAAGTCTGCATATGCATTTCCTTCTCTAAATATGTTCCTAATTTGAAATTCCTCAAGGGTGCAATACAAACCAATAGCTTCATCAATAGCATTGGCCACCTTCCAGCTGCCATGACAAGACCCATTCAATATTTTGATAAATTTTTGAGATTCACCTTTGATAATAGCTCTTTTGATTTCAAAATCTTTCAGAAGAGAAACTCCCACAAAGGGAAACTCCCACAAAGGTCACCCTCGCTTTAGCCACCTATGAAGAGCACAAACCAATCAGTTTCACATAGGTAAGTAGTAAATTCCACCATGGTCACAGATGACTCCCCCCTACCCTAATAAAATTAGGATTACCTTTAGATGCCCCGTAAAAATTTAAATTTACCCAACCCCTGGGAGGGGGTACCCAACTCATCAAACTTCTAATAATTGGAGCAAGAGCTGGCCGATCCACACATCCAAACCCCAAACCCTATTCAATAAGAATTTCACTAGGAGAGGAAGCCATGTAAGTCCATAATCTCACAAGCATACTCCATATTCTCCAACATCTTGCCCACTATATGATTACTCAGGAGCTGAGAAGAGAAAACTTTATCCCTAAACACCCTAGCATTCCTCACCTTCCAGACTCCCCACATAACATAAGGTAGCAAAAAACACCAAAAGCATTTGAGTCTAGAGACAAAAATGGAGGAACCCACTGAAGAATGCAGTCAATCACATAATTTGGAAACATCCAACACACCCCTAGGAACCCAAGAATAGATACTAAAATCTCCTTAAACACATAATAATTGAGAAGCAAATGTGATGTCAACTCCCAGGCAGACTCACAAAGATAACACCTATTAACCAAACACCAACCATGCTTGTGGAAGTTCTCAATCATGAGAATCTTATTTTGAATAGACAACCAATAAACTATATTCACCCTCGAGTAAGGTGCTTGAGCCAAATCACATGATAAGGGAATAAATCCTCCTCTTCACTAATGCAATTGTAGGTAGACTTCACAGAGAAGAGACCCTAAATTTCCTTCTTCCAGATAAGATGGTCCTCCACATTAACTTATCATAAAACACAGATATGAAGATCCTCCTTAATAATATCCCATAAATGAAGATCTCCATTATTGTTCATGCATCTTAGAGGATTCGCCCACATGAATCTATTCGCTTGAACCTTAGTGAAATCTAAAACATTTTCCATCCCAACCACACTAGAACTATTAATAAGCTCCCTGAATCAATCATCTTCATTCAACGACCAATATCTTAGCCAAACATCATCTAAGAAATTAACCAATCTACCATTCTTGACAATCCATCTAGAATTATGTTTGATAAAATCCCTTGATTTCACCAGGCTATTCCAAAATGCCAAGCCTCCAAAAGGTAAATAGTCAAAGATAAAGGGATAAATAATGTACTTCACTTTCAAGATACTACACCAAGACTTACTAATATTGGAGGTGACCTTCCAACCAAGTTTAGCAACCATAGCCTTATTCATGCGACTGACACTCTTCAAGTTTAGTCCCCCAACAATATTCCTCCTATAGATATTCTCCATGGAGACAAGGTGAAACCTACCTTTTAGTTCCTGACCAGCCCACAAAAAGGCTTTACATATATTATCAAGCTTCGAAGCCACTTTCTTAGGTACATGGAACAGAGACATGAAATATATTGATATGCTCTACAAGGTACTTTAATCAAAACCACCTTACTAGTCTAATTTAGTAGAGTCCCTTTCCAAACTGAAAGCTTTCATTGAATTCTCTCCACCACAGAGGACCACATCTCAGTTTTCACCCTTCTTATAAAAATAGGTAACCCTAGGTACGAGGAAGAGAGAGGAAATAAGACAATACAAGACATCATCAATGCTTCTCTATAGCACCTCCAAAGTGTTTATGAAGTACAAACTACTCTTAATATAACTAATTTTCTGACCTGCTACATTTTCATAGCAGTTCAAAATAACCTTCACCTCGCTTGCAGTATCCAATGTCATTGCACGGGAGAGGAGAGTATCATCTACAAACTATTGGTATGAGATTGGGTTATAAGGAACCATTGGCTACATAACTTTAGACACCAAAAAAACACCAATCCGATTATGTGACTGTAAAACACTGATTGCTTTGACACACATAGCCCCCAAGGCAGCCCTTAGAGGTTAAATAGTGGTCCTAACCACTTTTGTAGCAATTTTGGAAGGTCAGAAGGCAATTTGGCACATTCAGGCACTTTGCTTAGTATCTGTCCCACCCAAGGATGAATTCAAATTGGGATTCGTCTCAACCAAGGATGAATTCAGAATTCGCTCTGGGTCAGGATGAATTCCAGGTTTAACAGGCAAAAAGAAAAATGGTGCCAAGTGACAGCCGAGGATAGTCAATTAATGCCTCCTATCTTGCATGTGCATGTAGGTAAGTAGAGTGGGCGTTAGAGGACTATCACAAGGGTAGTCATGGAAGCCCAAGTCAGGGAGGAGTATCCTCCCTCTTGAGAAGGCATGGCCGCCACATGGCACCCCTGCATGCCCCTCCAAAAGAGACCCCTTGGGTCTATAAAATGGTGAACCTTCTCACCCAAACAAAAGACAAGTTGGAGGCATTTTCAAGCAACAAAGTGCTACAAAATTGATACCACACTTTTACCTTTTGATTCACATCTTCCACATCCTTGATCTCTTTCACAAGGGAGGTCATTGGTTGGCTATTGGAAGTGTGAATCTGGACCCAAAACCCGACATTTGACCACATTGATCTACCAATTTGTCGACAACCCATCACAAGAGATTTTGGGCCCATACCGAGTGGATTGGTGCCGAAATCAGGTTCTAATGGTGGGCAGCCCGCCTGGGCATCCCGCACTTCTTAGTTTTATTTTAATTTGTTCTTTCATCATTTTTTTATCTTCCATTCCATTATATGTTGTTTAGATAGGTTATAATTTTGATTTCATAAGACTGATCAAATATTATCATGTTTTGTTGCTTTTGTTGTCCTCACTAATTTGTAGGTAGCGACATAAAATTCCCGTTGATGGAGGTCAAATTAGGGAAATCCGACCATCTGGGTCATCCCAAAATGCCCCCAATTAGCTAACCCCTATGTTTGTAGGTCTTTTGGAGATCCCGAGATGCGACATTTGGGCAGCATCACTTCGACACTTTGCCTCAAGCAAATTCGTCCTACTCGGGGATGAATTACAGTAGAATTCGTCCTGACTAGGGACAAATTATAGTCAAACTCGAATCGATGATGTTTTTCCAACTGTTTCTATGGCCGTGGCCCTATGGTAATATTCTTTGGTCTCTGTCAAATTTGCAGGTTACTTGGAGTCATTTTATTCACTGGTTTAGCTAATCTTATGCATGCATCCTCCATTGGTTTTTAAGATCAAACACTTCATATTTTGTCACAGGTGCTACAAATGACTTGTTGTGTCTTTGAATGCAGGAGGAGTAGCAAGGATCAAGGATTCATCAACACCAATGGCAACAACACTTTGGCCCGCCCATTTCAAATGTGGGCACGCAAAAGGAGGAACACTAAGTCATGATTGTAACCAAGACTCTTTTAACACTCCTAGCCCCTGAAAAGGGAGGAGACATCTTTGTAACCGATATTATGAGAGTTAAATAAAAAGGGCTATGTTTTTTGTACTTTTGTTTATATTTGTTCAATTTGTCTCTTTCATTTCATGTATTTCACATCTTAGGACACAAGCGTTCATTTTGTTTTGCATTGCATAGCTTTAGTGTTTCTTTTTTGTTTTCAAAATCTCATGCTTTCAGTGGCGATCACGGTGGGACTCTGTTCCCTGGTTTTTTAGATCAAGAAAATGATCAAAAAATTGTGTTTTGTGTTCACAGGTACCATTTTTCAAGCTCTGACTATTATTTGTCTTTGCCTGTGGCAAATACCTTACTGTAATTCATCTGACCCTGAGACGACCTCTAATTCATCTCAAACAGGGATGAATTCTATTCTGGAATTCGTCTCACATAGGGATGAATTTTTGTCTGTACATTTTCATGGCCGAGGATCATAAATAGCAAGTTTAGGCAGAGAAAAGGTAAGGGTCCTAAACTGTTCCTATCATTTTTTGCTTTTTCTATTTCTTTTTTCTATCAATTTTGCCTTCTTAAGGAAAGTAGTTGCTTCTGCATATTTTAATAGTTGAAGGGGACTAGGAGCCTCAGCTACCATTGTGCTAGGTATCTCTTTTGTTGAGATGGTTGATATTGTTGGCAACACCTCTTCTAGTATTTGTTTCCCTTTGTCCTTTTTTTTAGCCATGATAGGTGGTGTTGGTAGTGAAGGAGCAGATGATGAAGATGTACCTAGCTAGGGTTTTGATGGATTAGTCACCAGTGGTGCTCACGACATCGGACCTTGTCTAGATGGATTTAACTAGAAATCCAAGTGCGTTGATGGGAGGGTCGATTGTGGCATCAACTGCACCATATTGCAATATTTGAAGGGTTCTAAGTCTGCTGGGACTACATGTACTTCTCCTTCAAATGCATACTTCAAACACTAGTGAGCTATCGAAGGGACACACTTCATGTCCCTGATCCATGGTCACCATAGCAATATGTTGTACGCTATCTCACCTTCCAAAATATGGCACAATGTAGGTATCGTATTTTGTCCTACCTGAATGGGTAGAACAATTATACCAACTGTCGAGCATATCACATTGTTGAATGCTCGTAGTGTGTAAGTGGAAGTGGTGATATGAGAGGCTAGAAGCTTCAGATTTTTCAATGCTGTTGTAGTAATGATGTTACTAGATGAGCCATTGTCTACCAACACTCTCTTATATGGGATCCCATTGACCCATGCGATAATATGCAGGGGTGGATCTACCATGTCATCAGATACTGATTTAACTTCATCTTTTCGGAAGGTAATGATGACCGGCTTCGTGCATCGTTTTACATGTCCCACAAAATTATTGAAAGAATTCGCTTCATGGGGCTGCAACTCGATGGCTTTCAAAATCTCCATGAGATCTTCCCAATGGGGTGCTAATTGCTGTATGAGCTCATATATGGAGAGCCTAGCCGACATGGTTCATAAACTCTGCATGAGTTTGGTCCGTATCGTGACCTCGGGTCTAGGCAGAGGTAACTACACAGGGTGTTGTTGAGGTTGTGACGTTGCTAGAACTTCTCTTGTGGCTGCCTCGGGGGCAACTCCTGGGTATTTCTTGTTCTTGGTCACTATGCTGATCATTCCCACATACCCTTGCATGGGGAAATTCTATCGCACCTCATTGACCTGAAGGGGTTTTACTTGTGCCTCATGGGCAGGCAAAGGATCCTTGAAGACCCCCATCTGCTGGTTATTTGGTGCTATGGGGTTGTCCACTGCTAATGTTTTATTATCAATCAAGTCTTGTATCAATCCTTTGAATTTCTAGCATGCGTTCAGGTCATGTCCCCTTTGCATGTGGAACCTACAATATAAATCCTCTCTGTATCCCTTAGGCTTGGGAGTGTTAGGATATATGGTTTGGATATCTGGAAGGGTGATTAAATTTGCCGCTAACAAGTGGTCAAATAGGGAGTCCTTAGACTCTGTATAAGGGGTGTATTGTCGCTTAGGGTGACGCTACTGATTTTGCTCCTATTTTTTATTTTCTCTTTCATAATTATTAGGAGGCACTGCCTGATAATTAGCCTTTTGAGGTTGTATTTCTTGTGCAGGCTTAGGAAAATTTATCGCAACTTGATTAACCATAGCAGGTTTTGGTTGCGTAGTCCCTGTCTTTGTATTTTTGTTCCACTCTTTCTTTTTAGGTTTGGTAATTTTGCCATCCTATATTTTGATCTCTTCAATAACTCTGGATTGCGCCAGAGCTTCTTCTAAGGTGGCATATTGCTGCAGCTACAATAGCCCAGAGATTGATCTCAGACAACTTTGTGAAAACATTTTTGTGAGGTCGGACATAGGGCTAAGGTAGGGTAGCTTAGAAAGTAGAGCCCTCCATCGATTCCCGTAGGCTGCCATTGTCTCCTCCTCATATTACCTGAGGCTAGCCAGGTTAGTTAGTGACGCCTTCTTCTTGGTGTTGAAGGCAAAGTCTTCAAGGAATGCATCCACTAATTGATCCAAATTATTGATGTTGTGCTTCGGCAACTGGGTGAAAAAATTCGAGGTAGGGCCTGTGAATGTGGTTATGAATGTCCTTAACAAAAGTGCATCATTATCCTGAATGCCAAAGCAATGGCTCAGGAATCTCGTAACATGCTCTTGAGCATCCTCTTCACCCTTAAAGATTGCCAATTGAGGCAACTTGAAATGTTCAGGGTAAGAAGGTGTGGGCACTGACGGATGCACTAGATGACTACGGAGTTGGCGTAACATGGGCTTTTGGGGCCCAAAAGCTTTGGTCTCCACAGACTCCAAATGCTCTAACAACGCTTTGTATGCATTGAAAGATTTAATCTCTTCCTCTTTTGTTTGCTCCCGTTGTGAGTTGTGGGAGACTGGAAGCCTATGGGGGGGTGGCTGGATGGCAACCCCTTCGCCTTGATAGGGCATTTCAACCCACTCTACTTCTAGTTCATACTCCTCATAAACTTCTTGAGAAGTCTCTGGGCGAGACCTCTGACCCTGAGTGGGTCTCCGTGGAGGGTACCCATCATTTTTTTGGGGAGTGGCCTCCCTCTCAGGTCTATGGGGTCTCGAAGGCAAAGCTTGACGAGGTCGCAGAGACCTATCCTACACCAAGGTATTATGCCTCTCAAATGGTTCCACTTTTTGGGTGTGAGTGGTTGGCACCCTCTCAGGTAAGTTATAAAGTAGCTCGTCTGCTTCATGCTAAATGCGCTCTTTGTTAAGGTGGTATAAATGCTCTAACTGCCGATGATCTTGCTCAAGCCACATGATCTAGGCTTGGTGGGTGGCATGTCTAGTGACTTCCAGGTCAATTTGGTCTGCCATCTTGGGCTTAGGAGGCTTGAATTTTTCTCCTATGTATTTGCCTCTGTCTTTATGATCTGATATTTCAATGGTTCGCTTCCCTCTATCGAGGTTGGTGGCATTTACCTAAGGCTCTGGCCTCAATGTGTGACCATGGTATCTAGCAGGTGTGGAAGTGCAAGGTTCTTGTGTTGTATATTGCTCTTGAGGAATGCAATGGTCTTCCTCATACTCCCTTTCATGGGTGTGAAAGGGGCGGGTGGAGTTAGCTCACCCTGTGTGGAGAGCCCTATGCTCTGGGTTTTGTCTTTCATTTCTAACAATGATGGGAGGCAAAGGAGAGATGCCATAGTCACGTTGTCTCTCCTCATGGGCATTGTGCCTCTCTAGCGCTTTGTTGCACGGTGGCCACTCATATCCAACCTCTAAATGTGGTCTTCTATTTACGTGGAGTGCCACATGTAAAGCTTCTTCTCAAAAGGGGCTGTGTTGAATGGGCGTGTCACCCAGAGATGTGTCCCTATAATTCCACCTTGACATGGAATGATGTGGACTCTCTTGTGGTCCAGACCACCAAGGTGGTATGACCAAGTCCTCAGGGCTAAAGCGAATGCGACTTGTGCCCGCTCTTTGTACACTTTTCGTAGCTTATGCCCTTGATTGGGGTTGGCTACGGGTGCATACCATTGTGGTTCTCTTCTACAAGCTAAGCATATTTTTATCTTTTTGTTTATGATTTTATGATTTTTTTTTGTTACACTAAGAAAAAATGAACACCCACATACACAAACGGTGATTATCTCTTTTAAAGATCAATGGTGTGTCCTAAACTGGTTTCAATGCATTTTGATGATTTTGTTTTGTTTTTGATAGTTTTAAAGAATGTTTAAATGTGTAATGATGGCTCATATGACTCCCATAAATGGTCATCCCTTCAATATAGCATTGCCCGAACGATATACCACCTTAACAAAGAGTGCATTCAGCGCGAAGCAGACGAGCTACTTTATAACTTACCTAAGAGGGTGCCAACCCCTCACACCCAAAAAGTGGAACCATTTGAGAGGCATAATCCCTTGGTGCAGGATAGGTCTCCGCGACCTCGTCAAGCTTTGCCTCCAAGACCCCATAGACTTGAGAGGGAGGCCACTCCCCAAAACAATGATGGGTACCCTCCACGGAGACCCACTCAGGGTTAGAGGTCTCACCCAAAGACTTCTCAAGAAGTTTATGAGGAGTATGAACCAGAAGTAGAGCAGGATAAAACGCCCTATCAAGGTGAATGGGTTGCCATCTAGCCACCCCCCCATAGGATTCCAGTCTCCGACAACTCACAACAGGAGCAAACAAAAGAGGAAGAGATTAAATCTTTCGATGCATACAAAGTGTTGTTAGAGCATTTGGAGTCTGTGGATACCAAAGCTTCTGCACCCAAAAAGCCCATGTTATGCCAACTCTGCAATCATCCAGTGCATCCGTCAGTGCCCACACCTTCTTACCCTAAACATTTCAAGTTGCCTCAATTGGCAATCTTTAAGGGTGAATAGGATGCTCAAGAGCATGTGACGAGATTCTTGAGTCATTGCTTTGGCATTCAGGATAATGATGTGCTTTTGCTAAGGACATTCATAACCACATTCGTAGGCCCTACCTCGGATTGGTTCACCCAGTTGCCGAAGCACAACATCAATAATTTGGATCAATTAGTGGATGCGTTCCTTGAACACTTCGCCTTCAACACCAAGAAGAATGCATCACTAAGTGACCTGGCCAACCTCAGGCAATATGAGGAGACAATGGTAGCCTACGGGAATCGATGGAGGGCTCTGCTTTCTAAGCTACCATACCTTCCCCCTATGTCTGACCTCACACAAATGTTTTCACAAAGTTGTCTGAGATCAATCTCTGGGCTATTACAGTTGCAACAATACACCACCTTAGAAGAAGCTCTAGTGCAAGCCAGAGTTATTGAAGAGATCAAAATATAGGATGGTGAAATTGCCAAACCTAAAAAGAAAGAGTGGAACAAAAATACAAAGATAGGGACTACGCAACCAAAACCCATTGTGGTTAATCAAGTTGCGATAAATGTTCCTAAGCCTACATAAGAAATACAACCTCAAAAGGCTAATTATCAGGCAGTGCCTCCTAATAATTATGAAAGAGAAAATAAAAAACAAGAGCAAAATCAGCAGCGTCACCCTAAGTGACAATACACCCCTTATACGAAGTCTAGGGACTCCCTATTTGATTGCTTGTCAACGGCAAATTTAATCACCCTTCCAGAGATCCAAACCATAGATCCTAATGCTCCCAAGCCTAAGGGATACAGAGAGGATTTATATTGTAGGTTCCACATGCGAAGGGGACATGACCTGAACGCATGCTAGAAATTCAAAGGATTGATACAAGACTTGATTGATAATAAAACATTAGCATTGGACAACCCCATAGCGCCAAATAACCAGTAGATGGGGGTCTTCAAGGATCCTTTGCTTGCCCATGAGGCACAAGCAAAACCCCTTCAAGTCAATGAGGTGTGACAGAATTTCCCCATGCAAGGGTATGTGGGAATGATCAGCATAGTGACCAGGAACAAGAAATACCCAGGAGTTGCCCCTAAGGCAGCCACAAGAGAAGTTCCAGCAACATCGTAACCTCAACAACACCCTGTGTAGTTACCTCTACCTAGACCCGAGGTCATGATACGGACCAAACTCACATAGAGTTTACGAACCATGTCGGCTAGGCTCTCCATATATGAGCTCATACAACAATTAGCGCCCCATTGGGAAGCTCTCATGGAGATTTTGAAAGCCATCAAGTTGCAGCCCCACGAAGCGAATTCTTTCAATAATTTTGTGGGACATGTAAAACGATGCATGGAGCCGGTCATCATTACCTTTCGAGAAGATGAAGTTAAATCAGTATCTTATGACATGGTAGATCCACCCCTGCACGTTATCACATGGGTCAATGGGATCCCATATAAGAGAGTGTTGGTAGACACTGGCTCGTCTAGTAACATCATTACTACAACAGCATTGAAACATCTGAAACTGCTAGCCTCTCATATCACCGCTTCCACTTACACACTACGAGCATTCAACGATGCGATATGCTCGATAGTTGGCACAATTGTTATACCCGTTCAGGTAGGACAAAATACGATACCTACATTGTGCCATATTTTGGAAGGCGAGATGGCGTACAACATATTGCTAGGGTGACCATGGATCAGGGACATGAAGTGTGTCCCTTCGATAGCTCACCAGTGTTTGAAGTATGCATTTGAAGGAGAAGTACATGTAGTCCTAGCAGACTTAGAACCCTTCAAATATTGCATTGCGATGCAGTTGATGCCACAATTGACCCTCTCATCAACGCACTTGGATTTCCAATTAAATCCATCTAGATAGGGTCTGATATCATGGGCACCACTGGTGACTAATCCATCAAAACCCTAGCCAGGTACATCTTCATTGTCTGCTCCTTCACTACCAACACCACCAATCATGGCTAAACAAAAGGACAAAGGGAAACAAATACTGGAAGAGGTGTTGCCAATAATATCAACCATCTCAACAGAAGAGATACCTAGCACAATGGAAGCTGAGGCTCCTAGCCCACCAAAAATGGAATGGACTCCAGAAGGGCTTTCGTTCCCTCCCTCTCAATCACCAAAAATTACTGTTGAAATGGCCAATACGGGCCTGGGGGAGTATCTAGTGCGGAATGTTGTAGCAACACCCATGCTAGAGTCAGTGCAATACATAGGGAGACCTTGCCTCCCCATCGAGACAGTTGTTCCTTTAGGCTACCCACCGAACTAGACCAATTTTTTGTATGGGGGACTTGACCATGGTGCTAAGCCATGCATGCAAAAGGACAAGGATGAAGAGCCTTTTGTAGGAGATATCAACTATCTGTATAACCTAGACTTTGCTCTGAAATATTTTGGCCAATGCAATTGGCATGGATATGGGCTAGGCAGGTATGAGCAAGGATTGCGTGTCCTTTGCTAGCCAAGATACCAAATGCCTTATGACAAGTTGAGAGTAGGGTTCAACCACCCCCTGCCCTTAGACATCTTGGTGGAAAAAATGCAAGGCCTAGGAATAGGCAACAAGGGTGGATTGGCATCAGATCCTTATGCCAACCCAAACACAACATATACATTGGGAGATTACCTCCCATGGTCAACAACCACCCTTGGTAACATCAATAATCCTTCTCCTTTTCTAGAGAGAGGTGAAATTTTGGGAAGTCATTTTCAAGGAGAGCATAAACAATGTCTAGAAAGATCTTCGAAGGATGAAGCATAACATGAACTAGTGTCATATGTTTCCCTCAGATCCGATAGTGATCACTCATAAGAGGTTCCCATGAATAACTGGCAAGAGATATTTTTAAATATGTTCCCTCTAGAGGATTCAATCAAGCCAGTGCTATGTCAAGAGAATCAGGTCCCCCCACGGAGCGTGGACCAACAACAATGGGACTAGATTAATTTGCTAGAACAAGGTGAGCCCTTAATCTTGCAAGCAGTTGTTGAAGAAAATGAACATTTTTGGATCTTTGACAACGATTCGGAAGATGAAATTGAAATGGCCTATCTCAACCACATGTGACAAATGCAACAAAGACAACAACTGCAACAACGGCATCCCTTAAATATTGATGACTTATTTGCATAGATGGGCATACTACCAGGGCATGAGTGGTACGTAGACCCAGCAGGGTGGGACCAAGTGTTGGATCCATGGCTCCAAGTTTATGATGAGCAACGTCCACCTCGAGACCCTATAATGACATTAGTGCCGAGAGAAGACCCTGTCTTCCTATTATCACATAGGGCCGATCTATTCATGCCAATACATACAAAACCAGATCCAGAACATAGAGAACATCCAGGATGTTTGAGTCATCACACCCGCGGTAATGGAGACCAAGTTCATTTTATCCACATGATCTCCATTGACTTGAACACACCCATCCGTAATCCAGCCAATTTTGCATGGTCCTTGCATCTAGACATAGATGCCATCGACTAGGATCACGTCAATTCACCTCCATCCCCATCAGAGTACTGGAATTTCGATAAAATGCCTCATTTTACCCTAGGGACAACTCAGGATATCTTTCAGGCTGAAGAGGAACCCGAGGTTCCCAATGCAGATTTAAATTTAGCTACTGATATCCATTTGATCCCAACTCCACATCAGTTGGAGGATGGATCCCACATGTCGGTCGAGGAAACGAATGATGTAGACATCAACTTAGATCCAAGGAATCAACAAATTATCAAGCTGAGGGTAAGCTTATCCCCTAAAGAGCAATCCAACTACATTGCCCTTCTCAAAGAGAAGAAGGAGGTTTTTGCATGGTCATACAGAGACATGTCGAGGCTAGATCCGTAGCTAGTCATGCATAATCTGACGCTTGATCCAACAATCAAGCTAGTTAAGAAAAAACTACATAATATGCACCCAAAAGTGGCCTTGATGGTCAAATACGAATTGCAAAAGCTATTGGATGCATAGTTTTTCATCTACGTGGATTATCTACCATGGCTATCCAACATGGTGCCCATCAAAAATCCCAATGGGAGGATTTGCATATGCACTGATTTTTGAGATCTAAAAAAAGGGAGTCTTAAGGATGATTTCCCCTTGCCCAGTATCGACGTGTTGGTAGACGCTATAGTAGGTCACAAAATGCTATCCCTCATGGATGGTTTCTCGGGATACAATCAGATTCGTATCAATCCCAAGGATCAACTAAAAATGGCATTCACAATGCCTTGGGGGACATTTTGTTATAAGGTCATGCCTTCTAGCCTTAAAAATTCTGGCGCCACATACCAAAGTGCCATGACATACATATTCCACAATTACATGCATAAAACTTTGGAAGATTACATGGATGATTTGTTAGCCAAGTCTCTTTTGCACTCAAATCATCTCGATGACTTAAGTAAGATCCTCGATCGCCTCATGGAGCATAAAGTCAGACTGAATCCCAAGAAGTGTGTATTTGGCATCACATATGGAAAAATCTTGGGTTTCATAGTCTCAAAGTGAGGTATCGAGGTGGACCCAAAGAAAGTCAAGGCAATCCTTGAAATGGTTCCCCCAACTACCATTAAGCAGCTCAAAAGTCTGCAGGGAAAGGTCGCATCAATTAAGTGCTTCATAGCGCAACTATCTGACAAGTGCCGACCCATGAACAAATTATTGCACAAGGGGGTCACATTTCACTAGGATGACGAGTGCCAGTCAGCCTTTGACGACATCAAACAATACTTGGCTTCGTCACCAGTATTGGCACCACCTAGACCAAGAGTGTCGTTCTACTTATACATATCGGCTACTGAGGTGGCACTGGGTGCCATGTTGGTCCGGAAGAATGAACTTCACAAAGAATAGGCTACTTACTATCTTAGCCACACCCTAGTTAGTTATGAAGTTAACTATGCATACGTCGAGAAACTCTGCTTGGCAGTGGTGTTTGCTACCAAAAAGCTACGCCACTACATGCTGAGCAACACTACGTATGTTGTGTCTAAGGATAATCCATTGTAATACATGATGATTCATACTTATCATAGTAGTCGCATGGCAAAACGGATCATGTTGTTGACAAAATTTGACATAGAATTTATCAAAAAAAAATCTATCAAAGGACAGGTCATAGCCGATCAACTAGCAGAGGCTCCTCTTAAAGACGATCAACCTCTAGTCATAGAACTACCTGATGATGGGGTATTCCATGTCTCAGAATCACTAGATTCTGATGAGACTGAGTCACAGGCTGACATAACCATATTTTTTGATGGTTCTAAATGTGAGCAAGGTGGGGGCGCAAGAATAGTATTCTTCACACTGCAGGGCGCTCCAATGCCGCTGTCATTTAAATTAAATTTCCCATGCACCAAAAATAATGTAGAACATGAAGCCTTGCTCATAGGTCTTCAGAAAACAATCACCATGAACATCAAGCGACTAAACATCTTTGGTGATTCGCTGTTAATTGTCAATCAAGTCAAAGGGGTATTCCAATGCAAATGCCCAGTTCTGTAGGCTTATAAAGCCCTTGTGGACAAATTCCTAACAAAACTTGAGTGGTACGACATCGAGGCACTCCATCGGTCATCGAATCATTTTGCAGACACAATGGCCTCCTTGGGGTCACTAATTTTGCAAGACCTTTTCGGTGATATGACAACCATTCAAGTCAAAACCCTATCATAATCCATGATGGAGCGTGCAAGCTTTGACTTGACACCAGGAATCCACATGATCCAGATTGAACCATCCTCGGATAAGTTCTCTCGAATCCACAATCATCTGAAACATGCCAACTGGGGGTCCTTGTTTTACCCTACTCCCATTAATAGCAACACAATGCTATTCTTACAAGTTCTATCCCGCTCAGCATTTGCTAGGGATGAACTTCAAGAGGGATTGGCTATTCATACTATCGAGGTTTCTGATCAACAAGACTAGTATTTACCCATTAGAGACTACCTCAAGTTAGGTAATCTCCCACTTGGATTGACATATGCCACAAAATGAGCATTCAAGGAGAAAGGGCTAAGTATGTCTTGATAGGAGACATTTTGTATTGTCGTAGCTATGAAGGAATCCTCTTTCGTTGCTTGGACCAGCAAGAGTCCACTTGGGCAATCGCCCAAGCGCACGATGGTACATGTGGTGGCCACTTCAGTGGTATGGCCATCACAAAGCGCATTCTTTGCATGGGCTATTATTGACCATCTTTATAGCAAGATTGTTGCGCATATGTCAGGAAGTGCATGAAGTGTCAACACCATGCCAATTTGACACATGTACATTCCCAGGCCTTGCAGATAGTCCAGTTCGCTTGGCCATTTTTGTAGTGGGGCTTCGATCTAATTGGAAAGATCTCCCCTACGTTGTCAGGCCATCACATGTTTATCATAACGACCACAAAGTATTTTACCAAGTGGGTGGAAGCAGTTTTGCTTACCTCTACGACAGGACCCCGCATTGTGGAGTTCATTTTGCATAACATCATATGTCATTTTGGTATTCCATCCAAAATAGTATTGGATAATGGGACACCATTCAAGAAAAAATACGTGCATGCTTTGACCACAAAGTACAAAATTCAAAACAGTTTTTTGACACCCTATTATCTGCAGGCGAATGGGCAAGCAGAAGCATCAAACAAAATGCTAGTTGCCATCCTTAAAAATATGGTCGCAGACAATCATAAGGATTGGCACATCCAAATCCCACTTGCCCTATGGGCTTATCGCACTAGCATTCGAACGCCCACTTGGGTAACTCTATTTTTGCTTGTGTATGGCTCCGAGGCAGTCATGCCTCTAGAGTTGGAAATTTCTTCCCTGCGCATATCAATGCAGGAGTTCATCGATGATGACACTGCGTGGCAGGCCCGGTTAGACTAGCTTACATTGCTTGATGAATGACGCATTAATACTCTCGAGAATTTACGTATCTATCAAGAGCAACTTAAGAAATCTTACAACATGAAAGTTCACCTGAGGGACTTTCGGGTTAGTGATTTGGTTTTGAAGGAAAACCAACAGAACTCTAGTTTGTCGTCCCACCTAAGGGACATATTCATGGAAAATTGGATAGGTCCATATGTCATTGATAGCAAAATAGGACCCAAGACATACCGGCTAGCTTCTCTTGATGGAATCAAGGAAACAGAACCCTTGAATATTAGTCATTTGTGACCATTCCACATCTGAGAGAGCCATACCCCAAAATGCTCCAAGGATTCCCACAATCGCTTGGTCAATCCCAAAAATGCTCCAAGGATTCCCGTAATCACTTTGTCAATCCCAAAAATGCTCCAAGGATTCCCACAATCGCTTGGTCAATCCCAAAATGCTCCAAGGATTCCCACAATCGCTTGGTCAAAAAAATAAAAAAAAATAAAAAAATCCAAAAATCATCAAAAATAACAAAAATTTGCATCTCATTTCCAGGCATGCTCAAATTCATCAATAAAAAGCTCTTCTCAAATCTCATCTTCATATTCACAAAAGTCAATCCATCAAAAAAATACAAAAATATATAGCTGCATTAAGCATCGCATCCATACATTGCATATTTGTGGTCGTACAGGTCAAAGGCACCATAGGATGTAATTGCTTTGCTAGTCCATCTTGTTCCACATTTTTCCATTTTATAAGCAATCCAAAAAACAACAAGAACATGCCATTTACTACCTTTTACCACACTAGAGTCAGTTGTCTTTGAATGTATCAAGAGTTTTCGTCTTTCAGTCATAATTTTGCTTTCTAGCCACGTACTGTACCAAGTTAGACAAATTTTATGAAGGTAGAGTTCTACTTGAATCACACCTTGTTACGTAGCATCCCAACACAAATTAAAACACATAAAAATTCCTAAGTTGTGTGAATGAAAGATAACACCTGCAAAGCAATCCAGGTCACCATAAGTGAAACAACTATCTTGCTCATCCCCCTATGCAAATGACCCAAAGAATGCTGAGAGTTGGCAAAAGGACAAGCATATTCCCTACCCAATTCCCCAAGAATCCCAAGTTCTCAATAGTTGCAAAACATAAAAATTTACAAAAGTCAAAACACCAAAATTTGATATCCCAGAGTGCATACATCAAAAAGCACATACAATAGTGATTCTTATCACTAAAATCCAAATCCCTTGCTCAAAAGAAAAATATATAAAAATAAATAGTGATTTTTATCACTACCAACGAGCAAGTATCCCAATACAATAGAAGAAAATAAGGGAGTCGAACTTGAATCCCTGGAACTCTTAGCATTTTGATAGGTCATGAGGCAAGCCTCAGTACTGGTTTGGTGGATAGCCTATCGGTCACTGGCGATAAACCTCCCGCATGATGATATATCTACCGCATTAACTTGTGTGCAGATCAATTTTTGCATGTGGATGAGCTAGCTTATGGTATCCTAGATAGCACTGCAGATTAATCTGACTAAATACAATAAAGGAGTTAGTGGAGCTAATTAGGTGATCCTTAGTATAGGTTTGGTTGACAGCCTATCTGGCACTGGCGGTATCCTGACAAATACCACATAAATGAACTCAATTGCACACACAGGGATGTGAAATAGCTTGGTCAAAGACAAGTCCGATTCATACCTTGTTCAAAAGTCTTGTAAAATAAAGTACAATCGTGGCTAGTGAGTTAAAACCATCTGAGTCTCGTAAAACCTTAGCTACATTTCTAAACCAACTGCGCTACTTTTCATCCTTGCAATACCATCAAAAAATACAAAAAAAAAAACCACATGTATACATGCAAAGTCATTTACCACAGCAATCGCCTAACAGTGAAATCACAAAGTCCTAAACAGTCTATGGTGCCCTAACCAAACAAGACAAATTTAATTCATCCATTACATTTTGCATATCACATATACATCAAAAACATTTGCATTCAGCATAACATATGCATCCATCGAAATAAATTAACATGCATACATACTCATCACTCATCAAGCATAAAATCAAATCATCACTCCCATAAACAAAATAAACTCATCTGTATAAATCATCAAAAATGCCCACAAGCTACAATAACTGGTCATTTGACCCTACATAATCCAAAAGCTCAAAATCCCCAAGCCTAAGGCATCGGCCACCATGATCATGCAGGATCGGTGTGACGAGAACTACCCCCCATGGTGTGGGTCCTATGGGACCCCTCAAGGTGGCTGCTACTAGCCCCCGCATCATGCCTACTCGCCCCCCTCATCTAGTCACCTACGTTGAGAGGATGTTGACTACTCAGTCTCACTCCCTCTCAAGCGACGCGATGATCCGCCTATGTTGAATGTAGGGACCTACCCACCAAGGCGGCTAATATCTGCCTCCAGCTCTAACTACTGCTGCAACAACTCCATATTTTACTGGCGATACATTGCCAAGTTCTCTTTGCACCGTGCCAAAGCCCTATCCTTCTCTACCAGCTACGTTCGTAAGATATCCCTCTCTCATGCTGCATCAGTACCCCCATCCTATCGATGAGATGCAGCTAATGCATTCTCTCGCTCCACCAGTTGCATCCATAGGAGATCCCTCTCCTGCAGAGCTTCCCCCAACTCCTCATCATGCCTTTGTAGCAACCCTTCCAACCATGCAATCTCAGCATGTAACCCTACATCTGCATCCACCGCATCTACCTGAGGCATGGGCATATTTGAAACAGTAGCCTGCTTTGGCTCCCACTGCTCTACGATGTCCTGCATCTCTGGATGATCTGGAGCTCCAAGATTTGCATCCATACCATCCACCTCTACCATCTCTGCATCCTCCAATAGATCTCCCTAGTCATCACCTGGTGCCTTGACACCCTCCTCGCCCGTGGTAGCTGCCCCTGTGCCTCCCAATGGCCCCTCGCCTCGCCATCGCCATAGTACCCACCATGAGTCATACTCAGTGGTAGTCCCGACATCATCCACATCCGGGACATCGATCACCGCGTCTAAATCCTTGCCCAGTGGTGCGATGATCGGTCAGTCTAGAGTCCTCTCATCCCCCTAGCGTCGATAGACCATGGGCTCACCAGGCAACCCCTGGTGCACCCCAAACTATCGTGTCACCTGACTGTATGAGAAGAACTCATGCTCGGTCTTGTGCTGCCCAATCAACCATCACTCTCTACGTACCTGTTTAAGCCACTCTCCAGCCTTCGACCAGGCTGAACAGTCCCGATAAGGGCACCAAACCACCTCCCCTAGAGTAAGCCAATAGAAGGTATCGACATAGTGCCCTACGGCACCTACCCATCATCGAATCTACCCCTATTCCCTGGATCACCGCCACAGAACTGCATAACCTATCTCCCTATCCTCCATCTTTGCCCGAGTCATCCATGGTAACCCGACTGGCCTCTCCATTACTATGTGTTGCCAAGCCCAACACTGCAACAAGTAGCTACAACTAATCCCCTTCTGCTATCGACAGCGGACCTCATATAGCTCCCCATAGAACTACGCCAATGGTGTCTGTCCCCATCTCATGATAAACAGTGCCTCTATCGGGCACTCTACCAACTGCCAAACCAAATCCAATAGGTTCCATGGGAACCTCACGCCTGACGAGTCAGGTAACAACATGTTGGACATGAGGCCCATAAGGAATGCATGCCTCACACCCAACACCCCCCTCTCCAGCCACCATCGGACCAAAATCCTGTCAATATAGCAGTCACCCTCTGTCCTCTCCAGTGGATCCTCCACACCCAGCTCCTCCCCATGCCCAAAGCATCTCATCAATACAGTTGTCCATTGATCATGCGGTGATGTCCTGATCGGTTGTCCATCTATCGAAATCCACAGAATTCGATAGATATCCTCCAAAGTCATAGTCATCTCCCCTATTGGGAGATGAAAGGTGTTGGTCCGTGGATCCCAAATATTGGTCAAGGCCATAAAATAGGCCTCATCTGCAACCACAGGCTCTAGTCGAGCCACTTGCTTGAGACCAAGGGCATCAAGCCACTCCCAGTCAGCCTCAGTCAACCCCCCCATGCTTCAGTGAAAGCAGTGGGTACATGGTATCGGCTCCTAACAACCTACAAAAGAAAACAATTCAAACACATTAAAATCATGAAAAATAACTGTACAACAATAACATAAATATACAACATTGCCTACCAATGTACAACAAAAAACAAAAATAAAAATTCAAAAAAAAAATTTAAAAAATTAATTTTTCAGTCTTAGGGTTTCTAATCCTAACTGATTAATTTAAAAACAGAACAAAAATTCAAAAAACAACAAAAATTAAGTCTTAGGGTTTTAGGTTCCGTTTATTCTAGGGTTAAGCTATAAGGAAAATAAAAATTCTCTCCCTAGGTTTTGCGCTACGTTTAGTTGTACAGTAAGTCTTAGTTATCTTTAGCTCAGTTTCAGGGTTTAAGTTTTAAAATTTTGAAAAACATCATCACAAAAATAAATAAACAAAACACTTGTAGTTTTAAAACAAAAGTAATAATTCTAGGGAACACTTACTGGTCTCGCTTCGGCTTTTCCGCTCGAGCCGGTTTGTGCACTCATGATGGCAGGAAAAATTCAACAGTGCTTTGCTTCGCAGAATTAACCTCCTCCCCAGAGCTCCAAATCGCAAGAAAAATCAAACGCAAATGAGCCCAAAGCCTAGATTTGACCTTTAAATAGGCCTATTGAGCTTAAATTTGTCTTCCCCTGGGACAAGCGCTCTAGTTAGCACTCGTCCCTCCTTGGGATGAATTCTAAGCTGGTATTCGTCCCACCTTGGGACGAATTCAGGCCAAAAATTTCAAAAAACATCAAAAATTGAACAAAAATGCATAAAAACAACTAATAAACTTGCCCAATGCTATTGCACTTGACATCCCAGGCATGCAAAACCAACGTTGGGGTCACGAATTGTCACTATCCTACTCCCTAAGAAAGCTACTTTAGTCGAACCACTCCACGGGAGGATGGATTTTTGCCAATTTTAGCTCCAAAAAGCGTTGCAAAAAGGGTTAACACCCACCAAAAACAAGTCTAAATGTCAAAAAATTGCACATGCTTAAACACTAAACCATCTAAAGGCACCATTGCAAAAGTCATCTTGGGTCAAGCAACTCGTCTCTTTTCTCACGAAGGTCATTCCCTCATCGATTCGTCGCTTGAGGGGGTAGTCACACTTAGTCACCAATCAGCAAACACACACCCAATTGAGGAAAACGACATGCATTCAAAGAATCATAGACAAAGACAATTATGCTCCTGCTTGGGGCAATAAACAAGCAATAATCACAAATTGATCAAATACTTGGCATTCCTGAAGCATGAACACAAGGTTCCCCTATGGACAAAAGGTTGCGCTCTTTGCCTAATCATGACTGAACAATGTCCAAGCTCAAGTCACACCTCACCAAAATAGGTTAATACTTGAAATAAAATTCCTTAGCTCGTTAGAAGCAAGGATTCAAGAATGCATGCCCTTTCCATACTTGGGGCATCAAAAGTTGTTTAGGTTACCAAGAAACCCTAATCATTAGTGCTTTGGTTATCTATTTTTGCTCGGCGCTGTGCCATGCATAGCGCATCCCAAAAAGGGGAATCTGTAGACACCAAAACAACACCAATCTGATTATGTGACTATAAAACACTGATCACTTTGACACACACAGCCCCCAAGACAGCCCTCAAAGGTTAAACAATGGTCCTAACCACTTTTGTAGCAATTTTGGAAGGTCAGAAGGCAATTTGGCACATTCAAGCACTTTGCTTAGTATCCGTCCCGCCTAGGGATGAATTCAAATTGGGATCTGTCTCAACCAGGGATGAATTCAAAATTTGCTCTAGGTCAGGACGAATTCCAGGTTTAATGGGCAAAAAGAAAAATGGCACCAAGTGGCAGCCGAGGACAGTCAATTAATTCCTCCTGCCTTGCATGCGTGTGTAGGTAAGCAGAGTGGGCATTAGAGGACTATCACAAGGGTAGTCATGGAAGCCCAAGTCAGGGAGGAGTCTCCTCCCTCTTGAGAAGGCATGGCCGCCACATGGCACCCCTGCATGCCCCTCCAAAAGAGACCCCTTGGGTCTATAAAATTGTGAACCTTCTCACCCAAACAAAAGACAAGTTGGAGGCATTTTCAAGCAATGAAGTGCTGCCAAATTGATACCACACTTTTACCTTTTGATTCACCTCTTCCACATCCTTGATCTCTTTCACAAGGGAGGTCATTGGGTGGCTATTGGAAGTGTGAATCCGGACCCAAAACCCGACATTTGACCACATTGATCTACCAATTTGTCGACAACCCATCATAAGAGATTTTTGGCCCATCCCGAGTGGATTGGTGCCAAAATCAAGTTCTAACAGTGGGTGGCTCGCCTAGGCACCCCGCACTTCTTAGTTTCATTTTAATTTGTTCTTTCATCATTTGTTTATCTTTCATTCCATTATATGTTGTTTAGATAGGTTATAATTTCGATTTCATAAGACTTTGATCAAATATTATTATGTTTTGTTGTTTTTGTTGTCCTCACTAATTTGCAGGTAGCGATGTCAAATTCCCGTTGATGGAGGTCAAATTGGAGAAATCCGACCATATGGGTCATCCCAAAATGCCCCCAATTAGCTAACCCCTATGTTTGTAGGTCTTCTGGAGATCCCAAGATGCAACATTTGGGCAACATCACTTCGGCGCTTTGTAGGCGAATTCGTCCTACCCAGGGACGAATTACAATAGAATCCATCCTGACTAGGGATGAATTATAGTAAAACTCGAATCAACAGTGTTTGTCTGACTATTTCGATGGCAGTGGCCCTCTGGTAATGTTCTCTGGTCTCTATCAAATTTGCAGGTTACTTGGAGTCATTTTATTCACTGGTTTAGCTAATCTTATGCATGCATCCTCCATTGGTTTTTAAGATCAAATGCTTCATCTTTTGTCATAGGTGCTACTAACGACTTGTTGTGTCTTTGAATGTAGGAGGAGCAGCAAGGATCAAGGATTCATCAACACCAGTGATGGCAACACTTTGGCCCGCCCATTTCAAATGTGGGCACGCGGAAGGAGGAACACTAAGTCATGATTGTAACCAAAACTCTTTTAACACTCCTAGCCCCTGAAAAGGGAGGAGGCATCTTTGTAACCAATATTACGAGAGTTAAATAAAAAGGGTTGTGTTTTCTATACTTTTGTTTATCTCCGTTCAATTTGTCTCTTTCATTTCATGCATTTCACATCTTAGGACTTAAGCGTTCATTTTGTTTTGCATTGCATAGCTTTAGTGTTTCTTTTTTGTTTTTGGAATCTCGTGCTTTCAATACCCAATATATTTTAATGTCTAGATATCGATCTAACCAAAGCCTCCACCATAATAATAAACAAAAAATGGGACAATGGATATCCTTGTCTCATCCTATGACAAGAATGAAATAATCCATCTGGATATCCATTTAAAAGAATCGAAAACCAGACGGTCGAAAAGTAACCTTACACCAGGCTGATCCAATCTTCACAAAATTTGAATTTTATTAAAACTATAACTAAAAATGACCAATAAACCTGACCATAGTCTTTATTAATGTCCAACTTTAGGAAAAAACTTGCCCACCCCCTCTTATACACTGAGTGCATCAATTTATGAATCACTTTAGCACTATCAAGAATTTGATAACCCAGAATAAAGGTACTCTGAACAACATCAATAATCATAGAAAGGAGATGGTTGAGTCTATTAGCAATAGATGTAGATAATATCTTGTAAACAGTGTTGCAAAGACTAATCAATTTGAAGTCGTTGATATAAGAGGTCGAGTCTTATTTAGGAATGAGAGCTAGGAAAGTCGCATTCACCACTTTTAGAATAAACATAGAGCACTGAACATATCTCATCGCCTCATAAACATCAACCTTGCAAATATTCCAGTACTTATGAAAAAATATCGAGGGAAATTCGTTAGGTCCAAGCACCTTAAGGGGACTCATACCCTTAATAGCTTCAATAATCTCTTCATCAAAAAAGGGGTCATGAGCCACCTATTCCATTCTTCAAAAAATAATGAAGGAATAGCATCCAGCATCCCATCTTCAACAGAGAGGTCATGACCAAACATCGAGCAAAGTAAGTTACTAAAGAAGGCAACCACTTCCTCACAAACTTCCAAAACTCCCGAGGCAACACCACCATCGCTTTTCACTATATTAATAATTATATTATGCCCTCTCCTTCTTAGAGTAGAAGCATGAAAATTTAGGAGTTACGATCCCCTTATTTAAGCCACAAATTCCTTGATTTTTGTTCCTAGAATAATTCCTCGTGCGCTTGTCTATTGTGATAATCCGCCAACAAAAAATGTTCTTCTTTCAACAATGCTTCAAAACACCCTTGAAACTTCATAGCATCTTCAACAGAGAGGTCACGACCAAACATCGAGCAAAGTAAGTTACTAAAGAAGGCAACCACTTCCTCACGAACTTCCAAAACTCCCGAGGCAACACCACCATCCCTCTTCACTATATTAATAATTATATTACACCCTCTCCTTCTTAGAGTAGAAGCATGAAAAAATTAGGACTTATGATCCCCTTATTTAAGCCACAAATTCCTTGATTTTTGTTCCTAGAATAATTCCTCGTGCGCTTGTCTATTGTGATAATCCGCCAACAAAAATTGTTCTTTCAACAATGCTTCAGAACACCCTTGAGACTCCATAGCATCCTGAATCACTTGAAACTAATCTTTTAGTCTTTCCTTATCTCAGAATACATTCTCAAATGAAAATTTGATCCACATTTTGAGGTAATTTCTAAGCCTCCTAATTTTATTAGTTAACCGAAGCATACCAAAATCCTCGATCTCTTCCTACCACAAATATTTCAACCGATATTCAAATTCAGGATGCGAACACCACATGACTTTGTCATTATTAGACCTACCTAAATATCATATTTTTAATTACTTCACTTATATATTTATTATAATATTTCAATTTTAAAATTATATTACATTAAATATACTATTCAAATATATTTATTATATAGAAGTTGTTTGAATGGATTTTTAAATGTAAATTAGGTAGAACAATGATAGTTATATTCCTTAAAGATATATTTTTTAACTTAATTATATATTAATTTATTGAAGTTATAATAAAAAATAGGAAAATTTACATTTTATGGAATATGCAATAAATATGTTTAATATATGCAATAAATTATTAAGAAATTATGTATTACTTAGAAAGGACTATGTAATTTATGTTATGATAATTAAAACACTATTGACTTAGTTTACAAAGTAGAAAAACATAAATGGATTAGGTATATTAAGATAATTGGATGAATTATAGTAAAATATTTTATATTCAGGGCCACCTTATATTGGTATATATAGTTTCTGTGTATCAACCTGTAGCTATTTTTATGAAGGTCATGATAGAGGTTATCATTATTAGTTTTATGGAGCTAATTATTATGGGATATCCATTAATAGGGAATATTCAATTTTGTGTTTTATTTTTACCCTTGTTTTATCTTCAGAATTGATGTTGAAAAATGTTCATATTTCACTTTTAATTGACATGTTGAAAAGTGATGTTTTATTTTATACTTTGTGACTATTTATCGAGTGGGACATTTTCCACATTTGGATATAATCCATGTAATGTTATAATATTAAATAACATGTCAGTCTCATGGGCATGTAATTTTATCATAGGCATTATTTTACTCACACTTACACATCATTTTGTATATTAGTTGGAGATCATTTAATTCTCAATAAGCTATATTTTTATCCAAGTAAATCATGTCAAATGATTATATTTATTTATATTTATCTTTTATTTTCATTTTGTACCTAGGTGTTTAACCATATGAGTTTTAGCATGGTTCTTAGGTGCATTAAAAGTTGATATCAAGGAACAAAAAATCAAGGGATTACAAGCTAACAAGCACTAAATATAGGATAACATTTTAATTCAGAAATAACTTCCTCGAATTAATTTGATTTGAATAAAAAATTATATAAAGGATTCCAATATCAAGAGCAATTTTTAAAACTGATTTGAGATCAAAATAATATCATTTAAGCACTAATACATGGATATACACTGAGAATAGCTAGTAATAATTTGAGGATAAGTTAACCAAATCAAGCCCAAATTATGTGATTATTTATATTGGTCAAATAAGACTTAGAAGGTTATGATTGAGATAAATGTTATCCTAATACATCATATATAGTTCCTATTCCTCCTAAAATATCTAAACTATATAATATTTAGACTTTAGGTTCATGATATCATTTTACTTTTTCCTACTAAAGCTTAGATCAAATGTAATGCATAACTATCTAGCCAACAACCCATGTTTGCAATATGGTGAGTTCACATATGCAAGATGTTCTAAAAATAATTTAGAAAATTTTCCAAAGGAATGTGAGTAGGGAAAATAAATTATACCACTCATAGACATTGTAGAAAGCTAAAGAAATTGTATTTTAATTGTATATCTTAGTGAAGGCCAAGTTCATATTCACAACTCATGTAGTTTGTTTATTTTGGTGAAATATAAAATTTAAATGACTCATTTGTTGTTTTTCTTTCTAAAATGTATTTTTATATTAAATCATTATATTAATTATCACTACATAAATCTACTTTCTAATTATTTTACTATTTTACTTTCATTATATTTATTTTTTGAGATTATGCATAGTTTAGTATTTAGTGCTTAGAAACTAGTAAGTCCATGCTAGTAACAAATAATAGTCTAGTACAATAATTACTTATAGATTTATTTTAAATTTTTAGCTTTATAAATATTATATCAATCACTTATAGATTTTCATCATTCAGTAAATTTAGGAATAAAGGAATATTTTGATCAAAGAAGGTTTCACTCAAAGCTACTGACTAGTTCATACTAGTCTAAGTGAATTTAAGATAGATGTTACTACTTCAAACTCGTCTAAGTGAATTTAAGATAGATATTAAAAAATGATATATACAAGATTCCAGTAATGGAAACTATGAATTAAATAGTATGTTGATCAGGCTTGTTCCTCTATACATTGGATCTTCTTCAAAAATATCATTAGGATTCTAATTATAAAAGAAGAAATCTACTATTCTCTTCATATACTTAAATTCCTTGATCATATTGAATTGATCACAATGATATGATTGTAATATTTATTAATTATGTATCTGTATTATCAACAAAACAAGTATCATTATATAATAATTATTAAATTTTAAAGTACTAAATTAGAATTATTATATTGATTTAATTATGCTTGACATAAAAATATAAGATAATTTTAATTTTAAATATATTATTTTAAGAAACATAATTTATTTAGAATTTTTTTGGTAAGTAAGAGAATATTATAATTAACACCGGGTTTTAATTGGTTGACCCAAAACCATTTTACAAAATAGGGTCCACTGACCAACTGGACAAAGGCCAAGCCCTAAAAGTTTAAACTGACAACAAAAAGGGCCAAGACCTACTCTTCCAACAGAATACAGCCAAACTAAACTATGGAAGCCTAATATTATGGCCATCAGAAAAGAAAGACGCAAAATAGAACTAACAAAGACAAAAACTAATCATGCAAGCAACATGCAGAGTAGCTTGTGCCCATATAAAAATAATAGAATAATTTATTTAGAATTAAATCTTACTTATGAATGGTATTTTAGACATGATATTTGCATTTTTTTAATTTTTTAATTTTTTTTTAATTTAGATTGTGGAATCGATAGCCACCACGAATCCAGCTTTTATATGACTGCCACAGTATTTTGGGCTGTCCTTCCCAAAAGCTGCCATGCATATCTTTGCGTTGTCTACCTCAGAAGCCGCCACACAGATCTTCATGCAGTCTGCCCCTATAACCACCATGCCACAATCATTTTAAACCTTTCACGCCGCTGAAAGCACCAGGAAAGAGACAAACATTCCTAGAAAAGAGACAAGCATTCCTAAATTTGAACCTTGGACCTCTACCCCTTATAGGTTTGGATGATATTTGCATTTTTGAGTAAAAATTATCTGTGCCCTTTTACAATAAATCTTGCTTCTACTTTCTGTCAATCCATTGGTGTCGTTTTGGTTGATCCATCCAAAACCAGGCCGTTCAGAAACCTAAATGAATTTTTTCTTTATCGCATGGATGGATGAAAAAATAAGTCTTATAGCAAAAACTGAAAAAAAAAAAAAAAAAACTAAAATATTAAACTCATTATGGAATATTGTTAGTGCAGCACTTCAAAATCATTTATCTGGCTGCCCAAAAAAAATTACATAGTGTTCCAAACAACATACGAATTTATTGTTATTACTTATGCATAGAAAGCAAACAAAGTTTTTGAAGAGTATGATATTTCCTCTCCTTGTTAAATGGACATCAAAGCTTTAAAACGAATTGAGTGTGAAACAATCCAAAGCACCAGCAGAGCTAGTACTATTATTCATATAGAAGTATAGCTTCTATCACTGGCGTTTAAAATCAGAGGGAGATTCATGAATTGACTGATGTCTATGCAGTGTTGTTATAAAGCAAAAGCTTCTCGATTACGTCCACATGACTCATGAGCATACGCCTACAACAGTATCGCGTCAATTTTAAATAGTCAAGAGCGTCTCCTTCTTTGTAATTGGCATTCAGCAACTCCAAGTATGTGTCCCATTTGTCTCCCACCACCTTACCGCAGGTGAAGCACCGCACTGGAATTATCATTCTCAAGACTTTAATATCACTGCTAGCAAAATATCAACGGAACGAAGAACACCCAGTAATTCCGAAGCGATCACTTCTGCTGAGTTAATCTGGGTATTTGACTATCTCTGTGGTGAAGAAGATGCCGCTGCTATGAATTTCACCGGTGTTAATTATATTAGAGCGGAGTTAGACGAAGGGTCTCGTTTTTTGGCAGTTGCACGGTTTTTGTAACGGTCTTGATTGATCTCACATTGGGAAGGTGTACTCATACATAAGACTATAAGGTTATCTATATTCACAAGTTCTTGATATCTTTATAAGGAAGATTTTATATTTATCACGTTTAATCTGATGTCGCATAACCAAATATATAAAATGATAGGCATTGTGTTATTTCAATCCTGTATTGGTTTGGTTGTTTTATTTTCAAAATGTATTGCTCGATCGAAAAAACTATATATCGGCAACCTTGAAGACTTTATTTTTCTTCAAAAGAAGAAACAAGTTTTAAAAGATAATAAAATGTTAAACTTTTATGCTTTATCTTATATCAAAACTTTTAACTTTATAAATCATTTTGATTTTATAAATATATTTAAAAATTATTTCATTTTATTTATTTTAATAATATTAATAACAAAAATAAATATTTATAAATAATTTTGATAATTATTTAAATAATATGTTAAAACCAATTAAAAATAAGCTTTTGGTGACTCTTGCTACAATTGTACTTTGAAGTTTTTGGTGACTCTTGCCAAAAACTCTTCCTCGGGCAGCGAGTCATCTGTGGAGTTTGAAAATTTTGTGCCAGACAAACATGACAGCCTTCCAATGTGAATGTCAACATCAAGAAGGGTAGGACGACTTAATGTTTTTTCGAGTCTATTTCCATCCAAAACAGAAAATATTACCTTTCCCTTCAATTACACTCTCTTCCTCACCTTTCTTCTCATTTTCCGACCACAAATCCAACTGAATTATCCTTCCACTATTATTTATTTATTCATTCGTATCGTCCAATAAATGGAGGTGGCTTTTTCCTCCGTCAACATTGTTAACGTCGACAGACGGGCAGCAAGTCATCTGACGAGTTTGAAAATTTGGTGAGACAAACATCACAACGTGAATGTCAATTTCTATGTGGGGAGGACGGCTTACTGTTTTTTTCACCATATTTCTAACCAACAATTATATTTCTGCCATGGACGTGGAAGAGATTGGATCGAATTGACCTATTGTTTTTTTTTTTATTCAAAGCGAACGTCCTACGGCATTGAGGGTAGCAATTTGAATGTACAATGGTTAGAAGTTCCAAGGTAAACCTTCTCTGAAAAGTAGAAAAAGAAGATGGACCATGAGTGACGGCGAAGCAACACTCTTACATAGACAATATTAGTAGGATTCATGTCCGTGTACATGCGTATTTAGTTATATATCTAATTCTACATAAATAGAGACGTTTTCTGAATTGGTGTTGGTTGGAGGAACAAATTTTCACCATGAAAGATTAAAAGCAATATGGATAGACTTAAGGGAGATAGATTTTGAATTGAAATTTTTGTTCACGATCTTAATTCTTTTTGCTGAAGTAGAATGTAAAATAAAAATTTTGACTTCTTTATTTAAATTTAAGTCTCTAACAATTCAAATGTCTCTGCAAAAACTGTGTTCATTTTATTTTTTATATTTTATATTTTTTTAATTAACTACCTATCCTCCTCACTCACATATATAGATAAAATAGCAATAAAGTAGATTGAAGAGTTCTACATCCACCTCTAAAGAGGTCACCTTTGGACTCTTTAGAAATGTTCTTATCACTTCTATCTTCCAGAAGAATGAAGGCCATACACGGATATGCTTGTTAACAAATCACCGTACATATCTTTATGACGATGCTCTATATGTTTCTATAGCTCAATTATTTAGGTTTGTTATCATAGGGGTGCATATAGAGTATTTTTTACAATTAGTCCAACCGCAACATGGAAAATTGGGTTAAACACTAGTATATTTTGAAAGGCTTTACAATACACGTTTCTTGTCTTTTTAATATATTAATTTGTATTGATGCATCAAAATTTTTATAATAATTTTTTTTAATCATATATATTTCTATTAAAGAACAATTTGATTATACTTTTTATGGCATGTGACTTATGTTCTCTTTCATGAATTTGATATTTTAGCCATTCCTACACTCATATATTACATTGAACTGGACAAAACCTTTAGGTTTGATTATGATCCAATTATAATCCTCTTTTTACTATTTTGAATGTACCATATGTAAATTTTGGTAATAAGGAGAGGCTCATTCCATACTAACCTAAAAGCAAGGTTAAATACATGGTGAAGTTCGTTAATTAATTTAACATGGTTCTTTTCCAATTGACTTCTCATTATACCATAGAATCCAAGGGGATAGATCTTCAAATAGCACTAGCATCTTCAAAATATTGTATAATTCAATATATTTTAAGTTATGGCCTTCGAAAATCCATGTGTAACCAATTTGAATGCATTTTATCTAGGGAATTTTTACCTCTAGCTATGGTTTTCATAGGGTAGTGTGGAAATTCTATTGTTTATCTAAGAAGAATGGGGAATGGGTTTTCTTTAATGCAAACACCAAGGCACAATCTTATGTGTCAAAGGGATTATTAGATATATCAAAGGAAATAAGGCACAAAAGTGTTACTTTGATACTCCACTACCTTAGGTTCTCCATATGGGTGTAAAGGATGGAGACATAAATTTTTCTCCTTTGTTCTCATTACCCCAATTTCTATTAAGATTTCATTACATTTTGTCATCCATAGTATTTTGTAGGCTTCACAAAACATTAAATCATGGATCCGATGGAAATGCAATGGTATTTAGGATGGGATTTTCATGAATTCAATGAATATTTGGTGTTCCCCTATCTTGAGTAGTCAGGGAGTCCCTTTTCCCAAATACCTTATATGCATACACAAAAATTCTATAGAGGGGTATCTCTACAATGGCTAACTTGTTTTCCTGGTAGACTAGAGATTGGTATCTCTATGATTATATCAAATTCAAGTTTAAACTTACCTCTTTCAATAAGGAAATATTTGAGGCAGATAAAGCAAATATACTTAATTTATGCTTCATAAGATCATAGTGCACTCCCAATGTCCTTGGTGGAAGGATTAGCACTTGTATCTAGAAACACCCCTCCTTAATTATAATGCCATCTTAGGTTACAAATAGCTATCACCATCCTTACCCATGGTTGAGAAACTAAATGCTCATTGGGGCCTCTCTTCACCTAGATATATTTGGACCCATTACTTCCATAAATCCTGGTCTTATATATTAAATCCATACAAGTTTTTTTACATAGATTTTAATTCACTAATACCTCCTACTTGGTAAATGACTTATCTACATTGGGGGTCCCAACCCACTGTGTCTATTCTACCATGAACCTAAAGATCTTCTTAATTTATTTTAAATATTTCTTAAGTTTTAGGATGCTTGAAAGTGGATTTTTTCTTTCTTCCAACATTTTCTTCCATAATGGTTCATATGACAACAAATTCTCCTTGAAGTATCTTCTCTCATTCCTCTAGTATATTTGGAAACTTGGCACCTCTTCAAGATTAAATTTGCGTTTCCTTTATAGAAAGATATAAATAATTTCTTATTTTCTCATACCTTTGTTGTTCTACTCTATGGTGTTTTTTACAAGGTCAATGTAGTTTCTTTTGTGTTGTAGATTTCATTATAGGACAACAAAGTGATATTGAAGTTGGGTCATTTGTAGGATTTGATTGAACAATAAGAATGCTACTTGCACTACTTTATTACACTATCCATTTTCCTAGCTAGATATACAAAGCTTGAGGCTAAATGCGATAGGTTTGGACATTAAGATAGCTCATCCTCTGTATTAGGTCAAAACACATACTAAAGGTGGGAAGTTATGGGGTGAGCAATCTATCAATAACAAGACTTCATAGTCTTGGTAGATGTGATAAAAATATTTTGTTTTCTAAGCTATGTTTGATATCCATTATTATGGGCAATTAATGTCTATTTAGGGAGAATTTATCCACTCATTTATTGCTTGTAAAATTATTATATTTTAGTTAATATAAATGTTTTTTCAATAAAAAAATATATGTGTAAATATAAAATAAAAATAATTGAATAAATATGAGTGGACAAGAAAAATATATTCCATCATATATCCATAGATATCCAAATAGAGGATGGTTGGTTGTAAGTCATTAATAGTAGGAAAGATAAAGCCAATGCTATATCCAAATTTCTTTGTTATGAGAGAAGCTATAAAAGTCAAAGGATTAGATAGTGGTGATGATGATTGATATTTTAGCAATAAATCCTTACAGTGCCTAACATATTGACTTACATATTTTAGGATTTACTTTGTACAATATGTGTTATTTTATTTTTCCTGATAGCCAATCCTATTATTTTAGTCATAGGCCTCAAAGAAGAGGTGTCATGTTATTCCTCTCTACATTGACATTCCATTTGGTTAATTGGGGAGTGGATCCATCTAATCATGTGGTATAGACATTATTTTATATCTCTATTTAGCCTTTTATACTTATTCATGTTTAGGTCCTAGTTAAACTCAACTAATATACTTTATGGTGATGGACCATTATCAACCACTCACCAACTACTTGGCTTATTTATGATACCCTTAATATGGTTGAAAAGCCTATTGAAAAACTCAATTTAAATCCCATACATTAATATATGGTTGGTAAAGAGGTGTGGTTCTTTATAAAAAATATGTTGGCTTTGTGAAACCTCAAATACGTTTTTTGTCTAAATGGTTTCCAAAACCACTTATAATTTACCTGGTCCAACTAAAAATAAGGTGACAATAGAGTGCTGAAACTTCTTGATTGATCCATGTTTTCTAAACAAAATGCATCTTCTTTAAAATCCACTAAAATTTTTTGGACATAGTTCAAGTCATCCTAGACATTGTCCTCTCTAATTATTCTTCCATTTTTTTCTTTCTTTAGCACATGCCACAAAATCAATGTCAATTCAAGTTCTCATTTATTCTAAGCATATATTTTCTCCATGACACCATAGCGTTGTACATCAAGAAAATTATAATCTTGCTCCCCATCCATCTAGAGATAACAAGTGAATGGAGTGTTGAAATGATATAATTACTCAAAAATCTACTTTTCTATAGATATTTAGTTGAAAAATTGTAATATTTTATAATCATATAGGTTTATTTATTCTAAATAAATTTCTAAAGCCTCTCTTTGATTTAATAATTATTTGTTTAATGCCTCTATAGTTTTAGATAGCTCAAATTTAACATCAAATCAAGCTTGTAGATATACTTGAAGCACAAGGTGCTTAAATTAATCATGGAATTCACTAAATTATAGTTGAAAATTAACTTTATATAGAATTATTCCAATTCCAATGGCCACATTATCAGACTAAAATAAAATCCATTCAAGGATATGGTGATCACATTACTAAGATTATATCTATATTGTAATATTTTACTAAGCAATAACAATATTATTTCTCTTGACAACATCTTAATAGTGATTGATAAGTACCTTTAATAGTGCCTTTGTGTGGTTCCATATAGAATCTTTGATTTCAAATTATTTTTTATCACATACCTCTTAAAATCAAGGATATTTATGATGCTTTTCTTAAGTATCCAATCATAAGGTATCATGCTTAGATGGTTTCCCTTATGAATTCTATACTATCCCCTATGACATAATGAGTAAATATTAACATCATGTATTTGGATATTGGGTTGTAAGCTCTTTAGGTAGTCTAATTTATAAGTAAAATATTAATATCATACCTAAGGTTCATAGTCCTAAGAGAATCATAAATAGGTGCTCTACTACCTTACTCAATATTTTATGTAAGATTATTTCCAAATCCTTATATTTGAGAATCCATAATTTTCTTCCACAAACTATTAGAACTAAATAAAATAACTCATTTTATATTAGGTATACCTTGAATAATATTCAAGAACACAAATTTATATTGAGAGGGGGGTGAACAATATAAGACCACTTTTTACTTTACTTTCCCAATCAATATTATGTAATGTAAAGATAGCAATATCAACAGTACCAAATCAATGCACAAATCACCACACACAATAGAGACACCAATTTTATGTGGTTCACCTAATGTGGGCTACTCTATGGAGAAAATATTTCACTAAATTTTTCTTAATCAATCTTTTGGGAATCCTTTCCTTATTGCAATATTTATGGACCTTTATCCAAAGAAGACACCAATCCCATAATAAAGTACATGGATATATATCCACAGGAGAACTCCTTTCTCCTAAGCTCTAACTGGTTATCTTCTAGAAGAAAATTTACCCCCACTACTATGGCTAATGGATCTCTATCCACTAAAGACACCTGTCCTCACTGCCCTAGCTAATGGATTTTTATCCACTAGAAACTATCATCCTCTATACTCTATCACCTTCCAAATATTACTCTCAGCTCTGCACTAAACACAATCCTTCGATCTAGCACAAATCTACTCAATCTCTATTTCTAGTTTGGCACAAACTTGTCCTCAAATATACACCAAACTCTATACTCAAATTTGTACTAAACACAGTCCTTTAGTCTAGCACAAATTTATCCTCAATATCTGTCCTATGATCTGTACTAAACATATTCCTTTGGTCTAGCACAAATTTGTCCTCAATCTCTATCCTCAAACGTTACACAAAGATTTAATTAATCACAAATCAACTCTCCAAGATCTGCCCCAAATCTTAACTCAATATTTGAATAAATCAATCAAATATGCTCACAAGTATTCTCAAAGACTTGTCTCAAATATGCCTTGGAATATTCCATAAAATATCACACTAATCTATCCACAAGTCCTCTCTATAACTTGTCCGAATCTACTCAACAAGTTCTCACTAGAACTTGTCCAAATCTGCTCAACAAGTCCTTACTAGAATTTGTCCAAATATGCTCTCAATATGTATTGTAAACTTTCACAAAAGCTCACACAAATATGTCCACAAGTCTTCTTAAATACTTGCCTTAAATATGATAATTAAGTCCACACTAGAACTTATCCAATATCATAGAAACATACAGAGAATTGTTAGATACTCAATATTCTTCACATTTATCACAATGCCAAATTACTTTCAATCACTCTTTTAGAAACATACAAAGAATTTTAAGAGACTCAATATGCTTCACACTCACAAACTCTCAATCACATCCAATCTCTCTTTTATCACAAAAACATATAGAGAATTGCTAGAGAGTCAATATGTTTCACACTCACTAACACTCAACCTCTTTCTCAAATCAATTAAAAATATAGAACAATTTGTTTCATATAAATTGAACTATCACTACACACATCCACTTGACTAGGCTCAAACAACTCTACTCAACCAATCACTTAATGAAATAATTGTTGCTCACGAACCCTAGTCCAAGTATATGAACCATCACTCAAAATATTTTCAAAATTGCTTATTAACCAATCTCACATAACAATGATACTTATGTTATTTCCAAACCCTAGTTCAATTTCTTAACAAATTAATCACCTCAACAATAATGCTTATAAAACAATCTTCATAATAGCTCCAAAAATCAATAAGGAAACCTAATCAAGTCCTTTTCACTCCAAAGTTGTTTTTTAGAAAACCAACCAATCAACTCAATCAAAGAAGAATGTTTCCATACCATTTTTGCTTAATTAGAAGTAGACCATACAAATATACCACAATAATAAACACTTCTTTGCCAAATTCAAGGAGGTTAGATGTCAAAATATTCCTCCAATACTCTCTCAAAAATATTCCTTGGACACAAAAATAATAAATGCTCAAATATACCTTATTTCTCCCTTTTAAAATTAACACTCCTCAAACCATACATAAAAAAAATTACTTGGATACACCTTATTAAATCCAACTTAAAATAATATCCAACACCACAAAAATCACAACCAATATTTCTAAAACACCTTTATTTCTTTTTCAAACCCTAAAATAAATAATATCAAAATTTTATTTTGTAATATCCTTATAACTCCCTAAAACCTCATATACCATATGAAATATACAAAAAATAATTTTTAATACCTCAACAACCTTTTTCGACAAATTGGATGCTCAAACTTTAATGCATACCTTATTATCCCTCAAAAGGATTTTGGAGTGATTCGATCCACCGTATCCCCAAGCACCAAGTGCCTTAGCGCTTTGGATCCCACCACATGGGCTAGAGGTTCCCACATGAAGGAAGTCAAACTTCCTTCCCTTTCTACCTTATCCATCGCACTTTCCAGCAAAACCAAAAAAGAATCCTCTACAAGGATTCGAACCTACACCTGTTGCTGCCCTAATGACTTACCACTATCGCAGTTGCCAATTGTGCTACCAACAGTTGGTGACCAAGGCTCCCTCTTTTCTTGATGATATGTTGGTGACCAATGCTGCACACTCGATTCACATATATTTTGCATAGCATGGGATATCATTCGAAAAGCATTGGGGGTTATGGTAAGGTGGGTAATCCCCCTTTTATACACATGATAAATGTTCTTCCCATGTCGGCGCTTAGAAATTTGATTTTGAATTTCAAACTAACTTTAATAACCCTCCTTAGGGTTAGTTAAAAATAAAATATAAATAAATCTAATAATTAATCTCAAAATTAATTAATAATTAATTTAACTAAATTTAAGTTAAGTAAATTAAATTATAAATTAATTTATAATAAAAATTATATTAATTAATTTATAATTAATTTAAAAATTCCCTTTATAATATTATAAAAAATATTATAATATTATTCACTTGGGATTTTTGCACTTTAGACCATATCTAACGTCCTAAAACTGGGTCTTGATCAACTAAAACTAGAGAACCTGAAATCGATGCTACCCACTGAAACTGCGACTGACTGCCGCATAAATCTTAACACCAATGACCACTCACTCTTGACATCAATGACAACCTATCCATTAAAAATATCCAACACATATTTTGGTAGAAATGTATACCTTAAATAAACTAATTTCTTTCATGTTGATCGTATATCCAATATTTAGAAAGGTATATAGTGGGCTTGCAAGTTTGGTCAACTATTTTTATTCCTTAAGATTAACCTTGAAAAAAGTTATGATTATATAGAATTGTACATAATTCTTGTTATGCTTAAAGTTGTAGGCTTTGGAAATAAAACAATTAAGTCTATTGAAATAATCTTTTCTAATGCATTTGCTAATTTTTCAATTACCAAATTTTGATAAAAACTAGTTGGTCTTTTTTTATCCATAAAATAAGGTTGCTATCATGTTCTTTTATTATATGTTTTGGCTATACATAGATTTGAATATGTTATTATACACTATGTTATACATGACTTGGTGTAAGGCATTTCCATTTCTAATAGTCAATATGAACTTATATATAACTTAACTAAAATAATCTCCTTAGCAAGTAAGTTTTAGATATGCTCTAAAGTCCTAGCAATCCATGTATATTATTCTTTATATTGTGTATCCTTTACAACCTATTACCAAAATCTAGAGAGGATATTTTATCACTTTTGGTGGTACAATTCTTCCCAAGGGAAGTATTTTATAGAGTTTCTCTTCAATTACCCTATTTCCTACTAAACTTACATGTTATTTTATTTTTACAAACATTTAGAAGGCCTATGAATCTACCCAATCAAGGTTCAAGTGAAAAGAGGATAGTTTCAAAAATGCACTCTCTAGTAATTATTTTTGTATTTGGTTATATCTAGATCTTAATTTCTATGGTTCTACCATTATAGAGGTTCCTTGGATTTATGCACTCATGTTCTTTTGTAGATGAATGTTTTCCATAGTGGACATATTTTACAATCAGTCTAGATATTAGATGAACTAGAAAATATTTAGAAGGTTATATAGATTAAATAACATGGACAAAAAGACATTTTAAGAAATTGAAGATATCATATCACAATATTGTACAAAATTAGATTCCATTCCAAAATTCCTTGGTGGAAATATTGGAGGTGGTATTTAAAGATCACTAGTGCTCATTTATAAAGTGAAAATGTGATATTATTGACTATATCCTCACCTTTCTATGATTAATAAACTTTATAAAAGGTGAAAATTTACTTCTCTTCCTTTAATTCAAATTCATGGATTCAATATTATTTGGTATTTCTATTTTTAACCTAAAAAAAAAAAAATTACATGGTGTGTTTTACCTCCAAAGATCCTCTTTACAAAAATGTATCAAGCATATTGAAATATATAATCCCCTCTACATGTTCTATAAGCAATTAGAGGATATCAAATACCTCTTTTGGTAATGCTCTCAACCATGAGATACCTAGATATGGATATTTTATTTTTTCTATCCTATGTTATCTCGTTAACTCACATGCATAAACAAATATTGATTAGGAATTCTTATAAAGTTCCTAATTAATTTAGAATGACCTGGAATTTATTCAAATTTAGTATTTTTATTTATTTATTTAGAGATCTATAAATGATGTTATTTTTAGTCAAGTATATACCAATTCTTAATTTCATATTTATAATAAAGTTAAAATTATTTCTAACATTCTACTTCAGATATCCCTTCAAGATAGTAAGGTGGCCATGGAGGTGGTCCATTATAGACTTAGATTGACAACTAGGGTAATGTCCCTTCTGCTATTAATAGAGTATCGCCTAAGTTATCATCCTAGAGGGACTATAGTAGGTCAATTCAACACTGTCGATTAACCTCCATAAGACAACCCATTTTTCCTCTCATCAACACTGATCATATTAGAGAATGGAAAATAATCATTGGTCCCATGTTGTCAAGTGTGAAGGCATCATGAAAACATGAGGAATTCATCTAGATAAACAAAAAATAATGACTCATTTGGAATGTTATGATGTTTCTAATGACAAATAGAATACTTTATTAGGTGGATGGGGTTTATCCACTTAAGAGGATGGAGAACAACCCTTATTTTTTAATCTAGCTAGAGACAATGATGGCATATGCTTTATTGTTAAGTAATGATCATGTAGATTTTAATATTTTTTATTAGGGTGATAAAAATTTGACATTGAAATTTATTTTATAACACTTATGTTATGGTAACATGATGACTTCTAGGGTGTGATAGTCACACAAAATATTTATTATTGTTTAATCTTAAAATATCTAATATAATACTTGAGTTTTATGAAAAAAAAAATCTCACTCTATAATGTTAAAAAACTCAATACAAAATATCATGGTGATTTAAAAAATTATTGTACCGAGAGACCTTATAGTCCCTTCTCAAAAATATATATGTTTTTTCAAACCTCTTACGTGGTTTCTATGTGAAAGGATAGAATTATCTTGGGATTAAATAATTAAATAAATAAAATAGATAAAACTTAATTAATAATTGATTATTGATTTATATATATGGCTCTTATAATAAAATAAATATTTATTACAATTTATGTGAAAAATAATCCCTTGATCCACTTATCGAACATAGTTCACCTTGAGAATGGGCCCAAACATAATTTTAAAAACTAGAAATGGAATAGAGTATTATAATGAATCCAAAAGCTATCCACAACAACAACACAATACAAAATTCTAAGAACTTCTATTTTTTCTTAAATATGCAAATGAGACAATATATTAGCCTTTGGTATTGGACTATTAATCATTCACTTAAATTTCGTTTGACCCTACGATAAGACATTCATATAGTGGAAATAAAAAGAGATGGAATTCGGTTCACCTAAATCCATTGTAGGATATAGAGTCTGGTGATTACCTTCATTTAATTAATTACTTGTAGTTTAAATCCTTGTATTTGGAAAATTAAAATAAAATCACAATGTTAGTACATATGCACCAATAAAAAGGATGGAGAATAAAATATGGAAATATTAGATAGGGCCTATTTATATTTTTTTTTTGGTAATTATTTTAATATTAACAGTGGGTTTTTATAGAGGATCCCAAAACCTTATGTACAAAATTAGCCAAACATCTAATGATGTATCATGTCTCTTGGCTGTAAAAATAAGCCTAATTGCAAGTAAAGCAGACCTTAGACTAAAAGCCTTGAGAATGCAAAAAAGGCATTTAAGCTTGGAAAACCAAATAACAAAATGGAACAAACCCGGGAAGACAACAAGTAAAGGCCAAAAAAACTCTCGAACCAATGCCAGGAACGAAAAAAAATAGCAAGACCACCTTGGTGGAGAAGAATGTGCTGATAGCCTACAAGGCACCAAATCTGGTGCGTCTTGGAATCTTGAAAACAAATAGCTTTGGAAACAGGACTGCGCTTCACAAGACACTTGCACCCACAATCGCACAAGGGATTGGACAGAACAGTCACACTACCCCGATACTCATTAGGAGGGGCCTTTCAAAAACTGAGCGAGGAAAACCTCATGAAGGGATATCTGCTCTAGCCAATATTTCCACCTTGAATGGGAAGCGAGACCACCACATGATCGGACACGTGGTTGTGAGCCCTTTGTTGGCCATGTGGTCAGCCACGTGATTGCCTTATCTAAAGATATGATTTGCTTTCCACCTGCCACGTTGGGAAAGAAGCGTTATTGCCTCAAGAATAATGTTGTAGACTCTTCAGGATGGATTTTTGGTGCTTAGGAGGTAATTAACAATGTTGAGCGAATCACCTTCAATAATTAGAGGTCGAGGATCCTGAGAGAGGATCTGGATACCTTTTTTTTGGGAGCCCAATTCTTCACAGTAAGCCATCATGAGATTCCCATCATGATCTCTAACAACACCCCCAGAACCAGCAGGCCCAGGATTACCCTTAGCCACTCCATAAAAGTTTAATTTAATCCATCCCACAGGGGGCTTGGTCCAAATAACACTTATTCGATAGGGCCCTTTAACAACATCCAAAAACGGCCAGAGATTCATCCTTTTGGAAATCACTTCTTCACTCGAAAGGTGGGGACGGGGACTGGTAACAACATTAGAGTTCTCGATGGCATAGGATAAGGCCCTTTGAGTGATAGAAGGAGGCACTTTAGGGGCTCTACCAAAAATTTTGGCATTCCTCTCTAACCAAATTTTCCAAATGGAATAATGGAAGGAGGCCTCAAGGAGGAAGTGAAGTTTAGGATTTTTGAAAGGATTAGGCCATTTATGGAAAGCATCTCTGAGGAAGCGGGGAGAGCACCAGGGGATTTGGAAGAAGGATAGGACAATGCTGAGTACTGACTAGGAAAAAGGACAGTGCAGGAATAAATGATCCCTCATCTCGCAATCTGCCAGACACATGTAACATCTGTTGGGGAAGGCAAAACCTCTCTTGCAAAGGTTTTCAATGGTTAAGGATTTGTTGTGGAAAGAAATACATGCAAAGAAGTTCACTTTAGGGATGACCCCTTTCCTCCAGATAGTTTTCCACTAGTAATCCATGGCATTCTTGCTGGTAAGAAACTTATAAGCTGATTTAACAAAAAAAAGACCATCCTCCGTACCACTCCAAATGATTTTGTTGGTCCTCCTGGCAGAGGGAATTGAAATTTATTGGAGGATTTTTTCTAGAAAGGTAACCTAATTATTAAACCCTTCCACGACTAGAAGTTTCCACCAAGGAAAACGGGTGCTCCGGTCTATGAAATCCACCACCCTGAGTTGGGAGTTTGGGTTGGTTAGCCCTCTCAACCCAGTAAGGTCTACCCTCAACCTAAGGGCTTCTTCAGACACCCACCTGTCCTTCCAAAATAGGATAAGGTTGCCATCACCCAAAATCTAACGAGCTCCTAGGCTAACCAAATGATGAGTTTGGAGCATAGATTTCCAAAAAGCCGATGCTACGGGGGTGGTCTCAACATCAAATAAGGAACTGGATCCAAGATACTTCTGTGTGACCAGCTTAACCCACTCCATCGAGTCACTAGAAAGAATCCTCCAAGCATGCTTCATGATCAGAGCTGAATTCATAAGTCTTGATATTCTCATCCCCAAGTCGCCTTAGTCTATCCATGAGCACACCTTGTCCCAGGCAACAAGAGGGATTCTAGATTTCTCTTCATTGCCAAACCACAAAAATGTCCTCTGAATCTTCTCAATTTTGGAATGAACAACAACTGGAAGCATGAACACTGACATAAAGTAGGTTGGGATTCCCTAAACACAAGCTTTGGTAAGGGTGTCTTTCCTAGCTTGCGACAAGAGTTTTCCCTTCCAAGTGCCAAGTTTCCTATGAAGGCATTCCAGGATCATGTTCCACATACCTCCACTGGCACGCCCATTGTAATACAAAGGCAACCTCGGATAGGACGTAGGTAAGGAGTCAATAGTGCATTCAATAATTCTAGCAATCTGGAGTTACCTGTGCAAGGGAGTGTTAATAAAGTAGATTTTGCTCTTGATGTAATTGACCTTTGCCCGACAACTTGCTCATAACGAGAAAGGATCCACTTGAGGGATTTAGCTTGGGCAACTGATGCCCTAGTGGAAATGAGGGTGTCATCCACAAATTGTTGATGAGTGACAAGTTCAACTCTAGAAGTCGACAGAATGCCAGAAATATTATTCTGACAAAGAGCCTCTTTCATGGACCAGCTCAGAACCTCCGCCAAAAGAATGAAAAGGATGGGAGACAATGGGTCACCCTGTCTGAGGCCTCTGGTGCTTTGGAAATACCCAACTAGGGACCTGTTTACCAGGATAGAAAAAAAGGGAGTGGATATACAGTTGTAGACAAGGTCAATCCAGTGAGGATGAAAGCCGAACTTGAGGAGTATTGCACACAAGAATCTATGATCAACCTGGTCAAAGGCTTTGTTCATGTCAAGCTTAAGAAAAAGAGCAGCATTCTTGGAGCGATGAGCAGAGTGAAGGGTTTCATGGATAGTGATGATGCCATTAAGAATGTTTCTACCTTTAACAGTGCTTCCTTGACAAGGATCAATTAGGAGATGGAGGATGGTCTTGAGTCTATTGGCTATAGACTTGGTGAGAATCTTGTAAAAAACATTGCACAGGCTGATGGGCCGATAGTCAGAGAAACTTTTTATGTGGGAGACTTAGGAATAAGGGTGAGAAAAGTGGAGTTGAGTTTCAGGTGAATGGATATGGAAGCTTGAATAGCCCGTATGGCATCGCGCACATCCGGACCTGAAACATCCCACATGACTTGGAAGAAACGGGTGGGAAAATCATCGGGACCAGGGGTCTTGTCTGGTTGCATGGAGAACAAAGCTTCTTTAATTTTGGATGAGGAAAAAGGTTCTAGAAGCTTGATGCTTACATCATGGGGAACTTTGGTCAAAAAGTTGGCAAGCAGAGATTTTTGGACTTGAAAGTTGCTATCGGGAGGAGTTCCAAGCAAATCCTAAAAACAGTCAACCGCTTCACTCCTGATTTCCTCTATCTCCCTGGTTACACGGTCATCCTTGCAAGCCACTTCTTTGATCTTGTTGACCCCTCTGTGCCTCATGGTAGACGTGTGGAAAAACCTCGTGTTGGAGTCTCCATTATTCAACCAAAGGTCTCGAGATTTCTGGCACCAGAAGATTTCCTCCTTTGTGAGAATAGAATGAAAATCCACTAAAAGGCTCTGCTCTTTCTCCCTGACACCCTTAGTGTAACCTTCGAGTTCCATCCTTTCCTCCAAAACCTTCAAGTTCTCCTAGATAGATTTTTTGGACTCAAAAATGTTGTTGAAAACCTCTTTATTCCAAACCTTCAGCTTCTCTTTGACCATTTTGAGCTTTAAAGCCACTCTCTTAGGAGTGCTTCCTCCCACCTTCAGTTGCCACCATGCTGAAACCAACCCTTTGAAATCCTTGTGAGAAATCCACATGGATTCTAATCTGAAGGGGGTCTTAAAAATAGGCCCATCGTCCACCTCCAAGAAAATAGGGTTATGGTCAGACCCAATCCTTGGTAGGGTCGAAAGAATAGCCCTGCCAAGGATGGGAATGGCTTCTTGGGAAATGAACAATCTGTCGAGCTTGACTTGAATCAAGCTTCTCCCAATGCTTTTTTTGCTCCAAGTGAAGGAAGCCCCTTTGAGTTCAATGTCAAGCAGGCTATTAGTAGAGACAAAATCTCTTAAGTCCTCCATGCTGCGGCTGGAATGGTCGGACCCTCCTTTTTTTCTAAAGGGTGAAGGGTACAATTGAAGTCTCCCCCTAAGACCCAAGGAAAATTACTAAAATTATCCCTCATATGAGAAATAACTTTCCACATTTATGCTCTCTCCATGGCAGAATTTGAAGCATAAACATTGGACATAATCCAAAAAAAAATGGTGGTTTTGGACTGGAACAGCACATTGATAATCCTATTGGAAGTTGATAGCAAGTTGCCCTCAAAACTCGTTGGATCCCATAGAACCATGATCTCTCTTGCTATTCCCACTACAAGACTGGATAGACAATTTGCCTTGGCCCAAATAGCCTTCGCAACTTTATCAGAGGAGATAGCATCGATCTTGGTCTCTTGCAAAACAAGGATGGAAGGGTTAGTCCTCTTTCGGAGATCAACCACTAACCTTCGTTTGGCTACACCGTTCAATCTTCTCACATTCCGTGAGAGGAATTTCATCTGGACAGTTTGAGGCTTTTCTTGCCTCCCCTTCCTTGTTGGGGGGGAGGTTTTGATGCATGCACTTTGTCCGTCTGAGCGTCAAAGTCATCTAGAACTAGCAGATGTTGGGTTCCATTTGCAACGTTTGTTGATGTCTCTTTGTCTCACCTGTCTTTGTTAGGAAGATGGCCCTGCTTCCTACCACTACCAAAATCCACACTTTACTTTCGGCTCCTCATATTTCAGGGGCTAATATGATCGGACTGTTCACCCCTCCTACCTAGGAGGTAATCTTCTAGCAGTGTCTAAGAATGGTTGAAATCAAGATGGCCCTAGTCTTGGAGCTTGGGTGAATTATACTAAATGATATTTTGGTATGGGGTCCGATCCTTCTCCTCCTGCGACTCACTTTCTAGGAGATAGTCTGCTCCTTGCTGATTGTCTGCTCCAAATTGCTCAGGGTCTGAATGGAGGGAGAAATTCTCTTCAGGCTATGAGAATTCTTCACGGTCTCTAGAGGGGCCTGGAGATTTATGACCCTTCAAGTTTGGAATATTTGACTGCTTCACCTGACCTTCATCATGTTCCAGGGGGTTACAGGTTTCACGCTTCTGCTTACCCAACTTTTTAAGAGGACAATTGGACTAGAGGTGCCCTTGGGACCGACGCTGGGGGTAGAAAGCTGGTCTATTTTCATAGACAATAGCTTGTTTATGAAGAATGGCACCTCCAGACCGGAGAGTTATGGAGGTTAGTAGTTTCGCCTCCAGATCCGTCAATATGTAGAAACGGGCTTGGACTAACCTTGTTCGAGCTCGGGTATGAGGGTCAATGGTGACCAACTCCCCTGTGGAGCGAGCAATACCTCTTATAACATTTTCATGTCATCCGAAGAGGGGAAGACTCGGGATTCTAAACCATATTGGGGAAATGTTGACGTTCTAGGTGTCAAGATTGAAATCCATGCCCCACTTTCTAAGGAACAAAATTCTGCGACCCAGAAACCATGGGCCGCCAGCAAAGATTTTATAGTAATCCTCCTTATTGTTCAGTATGATAGAAAAAAAACCCCAGGATAGGGCCTCCAACTCAATATGACTAGAGGTCCTCCATTTTCTTGCCGCCCACTTTCAAATGGTCTCCATGTCAGGACGACCGCCAATGAACTTGCCTATGAGGGTAAATTTCTCAAACTCCATGAATCTTGAAAGTACTTTCGCTGGGATGTCCAGTTCATCCCCAACCGGAAATAGCTCCTTGGTAGAAAAATCATTTAGGGTTTCTAAAGTTGTTTCCTGGGCATAAGACTTCTGTGGCCCACCTCCCCATTTGTCTGGTGGGTCCTTACCCCGACTGGCACCGTCGTCAACCCGATCTCCTTCCTTTGGCAAGGATGCCTCTGAACCTCCAGACCCCTGGTGTCCTTCGACTGCTCCGATGTGCCCAAGAATCGACCTGTTGTCACTCCCGAGATTCCCCGTAGAGGAATTCCCGCCCATTGTCATCCGAGCCTATTTATATTTTGACTTGAATTCATGTTGTGAAAATCCAAATAATCTTAATTTTTTTATATTGGAAATAAGTCTATTAGACAATTATCCAATAATTTAAACAATATCTCTAAACAACGATATGGAGAACTATAATTTATCATACAAGCTAAATGTTACATATTTAAAATCCAAAACTTATATTTGTACCTTTAAAATAGTATTGTATTTTAAATCATAGACAGACTAGCAACATAGGCTAAATTAGTTAGTGAGATCCTATTATATTTTGATGTAAAAAACTATGTGATGATTTATTAATAGATTATACACCAATATCAGGGAAGAATAAAAGGTTGGTAAAAAAAGCTTTAAAAAAATAAACTTAAGTTTCAGGCAATAGAAAAGTGCAACTGAAGATTTGGAATAAAATAAACACATAAATCAATATAAATTTGACAAAGGTATACTTAAATAAAAAAATATTTAAATGAATGAAAGATAGAAGGAAGAGTACCAAATTATTTTTTAAATAAATTATATCAAAATAAACATCAAATACATATAATCATGATAATATGTCATTTAGATGTACTTTTGATTATAAAGGAGTCAATAGTATTCATATTTTTTTAATTGGAACCAACAATTATATTCAATAAAAATAAAAGAGGTTACAATAAAAAGGAAGGAAGCTAGAAATATCATAGTTCGGGGTGCAAGGTCACCCATACAATAAAAACCATAACCAACCCCTATAAAGGTGAATACACAACATAAATATGCATAGAAAATAAACTAGAGTTTCAAAAAATATTAAACTGTAGAACTGTAACTCTAGGCACTAAGCTGACTTATTGCTCCATCATTCTGTCTATCCAATACCACAAAGTTATTGGAACTCTTGAGTTGAAAGGTTGAAACTATTTTTGGGTAGACTATCTCCATCTTCTTTCCCTTGTTGTCGACTACGAGAATGCCAAAACCGCACAGAAGAGGAAAGAACTTTAGATTTTTCTTCCTCCATAGGAACCACAAATTCCATTGTTGATGTCTCTACATCGACTGGTATATTCTCATCATCATTAAGAGACTCCAACACACTATAGTTATTGGATGATTTAGGAGTATAACTACCTAACTGAACACTGGTCATATGAAGTCGCTTCTCTTGAGTGACATCTTCTTCTGTAGGTCCCCTTCTTAGGCTACGAGTGTGTCTTGCATTAGCTAGGGAGAAATATACTAGAGGACTAGCCAATTGGATAGACTATGAAGCAACCTCTATTGCATCCCTTGGGATATGAATCTATTGTGGCTGATAAGCCTCATTGTTGGCAGTTTCAACTAGGGAACCAACCTTTTCCTTTTCATACCCTTTTTTTATTCGACTATAGGGTATGTGCTGACTTCGATTGTGTAGCTTTAAAAGTAGCCAAATGTGCATTTTTACACCCTTCCACAGTCATCTAACCATCCTATTTAGGTTTAGGAGTGGGTGCACTTGGTGTTATGGGGTTTTGCTTGTCCTTGTTATGCGGCATCAAGGAATAATATTTGATCTTGTATACTAAGTACTGGCATTGAAAATATGTGTTGGGTAAATTCATGTAGAGGATCCACTAGTATAGCATAGTATCACCAACTTGTATGTCAATAGACTTCTTGAGATCACAAAAAATATTAATATCAATGTAAACACATTTTTGAGGATATGCATGGAAAAATTTGTCCATATCCACAAAAATGACATTCTCTAAAAGGGTTGCTAGATAAATGAGAAAGAGCGACAAAGGTAGATGGAGTCCTAGGAATTCCACCCACATAGGGACTTTGGTAGATCTTTTCTCAAAAATAGAAAAATCATGGGTCCAAAGAGAAAAAACAATCTAATAGCTTCTCATGTACTAGGGGACATGTTCATAAATCACCTTAACATGGGTTGTTTCTGCAAAGTAAAACAAAAAAATATTTGTAAGTTTTTTAAACATCGTTGGCTTGGCTCCATGAGGATTTCAAGCCACATTAACCCATATGCTAAGGGAAGACTCATTAGGGATGCATCCAACAAAATACCTGACAAGGGTAAGTGATTATAAACTATGACATGCAGAATCAACTTTAGGGATTGGAAGAGTTACATCCACAGAATGAGAGTTTACCTTGTGGACCATTCTCAGCACAAACCTGTGCAATCGATTGAGAGGAACAATTATCACATGCATTCCCTTCTATGGCGCCAATGTTGTGCATTGGTCCACCAAGGTTGAAGACCATAATGATACTCAAAACCCTATCATACTATTCCTGTAAGAATTGGAGTATTCATATTTTAGTATATACTACCTTTTATTTTTACCTCTTTTTTTTATGTAATTTCATCATTTTTATGACCTTAGGATTTGATAGGATTTTATATGATGAGATCATATGACTATGTTATATGACTCTTTTTTACCATATATTTATATATGTTATTGATCTTAAAATGGGATTGTTATGTATTGTATTTCTATTATTATTAGAATTAATGGAAAATAAAATATATTTATAGTTATTGATTTCTTATCATTTTAATCAATAAATATTATAATGATGATATAATTCAAGTTGCTTAAAATTAAAGAAAGTATATATATTTATTCATTACTTTTTAAGAAATTATAACTTCTCTTTTGTTATAATTTAGTAATTAAAGTTGTAGATATTTTGATAGTGTACAAAATTTACTTTTATTCAATAAATATTGGAAGATAAGTATTTTAAAGTGTGTGTATGTATTGAAGCCATGAAGTAGATGATTATGTCAACATAATCTATGTAAGTGCAATATTACCAAATGCATCACACATAGGGTATTCTAATGGGTTATATTTCAAATCATCAATCCCTATTTTAAATTGGTCATGAAGTTTTAAATCTTGAACATTTATGAATGACAAGTTTAAAAATATGAAATGATAAGCTAAAATGGTGTTTGATTAAATTTTTAATACTTCAATTCTTAGCATTGAAAATTTACATTTACAATTAATACAAAAATCATAATTTTGGTGGTTTTAAAAAAATTCTTTGAGAAATTGAGTGGGAAGAATGGGGGTGGTATTAAGGATGGAGGAGATATTAAATGAGGTAAAATGAACCAAATGGAAAAAAGAAGACAAAAATTATGCATAGGGAAGAAGAGAAGAGAATAGAAAGAGAAAAGAAAAAATATTATGTAAATAAAAAAGAATCATGCATATATAGGGAGATGGTGTAAAACATGAATTCTAATAAAAGAGAGGCTGAAAAGATATGGGTAAAATTTACCCTCTACAAAAGTATTTACATGAAATTAATATTTTGTACTAATTACTTAACAACTAATCATTTTGAATTGTTCAATTAAATTTTATAAGCATGAAAAATATGTGTACCCTATATGAATATATGTTATATGGTTTATGGTTTTTAACAAAGTCTTATATAGGAATTTCTCTTAGTTATACATAAATAATCATGAATATATTGAACCTAATTGTCTCTATTAATGATATAAATGTTGGAAATCTTTTGTTCTTTTGGGAATTTCATAGGAAGAAGAAATTGTGTTAAAAACTATGATGGAAATCCTAAAGTGGATGGTTATTCCTAACCATGATAGGCCAATCATATTGGTGTGGGAGGTAATAAGGATGGTTTATTTTCTGTTAAGTTAGCCTACCTATTGTTAGATGTTCCTTTTGATCCTTTATTTCCCATTAGTAATATTTTACTGAAGGGTATTACCCCTAAAGTTAATGTTTTTTTGGTTAGGTACTTAAGGAAAGTTCCTTAAATTGGATAATTTGTAGAAAATGGGATTTGTTATCCCAAAAATATGCTACCTATGTTGTAGTGCTAAAGAATCACCTGTGAACCTATTATCTGATAGTCCCTTTTCTTAGTCTATCTTCTTCTAGTTCTTGAGGAATGTTGGCATGTTTTGGATTTTTAGGAAGTTGTTGTCTCACTTGATAATTTAATGGAGGTCTCTCTTTTTGTCTCTGCATCTTAGAGCTTTCTGATCCTTTGGTTTACATCATATTTGGTGGTGTATTTGGAAGGAGAGAAATTCTAGAGCCTTTAAACATATCTTCCATCCGATTTTTTCCATTATTGAGAATGTGGAGCCAATTCCTTTAGATAATATCACTTTCGTTGAGGAGTTGGTAGTGGAGTCAGTTCTTGGATTTAGATATTATTCTCTTGATGATCACCTTGAAGATCTTTCTAGATAGACTACTGTTTGGGAACCTCCTCCTCCAAACTAGTTGAAGCTAAATTTTGATAGAGCTTTTAAAGGGAATCCAAGACTAGTCGATGTAAGGGTATTGGTTAGATACTCCGACATGAGGATTTTTTTAGTTTTCACTAAAAATTTAGATCATCAACCCAATCATTTTATAGAGGTGAAAGCTCTCTTTCAATGGGTTTGTCAATTGAAAAATTTAAATGGTAGGAAGGTAATTATTGAAAAATATTCCCTTAATATCATTAATATGATCAAAGGTATTCAGGTCCCTTCTTAGATGATTGTGATTAGACTTGCTAAAATCCAAAGATGTATTTTAACCCTCAACGTGGTTGATATTACGCATGTTTATAGGGAGGGAAATATATCGGCATATTTTTTAGCAAACTTAGGACTTATGCAGGAAAGATGCACAATTTAGTAGGAATTCCTATATGGATTAAATCAAATAGACAATAAAATATTGAGAAGATAATTTGTGTTTTCAAATAGCTCTGATCTATGGTTGTAGGGATACCTTGGGAAATTTTTTTGAATGCAAGCGTTTGTACCTAAAAATGGCCAAATCTTGAAGAAGAATTTGTTCCACAAATGGCTATTGTTGTTGGACATTATTTATGGGGGTTTCTGCTTGACTATGTTTTTATTTATAGGTATAGTCTCCTATGTGAGACATGATGTTTTTTTTGGGTTCTAGTTTTTTATAGTAAAAACTCTAGTCTGTTGATGGTTTTAGTTTGGGTTTGTCCTGCTTGGCTATTATGTAGCTTTGTTGTTTGTCTGTTTCATGGATCCTTTTTGGTTTGCTATGTTTATCTCTATATTCCTTGTATCCAATTGCTTTGCTTATCCACATTTGTAAAATATTTGGAGTACCTTTCAAAATTCCTTTGTCCATCTTATCAAAATAATTTATGAATATATTGAATATCTACTGTCATTGATACACTATTTAAAAGGTATTTATTCATATCTTATAGAGTAGAAATATTTAATAAAAGTCTCATGGATTTTAGAGAAGGGAATATGATGTAACTAATAAGTATGGCCTTTCTAATATAGTATGGATGTAGGAAAAGTGGTAGAATCCTTGTAAACTTGTGAAAAATATAGAGTTGGGATCATTCTTATAGTTCAGATAAGATTTTATTACAAATTATCATGAATTGATATCCTTTGTTGACATTATTTTATATGTAATGGAGTGGATCCTCCAATGACATGTTTATATGGAGGTAATATAGCATCATCCGTCCTATACATCATAATATTGAAAATTAAAGGATCCACATTGTTTTATAGAAATTTGAATTTATTGTATTATATAATTGGTTTTGAGTTTATGTTTTTTGAATCTATGTTGCAAAATCCACACCTTTTTTGGTAACCTACACCTAGGTACTTTCAATAATGCCTAAATAGGATGCTTAGGATTTGAGGGAGGTTGAATAGTGAAGCCTCTTGTACTTGATCATATGGATCTTTCATATTTAAAATTATATTCCATATATATTTTATAATAGAGTTTGCACTCCGAAGAAACTTTATGGATTAGACCTAAAAAAATTAGAATTCTTTAACAAAGCCTTAATCTCAAAAACTACATGGAGACTTTGCACAAAAGTATATTTGTTGTGGTAAAATATTATGAAAGTGAAGTACTTACAAAATAACATTCCATTTTTTAGAAGTGAAATTTTTCCTATAGGATCACCCATATGGAATGCAGTGCTAAAATTGAGAAGTTTTATAAGGAGCAATATAAGATGACAGGTAGGAGAAGAGAAGGAAGTTTTCTTTTATGAAGATTCTTAGATCCATCAGGAACCCTCAATAAATGAATAGGATTTTTAGGAGTTGTGGGTTCCACTCGCAACTAAATATGGGAAAAAATTCAAAGATTATATAAAATATCTTCATGGTAGAAAGAAATGGAAAAACCTTTCTTTAGATTCAGATGAAGTTCATATTGAATAGGATCTCTTGAATTTAAATAAGTTGATTAGAAGCTTTCACATCTCCCCAAATAATGAGGATTATTTTCTATGGAAACATTATCTAAAAGGAATATACTCAGTCAAATCAGCCTATGAAGCTCATGTTCCTCTTAGAGGAGGAGCTTATCTAGTGAAGAAGTTTTGGTCCCCTAAATTTGTGTCAAAGACTATTTGCTTTCTCTGGTTATACCTTTAGAATAATATTTTAACAATAGATAATTCATGCAAAAGAGGGTTCCACATGACAAATATATATTATTCGTGCAGAAGAATTTTGAGTTATTAGACCACTTATTCAACCATTGTGAGGGCTCAAGTAAAGTTTTCTATGCTATAATAAACTTTATTTTAGTCAAGTGGAACATACCACAAAACTTTAGATATTTGTTTAACCAATGGAGATATATCTTTGTAAGTGAGAGCCTAACTATATTATGGAGCCTAATTCTCCCTCATTATATATGGGGCATATAGTGGGAAAGGAATAAACACATTTTTAGAAATGAGATGAAGGATGAAGTATATATATTTAAAAGAATCAAAGTTGTTATTGAAGAAAAAATTTTCCATTCTCCCAAAGTTTAAAGGGTATGAAAAAATAATGATTGTTGAAGGGTGGAAGGTAAAACAATCCAAACCATGGATAATGGACTCAACCCAAAAAAGAATGAACACAAGATGGATGAAACTAAGATAAGGTTAGATAATACTTAACTTTGATGGGATAGCCAAAGGAAATCCAGGAAGAGTAGGAGGGGGTGAAGTGATTAGAGATGATAAAGGATAAATTTTATGGGCTTATTCAGAGGATTATGGAATTTAGACCAACCATATGATAAAAGCCAAAGCTATTTTTTCGGGAGTTCAATAGTTATATGATAGAGGTTATAGAAAATGTATGGTCAAACGGGACTCTCTAAACATTATTAAAGATTTAAAATTACGAGAAATAAAGAATAGGTTTATACTTAACATTATAAAGTACACTTCAAGGATCCTTAAAGAGATGAGTGATGTTGTAATTGATCATATCTACATAGAAGGAGATCATGTTGTTGATGTTATGGTTAACATGGACGAGGATAGCGGTAAAAATAGAATTTGGTATGATAAATTTCAACTGCCATTACAAAGAATAATGGCATTGGAGGCTAAAGGTCAGCCTGTTAGAATTAATAGCATCAAAAATTGAATGAAGTGGGTTGTCAATTTCTGTCAATATCATTGAACTAAAATTCAATGCTTAATTTGAGTCTAGTCTATCTAGATAGTATCTTTGTAATTCATTTTTTTGTTAGTGTATATTTAGCATCATTCATTCCTAGGAGGAAAGGTGTGATATTTTTTCTAGGATCTCTTTTGTTAACCTATGGTTTTTATTTTCCAATATGAGCAGGCCTCTCTTGTAAAATGGTTAGGGCCCCTTTCAAAACCTTATTTTTCACCCAATATCAAAAAATAAGAAACAAATTGCTAGAGTATGATTGACAAGCTTGGATTATCATGTTATCAAGTGTTCATATTATAGTCACCATTTATCAAGATTTAAATTTATTTATTTATTCATTTATGTTTTATATTTTTGTATGCAAAACTTCTAAAATCCATCAAATTGTATTTAGAAGACATGGGATTTTGTATTGAATAACATTATTTATAATAATTGGAAACTTTATTATCTTAAATTTATTAATAGTTTTCAAAATGATTCTATATATTTTCTTAGTAATAAATATTAGGAGTGTTTGTGGGCAAGGTTGAGGGTGGGGTTATGGATCTTGAGCTAGTGGATCTTGTGTTGAGCGATTCGTTTTGGTTGGGTTTGCATGATGTGGCGACTCCTTTGTAGTCTTGGGACCCTGCGAAGTTGTGGTCTTCTATGGTGGAGAGGTTTGTTAGGTGGGAGGAGGATATGAGGCGACTTTATTTCTTAGTGCCTTCCTTCGTCCAGATGGTTGTTGGGATGTCCTTTGGAGATATGTTTGCTCCTTGTGAGGTCAATGTGGCTTCAGTACAAGTTAGGGTTTTGGATTGTACTATCAATAGTTTGTTGAAAAAAGGTTCTTGGGACCTGGTGGGAAAGCTAGTAAGTGCCAGGACTCCATTGTACATCCTTAAACATTGGGCCTTGTCTCAGTGGAAACCCCGTAGATCGTTGTATCTTGCTACTCTCCCTCTAAACTTTTTTCTTATTCGAATTTCAAATGAGGAGGATGCATGCAGGATTTTGGAAGGCGATCCATGGTTTTATGGTAATCATGGGCTTTTCCTTAGGAAATGAGGCCATGATTTTAACCCGGTGACTCAAAGAGTCAACCTAGTTCCTATCTAGGTGTATCTACCATAATTTCCTACGTACTTGTGGCATGAATTAGTTTTCATAGCTATGGCCAATACCATTGGAGAATTTATCTCTTTTGATAAAGTCTCTTTGTTTTCTAACCATAGGTAGTATGTTAGAATGTGTGTTATGGTGGACATTGAGATAAATCTCCCCACTTCCATGGAGCTTATTTATCATGTGGGGTTATGGATGCAGGCAGTGGTCTACAATAATAAGCCATAGGCCTGTAAGTTGTGTGACTTGGGGGAAAGTCATCAAAATCTATGCCCCCAAAATAAGTAGGGTGACCAATAGGTCCTGAAGTGTGGGGTAAATGAGGCACCTATCCTGAATTGTATCCATTTTAAGAAGCAGAAGATGTGGCAGAAGAAGTAGCAAGGGTTGAGCAAAGGCAAAGAAGTTGTGTCATATGCTCCTGTGCAGAAGAACTCTATGAAAACTCCTATCTCAGCTAGTAAGGCATCTGGGCATGGCAAGAAAGGCTCCTTGATTCATTCCCATTGTAATTTGGAGGTGGTTCTATAGGCTGACCCCTTTGGTTTCTTTATTTAATTATCTTTGTCTAATTTATTTGGGTGTCTTGATGAGAAGAATATTAAGGAAGACGTTGGGGGTCAAGAGTCCTTGAATGAGACGGTCCTTTCCTATTTGGTGCCCTCTTTGAATGCCACCCATGTGGTTTTTCCTATTTTGGACATTGGCTTAATATCCCCTCCTTTGGTAGGGGATGGTGTAACTATGATGGGGGGGCAAAGCCAATTATTCTCTCCACCTTTGGTTGTGGATAAGGGGTCTCCTAGTCCTAAAACCAGAAGCCATCACAAGAAAATGGATATTGGGGTGACTAGGAAGCCTGGTAGACCCCCAAGCAAGACCAGGTAGGAAGAGGTCAATGGGCGACGCTGGTGCTAATGGAGGGTAGACTCTTCTATCGATTAAGGAGGGGTTAGGTGATAAGTGTCTGAAGATGGATGATTTGAATTCATCCCCATCCGGGGGGTGGGAAAAAAACTCTCTTTCTAATTTTCAAATGAAATTTGTTCTTGGAATGTTAGATGGCTTAATAGCTCCTCTAAGCATAGGATTATCGCATATTTTTAGAGGAATTATTCCTCAGATAGATTATATATTTAGAGTCTAAATTGGATGCTACTTCTTGGATGTATGTGCATAATTTGTGGTGGAAGGGTTTTGGTTTTATGATGAGTGAGTCGACTGGTGGCTCTGGGGGTCTGATATCCTTCTAGAATCTATCACGTCTTGATGGGCACATTATTTTCTCCTCCAGCAAGGTTATTAATATTTTATTTTGGTGTAAGATCACTAATAGGATATGGGTCCTCTCCAATATTTATGCTCCTAATTTCTATATGGATAAGTGTAAATTTTGGTAGTTGCTCTTGGAGATGCTACACACCTTCTAGAATGAATATTGGGTGGTTGTTGGTGATTTCAATTCTCCTCTATATCCTTTATAGGAAATGGGAGGAAACCTGATGGATGATAGAAGTCTCCTTGATTTCTTTGAATTTGTTTTCTCTACTGAGCTTCGAGATTTGGATCTTAAAGGGATTAAATTTACTTGGTGTAATAGGTGCTCAAGTGAAAGTTTTATTTTGAGTAGATTGGACATAATATTTGTTTCTCCCCATAGGATTAATCTCTTTGGAGATGCTTCATTGATTGCTTTACCCAGGATTGTCCTTGACCATAATTCCATCTGGTTGGAAGTGATTGATGGCATGTCATTCCTTCCCCATCCATTTTTGTTTGAATTCATGTGGTGTTCGCATCCTGAATTTGAATCTCAGTTGAAATATTTGTGGTAGGAAGAGATCAAGTGATATGTTATGCTATGGTTATCTAATAAAACTAGGAGGCTTATAAATTACCTCAAATTATGGAGCAAATTTCCATTTGGAAATGTATTTAGATAGAAGAAAATATTGAAATATCAATTGTAAGTCATTGAGGCTTCTATGGAGTCTCAGGGGTGTTCTGAAGCTTTGTTAAAGGAAGAAAAATTTCTATAGGCGGATTATCACAACAGACAAGCACAAGAGGAATTGTTCTAGAAACAAAAATCAAGGGAGTTGTGGCTTAAATAAGGGGATCGTAACTCCCAATTTTTTCATGCTTATACTATGAGAAGGAGAGGGCATAATAAAATTAGTGAGATAGTGAAGAGCGATGGTGGTGTTGCCTCTGGAGTTTTGGAATTTCATGAGGAATAGGTTGCCTTCTTTAGTAACTTACTTTTCTCGATGTCTGGCCATGACCTCTCTGTTGAAGATGTGATGTTGGATGCTATTCCTCCATTAGTTTTCGATGAATGGAATAGGTGGCTCATGAACCCTTTCTTCGATAAATAAATTCCTAAAGTTGTCAATGGGATGGGTCCCCTTACGATGCCAGGACCTGATGATTTCCCCTCGGTATATTTTCAAAAGTACTGGCATATTTGCAGGGTTTATTTCTGTGAGGCTATGAGATATGTTCAACACTCTATGTTTATTTCGAAAGTTATGAATGCGACTTTATTAGCTCTCATTCCTAAAAAATATTTTGCCTCTTATTTTAACAATTTCAGAGTGATCAGTCTTTGTAACACAATTTACAAAATATTTTCTAAGTCTATTGCTAATAGACTCAAACTTCTCTTTCCGACGATTATTGATGATGCATAGAGTGCCTTTGTTTCATATAGACAAATTATTGACAGTGCTATTGTGATTCATGAATTTATGCACTCGGTGTATAAGAGCGGGAGGGCAGGTTTTTTCCTGAAGCTAGACATTAATAAAGCCTATGATCGGGTTTCCTGGTCATTTTTAGTTAGAGTTTGTAGACACCAAAACAGCACCAATCCGATTATGTGACTGCAAACACTGATCGCTTTGACACACACAACCCCCAGGGCAGCCCTCAGAGGTTAAACAGTGGTCCTAACCACTTTTGTAGCAATTTTGGAAGGTCAGAAGGCAATTTGGCACATTCAGGCACCTTGCTTAGTATCCGTCCCACCCAGGGATGAATTCAAATTGGGATCCGTCTCATCCAGGGATGAATTCGGAATTCGCTCTGGGTCAGGACGAATTCCAGGTTTAACGGGCAAAAAGAAAAATTGTGCCAAGTGGCAGCCGAGGACAGTCAATTAATGCCTCCTGCCTTGCATGCACGTGTAGGTGGGCAGAGTGGGCGTTAGAGGACTATCACAAGGGCAGTCATGGAAGCCCAAGTCAGGGAGGAGTCTCCTCCCTCTTGAGAAGGCATGGCCGCCACATGGCACCCCTGCATGCCCCTCCAAAAGAGACCCCTTGGGTCTATAAAATGGTGAACTTTCTCACCCAAATAGGAGACAAGTTGGAGGCATTTTCAAGCAACGAAGTGCTTGCCAAATTGAATACCACATTTTACCCTTTTGATTCACCTCTTCCACATCCTTGATCTCTTTCGCAAGAGAGGTTATTGGGTGGCTATTGGAAGTGTGAATCCGGACCCAAAACCCGACATTTGACCACATTGATCTACCAATTCACCAACAACCCATTACAAGAGATTTTGGGCCCATCCCAAGTGGATTGGTGCCAAAATCAGGTTCCAATGGTGGGCGGCCCACCCGGGCGCCCCGCATTGATGCGAGCCTAATCTTCTTTTTAGAACGATTAGGAATTCATGGCAGATTGTTCCTTTTTGTCACTTGTTTATCTTGCATTTCATTTTATGTTGTTTCAATAGTTTGTAATTCCAATTTTATAATGTTGTGATCAAATCTTATCATGTTTTGTCGCTTTTGTTGTCCCCACTAACTTGCAGGTAGCGACGTCAAATTCCCATTGATGGAGGTCAAATTGGGGAAATCCGACCATCTGGGTCGTCCCAAAATGCCCCCAATTAGCTAACCCCTATGTTTGCAGGTCTTTTGGAGATCCCGAGACGCGACATTTGGGCAGCATCACTTCGGCGCTTTGTCGCAGGCGAATTCGTCCTACCCGAGGACGAATTACAATCGAATTCGTCCTGCCCAGGGACGAATTATAGTCAAATTCAAATCGGTGGCATTTTCTCTGACTGTTTTGATGGCAGTGGCCCTCTGGTAATGTTCCCTGGTTCTTGTCAAATTTGCAAGTTGTTTAGAATCAGTTCATTCATCATTTTATTCAGTTTTATGCATACATCCTTCATCGTTTTTAGAGAACAAATGTTTCATATTTGCAATAGGTGCTACTAACAATTTTGTTGTTTCTTTGAATGCAGGAGGAGCAGCAAGGATCAAGGATTCATTCACACAAGCGGCGGCAACACTTTGGCCCGCCCATTTTGCATGTGGGCACGTGGAAGGAGGATCACTAGTCACTATTGTAACCAAAACATTTTAATGCTCCTAGCCCCTGAAAAGGGAGGAGTCTTTGTAACCGATATTGAGAGAGTATAAATAAAAGAGGGTTGTGCTTTCTATTCCCTTTTGCGTCTCAATTCGTCTCTTTTTCCTTATTTCATGCATTTCAAATTCATAGGATTAAAGTGTTACATTTTGTTTTGCATTGCATAGCTTTAGTGTTTCTTTTTGTTTCTGGAATCTCGTGCTTTCAGTGGCGATCACGGTGGGACTCTGTCCCCTGGTTTTTGAGATCAAGAAACTGATCAAAAATTTGTGTTTTTGTGCTTACAGGTACCATTTTTTGAACTCTGACTGTTATTCGTCTTTGCCTGTGGTGAATACCTTACTGGAATTCGTCTGACCCTGAGACGAATTCTAATTCATCTCAGACAGGGACGAATTTTGTTCTGTAATTCGTCTCACCCAGGGACGAATTTTTGTCTATGCATTTTTAGGGCCGAGGATCAGAAACAAAAAGTCTAGGCAGAGAAAAGGTAAGGGTCCTAAACTGTTCTTGTCATTTTCTACTTTTCTGTTTCTATTTTCTGTCAATTTTGCCTTCTTAAGGAAAGTAGTTGCTTCTGCCTATTTTATTTTTTTAATTAAAATGAACCACACACACATCACATGGCATTTTTAAACCAAGGAGCTGGTCGTAAGACCCCAGCCCTTGATCAAGACCAACGGTGGGTTCATCACCACCTTGGCTTGATTTTTGCATCCATTTACCCCGATTGTCACTGTTGCTCGACGTAAATCCTGACGAAATCTGACCGAGTGTCGTTGGGGTGATTCCCAATGCGCGAGGATAAGTCTTCTATGGTAGGTGTCATAAACAGGACAATCCCCCTTCCGTACCGCCTATGTTCCACGTACCATCTGCTCTCACGTACCTATAGTTTCCCTCTCGTAAGGGCGGGTATATAGAGAGGTTGGTATATCGGCTTCGGCAATGGTATATTGAAGGGGCGACCAATTATGGGAGTCATATGAGCCTTCATTATGCATTTAAACGTTCTTCAAAACTTTCAAAAAAAAAAACAAAAAAAAAACACACTAAACCAGTCTAGGACACACCATTAATCTTTAAAAGAGATAATCACCGTTTGTGTATGCATGTGTTCATTTCTGCTTAGTGTAACAAAAAAAAATCAAAAAAATCATAAACAAAAGATAAAAATCCATGCATTTTGTCACTCGCTCCAAAAGCTCCAAGGATTCCCGCAATCGCTTGGTCACTCCAAAATGCCCCAAAGGTGTCCATGAACCCTTTGGTCAACCCAAAAGCACCCCGAAGGTGCCCATAAGTGATGCAGGAGCATCCAACAAAATATGGGAAATCTTATTTTTTTTTCCCTAAATTTTAGTGCATTTTGTTAGGGCCATAACTTCTCAACCGTAGCTCCGATTGATGTGAAATTTGACAGGGAGCTAGTTGGGAGATTTTTAAACAAATATAACTCCTTGGAGTTGTATTTGTCCAGAAAACCAGTTTTCGGGGCCAAATTCCATCATCTAGTGCCCCGAAATTAGGTTTTAAAATTGCTCACCTAATTTTTTATGCTTTTTGAGTTGTTCAAAGGTTAATCTCTCCTAATGTATTTAGAGTTAGGACTTGAAACTTTATTTATGGCTTATCTATTGTAAGAGGGATGTGCACCCCAATTTTGGGCCCCATATGACTCATTTCAATTTTAGGGTTTTTAGAGAGACATCGTCATGGTGCTCACTCGCAACCAAGCCCAATCACGGGCGGACGCTATGGGGAATATCCAAGGAGGCACAAGTCACCTCCGGTATAGCCCCAAGGATTTGGTCATACCACCTTGGTGGCCTGACACACAAGGCGAGACCCCTCCGCGCCCTGACGAAATGGGACTATAAGGGCACCCCTTCTAGGGGCACTCCCTACCAGCACAACACCCAACACACACCCGTTCAGGAGAGGTATACCCGTGGGAGAACTCCCTTGGACACCCGCTATAAGTGGCCATTACGTGATGAAGTGCTAGAATGGCAGGGGGTCCATAAGGGGGGCCACATGACTATGCCATCCCTCCTACACCTCGCATCATTGTTAGCAACAACCGGTCAAATCCAGAGCACACGACTCTTCAGGCAGGGCGAGCCAACTCCGTCCGTCCCTTTTTCACTTATGAAAGAGAGCACGAGGAAGACCCCTACCTTCCTCAAGAGCAATATACAGTGCGGGAGCAATACGCCTCCGCACCTGCTATCTATCAGGACCACTCACTAAGGCCAAAGCCCCGAGGGAATGCCACTACCCCCAACAGAGGGAGGCGGCCTATAGAGATCTCGGATCACCATGACCGAGATAGATATGTAGGAGAGGCGTCTAGCCCTTCTAGACATGAGACGATAGGACCAACTATCTTAGAATTTGCCAAACATGTCGCCCGTCGGGCACAACTCATGCAACTTGAGCTAGAGCGACTACAGTTAGAGGAACTGTACCATATTAACAAAGAGCACCTTCAGCGCCAGAAGGATGAGTTGTTCCAACACACTATGCAGGAGAGGACTCCAACCCCTCACACGCATAAGACAAAACATTATGAGAGGCACAACCCCTAGGTGCGAGACAAGTCTTCGTGACCTTATCGAGCACCACCCCCGATGCCTCCTAGACATGAGCGGGAGGCTACTCCTATAACCAATGATGGGCGCCTTCCTCAGGAACCCACTCAAGTTTATGGGCCACCCTTAGAAATTCATCAAGAAGCCTTTGAGGAATCGAAGTGAGAAGAAGAGCAGGATGAAAAGCCCTACCAAGGCATGGGGGGTGCTATCTGGCCACCCCTCCATAGGCCCCAAGTTCCTCAACAAGAACCAACCAAAGAGGAGGAGCTCAAATCCCCTGATACATGCAAAGCGCTAGAGCACTTCGAGTCGGTAGAGACCAAGATTTTGGAGCTCCCAAGGCCCAACTTACATGAGGCTCCTTTCAAAGAGGATCAACCTCTAACCGTAGGGCTACCTGATGATGCAGTCTTCCATGTCTCAGAATCGCCAGATTCTGATGAGCTGGACTCACTGGCCGAAGGTGAGGATAAAATAGAGATGGCCCACAGCAATCACATGCGACAGCATCAACACCCCATGGATATTGATGATGCACTTCAATAGCTAAACATAAGGCCAGGGCATGAGTGGCGCGTTAACCCAATGCAGTGGAACCAACTGTTGAATCCACCACTTTGGGCACACAAAGATCAACTTCCGCCCAGAGACCCCATAGCAATATCAATACCGAGGGTAGACCCTATCCTCCTATCCGTGCATAGGGCCGATCCATTCATGCCAATCCCTCTAGAGCCAGATCCGGAGCACAAATATCATCAAGCTAGGGGTACATCTATCCCCTGAAGAGCAAGCCAAAAGCTCCAAGGATTATCGCAATCACTTGGTCACCCCAAAATCTCCAAGGATTATCGCAATCGCTTGGTCACCCCAAAATGTCCAAGGATTATCGCAATCGCTTGGTCACCCCAAAAGCTCCAAGGATTATCACAATCGCTTGGTCAAACCCAAAAAGCTCCAAGGATTCCTAAATCACTTGGTCAATCCCACAAAAGCTCCAAGGATTATCGCAATCACTTGGTCACCCCAAAATGCCCCAAAGGTGCCTACAAACCCTTTGGTCACACCAAAGGCTCCAAGGATTATCGTAATCTCTTGGTCAACCCAAAAGCTCCAAGGATTATCGCAATCGCTTGGTCATCCCAAAAATCTCCAAGGATTCTCGCAATCACTTGGTCATCCCAAAAAGCTCCAAGGATTCCCATAATCGCTTGGTCAAACCCAAAAGCTCCAAGGATTATCACAATCGCTTGGTCAAAACCAAAAAGCTCCAAGGATTATCGCAATCTCTTGGTCATCCCAAAAGCTCCAAGGATTATCACAATCTCTTGGTCAACCCAAAATCTCCAAGGATTATCTCAATCTCTTGGCCAACCCAAAAGCTCCAAGGATTATCGCAATCGCTTGGTCATCCCAAAAAGCTCCAAAGATTATCGCAATCTCTTGGTCAACCCAAAAGCTCCAAGGATTATCGCAATTGCTTGGTCACCCCAAAATGCCCCAAAGGTGCCTACAAACCCTTTGGTCACACCAAAAAGCTCCAAGGATTATCGCAATCCCTTGGTCACCCCAAAAGCTCCAAGGATTATCGCAATCACTTGGTCAAAAAAATCCAAAAACAATCAAAATCATCAAAAATAAAAAAAAAATCTGCATCTCAATTTCATGCATACTTCATCAATCAAAGCACTACATAATAGCTACATAGACACCCCATCAATCCATTGCATATTGTTGATCATACATGGCAAAAGCACCATGGATTGTCATTACTTGGCAAGCATACTACCTTTCACATTTTCCATACTAAACAAAAGTACACCATAATAGAGCACCATTCACCATAATCGAGTTGTTGCATTAAATGTATCTAGAGTTTTCGTCATTCAGATGTCTTTAGATCTCTAGCCAAGAACTGTACAAAGTCAGACAGATGTTACAAAGGTAGAGTCTTACTTGAAATACACCTTGTTACGTAACATCCCATCACAAGTTCAAAGCACATAAAAACAATTCCCAAGTTGTGTGAATGAAAGATGAAACCTGTAAAGCAATATAGGTCACCATAAGTGAAACGGTTATCTTGCTCATCCCCCTATGCGAATGACCCCAAGAATGTTGAGAGTTGGCAAAAGGACAAGCATCCTCCCTACCCAATTCCCCATGAATCCCAAGTTCTCAAAAGTTGCAAAACATCAAAAATTTGCACATGTCAAAACTCCAAAAATTTGACATCACCCCCAAAGTGCATACATCAAAAGGCACATACAATAGTGATTCTCATCACTCGAAATCCAAATCCCTTGCTCAAAAGAAAATATATATATATATATATATATATAAAAATAAACAGTGATTTTTATCACTACAAAGAGCAAGTATCCCAATACAATTGAAGAAAAGAAGGGAGTTGAACTTGAATCCCTGGAACTCTCAACATTTCGATAGGTCATGAGGCAAGCTTCAGTATCGGTTTGGTTGATAGCCTATCGGTCACTCGTGGAAAACCTCCCGCATGACGATATATCTGTCACATTAACTTGTGTACAGATCAATGTTTGCATGTGGATGAGCTAGCTTATGGTATCCTAGATAGCACCGTAGATTAATCTGACTAAATACAATAAAGGAGTTAGTGGAGCTAATTAGGTGATCCTCGGTACAAGTTTGGTTGACGACCTATCTGCATCGGCGGTATCCCGACAAATACCACATAAATGAACTCAATTACACACACAAGGATGTGAAATAGCTTGGTCAAAGACAAGTCCGATTCATACCTTGTTCAAAAGTCTTGTAAGATAAAGTACAATCGTGGCTAGTGAGTTAAAACCGTCTAAGTCTCAGAAAACCTTAGCTACATTTCTAAACCAACTGCGCTACTTTTCATCCTTGCAATACCATCAAAAAATACAAAAAAAACCACATGTATACATGCAAAGTCATTTACCACAAGCAATCGCCTAACAACAAAATAACAAAGTCCTAAACAGTCTATGGTGCCCTAACCAAACAACACAAATTCAATTCATCCATTACATTTTGCATATCACATATACATCAAAAACATTTGCATTCATCATAACATATGCATCCATCGAAATAAATTAACATGCATACATCCATACTCATCACTCATCAGGCATAAAATCAAATCATCACTCGCATAAACAAAATAAAGTCATCTGTATATATCATCAAAAATGCCCACAGGCTACAATAACCGGTCATCTGACCCCGCACAATCCAAAAGCTCAAAAACCCCCAAGCCTAGGGCATCGGCCACCATGATCATGCAGGATCGGTGCGATGGGAACTACCCCCCATGGTGTGGGTCCTATGGGACCCCTCAAGGTGGCTGCTGCTAGCCCCCGCATCATGCCTACTCGCCCCCCCTCATCTAGTCGCCTACGTCGAGAGGATGTTGACTGCTCAGTCTCACTCCCTCTCGAGCGGCGTGACGATCCACCTATGCTGAATGTAGGGACCCACCCACCAAGGCGGCTAATCTCTGCCTCCAGCTCTAACCGCTGCCGCAATGACTCCATCTCTCGCTGGCGATACGTCGCCAAGTTCTCCTCGCACCGTGCCAAAGCCCTATCCCTCTCTACCAGCTACGTCCGTAAGAGATCCCTCTCTCGTGCCGCATCAGTACCCCCATCCCGTCGGTGAGAAGCAGCTAATGCATTCTCTCGCTCCACCAGCTACATCCGTAGGAGATCCCTCTCTTGCAGAGCTTCCCCCAACTCCTCATCGCGCCTTCGTAGCAACCCCTCCAACCATGCAATCTCAACACGTAACCCTGCATCCATGTTCGCCGCATCTGCCCGAGGCATGGGCATCTCTGGAATAGTAAACCTGCTCTGGCTCCCACTGCTCCGCGATGTCCTGCATCTCCGGTTGATCTGGAGCCCCAAGATCCGCATCCATACCATCCACCTCTACCATCTTCGCATCCTCCAGTGGAGCTCCCCAGTCATCACCTGGTGCCTCGGCACCCTCCCCGCCCATGGTAGCTACCCCTGCGCCTCCCAATGGCCCCTCGCCTCGCCATCACCATAGTACCCACCATTGGTCGTACTCAGTGGTAGTCCCGACGTCATCCACGTCCGGGACGTCGATCATCGCGTCTAAATCCTTGCCCAATGGCATGATGACCGGTCGATCCAGAGTCCTCTCATCCCCCCAACGTCGATAGACCACGGGCTCACCAGGAAACCCCTGGCGCACCCCAAACTGTCGGGTCACCCGGCTATACGAGAAGAACTCATGCTCGGTCCCGTGTCGCCCAATCAGCCATCGCTCTCTACGTACCCGTCGAAGCCACTCTCTAGCCTCCGGCCAGGCTGGATAGTCCCGATAAGGGCGCCAAACCACCTCCCCTGGAGTAAGCCGAGAGAAGGTATCGACATAGTGCCCTACGGCACCTACCCACCGTCGACTCTGCCCCTGCTCCCCGGACCACCGCCACAGAACTGCATACCCTATCTCCCTATCCTCCATCTCCGCCCGAGTCATCCATGGTAATCCGGTCGGCCTCTCCACTGCTATGTGCTGCCAAGCCCAGCACTGCAACAAGTAGCTACAACTAATCCCCTTTCACTGCCGACAGCGGACCTCGTACAGCTCCCCATAGAGCTGTGCCAATAGTGTCTGTCCCCATCTCATAATAAGCGGTGCCTCTATCGGGCACTCTACCAACTGCCAAACCAAATCCAACAGGTTCCATGGGAACCTCACACCTGACGAGTCAGGTAACAGCATGTTGGACATGAGGCCCATAAGGAATGCGTGCCTCACGCCCAACACCCCCCTCTCCAGCCACCATCGGACCAAAATCTCGCCAATCTGGCAGTCGCCCTCTGCCCTCTCCAGTGGATCCTCCACACCCAGCTCCTCCCCATGCCCAAAGCATCTCGTCAATACAGTTGTCCGCTGATCACGCGGCGATGTCTTGATCGGCAGTCCATCTATCGAAATCCATAGAAGCCGATAGATATCCTCCAAGGTAACAGTCATCTCCCCTGTTGGGAGATGGAAGGTGTTGGTCCACGGATCCCAAATATTGATCAGGGCCATCAAATAGGCCTGATCCATGACCACAGGCTCCAGTCAAGCCACCTGCTTGAGCCCAAGGGCATCAAGCCACTCCCAGTCAGCTACAGTCAGCACCCCCCGCGCTTCAGTAAAAGCAGTGGGTACACGGTACCGGCTCCTAACAACCTGCAAAAGAAAACAATTCAAAAACATTAAAATCATGGAAAAGAACTGTACAACAATAACATAAATATACAACATTGCCTACCAATGTACAGCAAAAAAACAAACATAAAAATTCAAAAAAATAATTTTTCAAGTTCTAGGGTTTCTAATCCTAACTGATTAATTTAAAAACAAAAATTCAAAATTCAAACAAAAAAATAATAATTTTTCAGTTCTAGGGTTCCTAATCCTAACTGATAAATTCCAGAAAATAAAACAAAACAAAATTCAAAAAAAATTTAATTTTTCAGTCTTAGGGTTTCTAATCCTAACTGATTAATTTAAAAACAGAACAAAAATTCAAAAAACAACAAATATTAAGTCTTAGGGTTTTACGTTCCGTTTATCCTAGGGTTTAGCTATAAGGAAAATAAAAATTCTCTCCCTAGGTTTTGCACTACGTTTAGTTGTACACTAAGTCTTAGTTGTCTTCAACTCAGTTTCAGGGTTTAAGTTTTAAAATTTTGAAAAACATCATCACAAAAATAATTAAACAAAACACTTGCAGTTTTAAAAAACAAAAGTAATAATTCTAGGGAGCACTTACTGGTCTCGCTTCGGCTCCGCCGCTCGACCCGGTTTGTGCACTCATGATGTCAGGAGAAATTCGATAGTGCTTCGCTTCGCAAAATTAACCTCCTTCTCCCCAGAGCTCCAAATCGCAAGAAAAATCAGATGCAAATGAGCCCAAACCCTAGATTTGGCCTTTAAATAGGCCTTTTGAGCTTAAATTCGTCCTCCCCTGGGACGAGCGCTCTGGTTAGTGCTCGTCCCACCCTAGGATGAATTCTAAGCTAGTATTCGTCCCACCCTGGGACGAATTCAGGCCAAAAATTTCAAAAAACATCAAAAATTGAACAAAAATGCACTAAAACAGCTAATAAACTTGCCCGATGAGAGTGTTGTTGCACTTGACATCCCGGGCATGCAAAACCAACGTTGGGGTCATGAATTGTCACTATCCTACTCCCTAAGAAGGCTACTTTAGCCGGACCGCTCCACGGGAGGATGGATTTTTGCCAATTTCAGCTCCAAAAAGCGTCACAAAAAGGGTTACCACCCACCAAAAATAGGTCTAAATGTCAGAAAATTGCACATGCTTAAACGCTAAACCATCTAAGGGCACCCTTGCAAAAGTCATCTTGGGTCAAGCGACTCGTCGCTTTTCTCATGAAGGTCATTCCCTCATCGATTCGTCACTTGAGGGGGTAGTCACACTTAGTCACCAATCAACAAACACACACCCAATTAAGGAAAATGACATGCATTCAAAGAATCATTGACAAAGACAATTACGCTCCTACTTGGGGCAGTAAACAAGCAACAATCACAATCTGATCAAATCACTTGGCATTTCGTGAATCATGAACTCAAGGTTATCACAGACAAAAGGTTGCGCCCTTTGCCTATTCATGACTGATCAATGTCCAAGATCAAGTAACACCTCACCAAAAAGGTTAACACTTGAATTGAGTGCCTTCGCTCGTCGAAAGCAAGGATTCAAGAATGCATGCCCTTTCCATACTTGGGGCATCAAAATTTGGTTAGGTTACCAAGAAACCCTAATCATTAGTGCTTTGGTTATCTATTTTTGCTCGACGCTGCGCCATGCACAGTGCATCCCAAAAAGGGGCATCTGTAGACACCAAAACAGCACCAATCCGATTATGTGACTGCAAACACTGATCGCTTTGACACACACAGCCCCCAGGGCAGCCCTCAGAGGTTAAACAGTGGTCCTAACCACTTTTGTAGCAATTTTGGAAGGTCAGAAGGCAATTTGGCACATTCAGGCACCTTGCTCAGTATCCGTCCCACCTAGGGACGAATTCAAATTGGGATCCGTCTCATCCAGGGACGAATTCTGAATTCGCTCTAGGTCAGGACGAATTCTAGGTTTAATGGGCAAAAAGAAAAATTGTGCCAAGTGGCAGCCGAGGACAGTCAATTAATGCCTCCTGCCTTGCATGCGCGTGTAGGTGGGCAGAGTGGGCATTAGAGGACTGTCACAAGGGCAATCATGGAAGCCCAAGTCAGGGAGGAGTCTCCTCCCTCTTGAGAAGGCATGGCCGCCACATGGCACCCCTGCATGCCCCTCCAAAAGAGACCCCTTGGGTCTATAAAATGGTGAACTTTCTCACCCAAATAGGAGACAAGTTGGAGGCATTTTCAAGCAACGAAGTGCTGCCAAATTGAATACCACATTTTACCCTTTTGATTCACCTCTTCCACATCCTTGATCTCTTTCGCAAGAGAGGTTATTGGGTGGCTATTGGAAGTGTGAATCCGGACCCAAAACCCGACATTTGACCACATTGATCTACCAATTCGCCGACAACCCATTACAAGAGATTTTGGGCCCATCCCAAGTGGATTGGTGCCGAAATCAGGTTCCAACGGTGGGCGGCCCACCCGGGCGCCCCGCATTGATGCGAGCCTAATCTTCTTTTTAGAACAATTAGGAATTCATGGCAGATTGTTCCTTTTTGTCACTTGTTTATCTTGCATTTCATTTTATGTTGTTTCAATAGTTTGTAATTCCAATTTTATAATGTTGTGATCAAATCTTATCATGTTTTGTCGCTTTTGTTGTCCCCACTAACTTGCAGGTAGCGACGTCAAATTCCCATTGATGGAGGTCAAATTGGGGAAATCCGACCATCTGGGTCATCCCAAAATGCCCCCAATTAGCTAACCCCTATGTTTGCAGGTCTTTTGGAGATCCCGAGATGTGACATTTGGGCAGCATCACTTCGGCGCTTTGTCGTAGGCGAATTCGTCCTACCCGGGGACGAATTACAGTAGAATTCGTCCTACCCAGGGACGAATTATAGTTTGATTCGAATCGACGGCATTTTTTCTGACTATTTTGATGGCAGTGGCCCTCTGGTAATGTTCCCTGGTTCCTGTCAAACTTGCAAGTTGTTTAGAATCAGTTCATTCATCATTTTATTCAGTTTTATGCATACATCCTTCATCGTTTTTAGAGAACAAACGTTTCATATTTGCAGCAGGTGCTACTAACAATTTTGTTGTTTCTTTGAATGCAGGAGGAGCAGCAAGGATCAAGGATTCATTCACACCAGCGACGGCAACACTTTGGCCCGCCCATTTTGCATGTGGGCACGCGGAAGGAGGATCACTAGCCATTGATGTGACCAAGAGACAAGTTTGATGCTCCTTTCCCCTAAAAAGGGAGAAAGCTAATTGTAACCGAATTTGAAATACATCAATAAAAGAAGAGGGTTGTTTCGTTCCATTTTGGTTCTAATTTGTCTATGCTTTCTCCATTTTATGCATTTCTAATTTGTAGCATCAAGTTTAGTTTCGTTCTTGCATCGTGTTTGGAGTTTTCCCTTTTTGTTTTCCGAAATCTCGTGCTTTCAGAGTTTTAAGAAATTTTAGCTTTTGTGAAGATTGGATCAGCCTGGTGTAGGATTTCTTTTCGACCGTCTGGTTTTTGCTTCTTATAAATGGGTCTCTGGCTGGATTCTTTTGCTCTTATCATGGGCTGAGATAGGGGGATCTATTGTCCCCTTTTTTATTTATTATTATGGCAGAGGATTTGGGTAGATTGCTCTCTAGACATCGAAATGTATTAGGTATGCGGCCAACGGTTTGTTGCAATCTGGTCTCTCACCAACAGTTTGTGGATGATACTCTCCTCTTCTTTGTGGTGACAGTATATACTACAAGGGAGGTGAAGTCCATTTTGTGCTGTTGTGAAAAGGTAACCGATCAACAAATTATCTATATTAAGAGCAGTTTGTTCTTCATAAACACTCTAGAGGTGCAACAAAGAAGCATTGTTGATGTCTTGCATTGTCGTATTTTCTCTCTTACTTCCTTGTACCTTGGGTTACCTCTCTTTATAGGGAGGGTGAAAACTAAGATGTGGTCCCCTATGATGGAGAGAATTCAACAAAAGCTTTCGACTTGGAAATAGGCTCTACTAAGTCATGTTGGTAAGGTGGTTTTGGTTCAAAGTACCTTGCAGAGTATCCCAATATATTTCATGTATCTGTTCCATGTGCTTGGGAAAGTGGCTTCTAAGCTTGATAGTATATGTAAAGCCTTTTTGTGGGCTGGTCCGGAACTAAAAGGCAGGTTTCACCTTGTCTCTTGGGAGAATATCTGTAGGATGAAGATTATTGGGGGACTAAATTTGAAGAGCGCCAATTGTATGAATAAGGCTTTGGTTTCTAAACTTGGTTGGAAAGTCACCTCTAATATCAGCAAGTCATGGTGTAGTATCTTGAAAGCAAAATACATTTTTTAATTCCTTTATCTTTGAATTTTTACCTTCTAGAGGCTCGGTGTTTTGGAATAGCATGGTGAAATCAAGGGATTTTGTCAAATAGAACTGTAGATGGATTATTAGGAATGGCAGATTGGTTAATTTTTGGAATGGTGTTTGTCTAAGACATCCATCGTTGAATGAATATGATCGATTCAGGGAGCTTATTAATAGTTCCAAGGTGGTTGGGATGAAATTTTTTTTAGATTTCACTGAGGTTCGAGCGAATAGATTCGTTTGGGCAAATCCTCCAAGATGCGTGAGAAATGCTAGATATCTTCAATTATGGGATATTCTTAAGGAGGAGCTTCGTCTCTATGTTTTACGTCAAGTTAATGTGGAGGATTGTCTTATCTGGAAGATGGAAAGTTCGGGTATCTTCTCTGTGAAGTCTTCCTACAACTGTATTAGTGAAGAGAAAGAGGATTTATTCCATATCATGCAATTTAGCTCAAGCACCTTACCCCAAGGGTGAATATTTTTTATTGGTTGGTTGTTCAAAATAAAATTCTCACAATTGAGAACCTTCACAAGCATGGTTGGTTTTTGGTTAACAAGTGCTATCTTTGTGAGTCTTCTTGGGAATCGACATCACATTTGATTCTAAATTGTGACATGTTTAAGAATATTTTAGTATCTATTCTTGGGTGCTTGGGGGTGTTTTGGGTTTTCCCAAATTTTGTGCTTGACTACATTCTTCAGTGGGATCCTCCCTTTTTATCTCCTAGACTCAAATGCTTTTGGCATTTTTTGCTTCCTCATGTTATGTGGGGAGTCTGGAAGGTGAGGAATGCTAGGGTATTCACGGATAAAGTTTTATCTTCTTATATCCTAAGTAATATTATAGTGGGCAAGACATTGGAGAATGTGGAGAATGCATGTGTGATTATGGACTTACCTGAGGCTTCCTCTCCTAGTGAAATTATTATTGAACAGAGTTTGGGTTTTGGACACATGGACCAACCACCTCCTGCTCCCAATATTAGATGTTCGGTGAGTTGGGCGCCCCCTCCTATGGGTTGGGTCAAGTTAAATTTTGATGGGGCATCTAAAGGTAATCCTGGTTTGGCCAATGTGGGGGGGTCATTCGTGACCATGGTGGGAATTCATTGCTTGCCTATGCAAAACCGATTGGTCTGTGCTCTTCCCAGGTGGTTGAAGCGAGGGTGACCTTTGTGGGAGTTTCTCTTCTAAAAGAGTTTGAATTCAAAAGAGTCGTTATCGAAGGTGATTCACAAAATGTTGTCAAAATGTTGAATGGTACTTGTCATGTCATCTGGAAGGTGGCCAATGCTATTGATGAGGCAATTGGTTTGTGTCACACCCTTGAGGAATTTCAAATTAGGCACATATTCAGAGAAGAAAACACGGTTGTGAACTTTATGGTGAATGTGGGGGTAAATTTTCATATATTCACAGTCTGGTAGAGGGATTTCCCTCCTGATCTAATCAATCGAGCCTAGTTAGATGTTTATTAAATGGTGGTGGGTGGTGGGGATTCTCGTGCTGGACTTGTTAGGTGCTGGAAGTAAATTTTGTTGTAGGAGGGCAGTTTTCTTCCCTTCGCATGGCGTTGTGGCTAAGCCACCTTTTCAAATTCCTCTCTCTCATTCTCTTCTAGCCTAGCATACTCTGTGTCTGGGAATGTCCTAAAGTTCCTATTCGATCCGTTGGAGGTTTTACTCTGCCCGATGTCTCTCTTTGGTTGTACCTTTATTGGGTGGATCTTGGTTTACTTGTTGGCCTTGGGATGTCCTTAAGGTGTCATTCCCTAGGTACTTTGTGTATTGATGGATTCTGTAGAGTATTTGTTATCTATCAAATCCTCAGATTGGTGTACTTGGGGTCTCACCTCATATCGAGTATGGACTATGGTGGCTTCTATTTCTCTTCGGTTGTTAGGACCACGTTGATGTTGGAATTTTAAATTTCCTTGGGAAATGGTCTTTATCCGTTCGCTCTTGGTTATCTCATGTGGAGGTCCTTCCCAAACCTATGGCTAAAAAAAAACATGTTTATGAGATGTATTCTCAGGGCAGTTCCGTTGTTAGGAAAAGTACCTTTCTCCACAGTCTCCGCCTGATGGAGATTAAACAACGTGTTGTTTGGAGTTTGATGAAAATAACATTGGATTATGCTGAGAAGGTGGCCCAAATATTCGGAGGAATCATTTCCAAGTTTGACTCTTTGATGTAGAACCACCTCGGTTCACTCACTGGTCATCTTGGGGTTTTCTGGCATTGTTAGGTCCCTCTCTATTTTTTGTGTGCCGGTTTCTACTCTGTGTTTTTGGTGTTTGGTTTTGTTGTACAAGGTTGAGGGGTCCCTTTCAAAACCCTCTTTTCCCTTAATATTACAAAAATAAAAATAAATAAATAAACATATAATAATAATAATAATAATAAAAAAATTTAAAATTATTCAATATAAAACTCAGGAGAAATTCGATGACGTAATGAAAATTCTGATGCCTTACGGTAAGGTTGCTGGCGCTCAGTTGGCCGTAGCAAAGGACGGCCATCTCAAATATTTCAAAACTTTTGGAGTCGCGAATCTCCAAAACACAGAGCTGCTTATTACACGCCACGTTATGAGATACAACAGCATCAGCAAGGTCTTCACAGGAGTTGTCATTCTCAAGCTTATCCAGGTATATAATCATCCACTCCGCTACCCTTCAAATATATAATATCTACGCTTTGATCAATTGGTTTCTTTACTTTAATTACAGGAAGGACGATTGAATCTGAAGGACAAACCTTTTGGATTATAATTTTGTGTGGGGAACCCATCTCATCGCTGAAATGGGTGTTGGTTCTTATTCTAAATCATACCCTAACTTCATTCCTAAAATTTCCATCATAGAATGTTTTCCCCTGTGGAGTAAAGTGTAAAAAGAAGCTACAACCTCTGCTCGGATATCCTAGAAAATAATTTACACTTACAATAAACCCCGCAAGATTATCCTATCACTCCCTAGTACCATCATTACAAATCTTGTTTCGTTATTTGGAGTAGAAGTAGAAACAAATGTTGTACTCTACCATTGCAAACCTTTCTCTATAAAAACCTCTTCTCATAAGCGAGTTGGAATGAGGTGCAATCCTGACTAAATTTCTACAATAGGTAATTGATGCAAGCATGGATAAAAATTGCAATTGTATTAAGAAATTCTCTAGGGAGGCTTAGTGAATAATAGAATCATTATTTCTAGTCTAGGTGTGTTATCCATAGTGTAAATGGTTCACGTAGACCCAAAATCTAACAAAAACTCGGATACCTCATAGACTAAGCTTCATTATGACATAATTTGGTGTAATTTTATCTTATTACAGTTAAACTGTAGAGACCCTTCAATTAGACCACATCTGTAGACTTGATAGGAGAGAATCTCATCGAAATTTTACTCGTCACCTTGCATCATATTAAAAAGGCAAAGATATTTTAGTACCATTCAAAACAAATCTTTAATAGAATATCGATCCTCTAGAAGTCACTGCATCAGGGAAGTTAGGAAGATTAATCGAGATCGGAATCTAAACCTGAGTTAGGCCCTGAAATTATAATTTGAATTAGTACCAAAAATCTGTCGATCCCTGAAACTATGGTCTAAGTTGAGCATCATGTCACTGTCATAAATTGGCACAAAAATTTGCCAGCTCCCTCCACCAGTGATACGTAGCGAGGGCTAGAACAGACATCCATGTCCTTTATGGATAGATATATCAAGAGGAATACTAGAATATAGTACCCAACTGGGTCATGCCAGTATACGTATACACCTTTGGCTTAGTATAGTTGACCATGATTATGTAGTCGGGTAAGGTTAACTCGATTGAATCCAAATCATCAATTTCGAAGATGCCAGGAAGCAAGGATGTGTGCTGAAACTAATGCATACCTAGACTCGATAGATTATGGATTAAATAGAGGATTACCCTTTATAAACCCACTCGAAGGACAAGGGCATGTTCAGTTATATATATATATATATATATATATATATATATATATATATATATATATATATATATATATATATATATATATATATATATATATATATATATATATATATGAAAAAAGGGGGGCTTAGGTTAGAGTTACCTCTTAGGAGTTATGTGGATGTAACAAGATATTATTTTTCTTAATATAATTTAGAATAGGCTAGGACCTAAAGCCATACTAAAGGCAAAAGGGATTTACCCTTACGAGATGAAATTCTAGAGATTAAAATATGCTTTAAGTATAAGTTGAATCAAAGAAAACATTATTTATAAACCCTAGCATGCAATACAAGAAGAATAAGCTTGGGTTAAGACTAAGGATTAGGAGGTTTATGTGATAAATTATACAATGGATTTGTTAAATTTAGTGAATGGAGTTTTGAGCAGGAATCTCAAATTCAATGGATTGAATGAGATTTACTCAAATAGAGTAAATTTGGAAATCGCTCTTAAGAAATAGATATTAATGGATTTAGAGGCATGGGACTTTAAATCCATCACTCGAGATTGAGCATGAATCAATAATGAAGGGTGAATCTAGGAAATTCATTCTTGAGGGATCTTATGGGGCTCCCTCGAAAGATGATATCTCCAAAATGCAATTCCAATGACTTTCATAAACAATGTAATATATTAAATGATCTAGAATAAGGAACCTAAAATAACTAGAGATTCCTTATTGATATTGTGAATGGTATATTGATGTCATAGAAAAGGGAATTGGGTGATTCCTTATTTACATCAAGAGGCCAAAAAGAAAGCATTGTATTCCTTGATATGTATTTGATAAAAGGGGGTCCGGTAGATGCCTTGCTATTATTGAAAAATTTGCCATTTAAATTTATAAAATAAGGAGGAAAATATTTTGGAGGCTGTATTTTTCCTGACAGGGTTTCCCAGGATAAATCTTTGTGTCATTTTATTTGTGGATTGCTTTATTATATATTGTGGATGTTGCATTTATATTTGAGATAGAGTGATTTATGTTAGATGTAATGTTTAATTTTATGCATTGTAATGTATGCTAAATTTTCAGTAGGTTAAATATGTATGGATGCTAGAAAAGTATGCTCAATTTCTAATATGTTGATAATTTAATGTAATTCAATTGTATCATTTATTTTTTAATATAATGAGTAGTGATGAATGGTTTTAGTAGGTAGAGTTGCTCAAATAATAATCTCATGTGAGGGTTTGGATTTCTAGTTAAATGTGTTACTGAATAAAATGAATTCATCTAACCTTCTATAATATTGTGGGATAATTACTTATGAAAGATATACCTTTCATATACAACATTGTACATTTTTATGTTGGTTTTTTTTTTGGATTCCAAGATCTAATATGTATTAGAGGTTAATTATTAAGGAGATAACTGAATTTTATGTTGATCTAATCATTAAGCACTTACTCTTGAATGAAACATGAATCTTGTTTAAGTAGAATTCTCATGTGGAGCTTCAAATTTAAGGAAATTATGTAAAGGATCTTACCATAAAAGAGCCTTATGAATTAAATGCACTCAATATGGTTTAGTTGAGATTATATTGTGGAATGAGATTCTCAAGATGGCACATTGACCTTGATTTACAAACCAAGATAGACCCTACACTCTACACTAAAGAATTAAATTTACATGCGGAGGAAAACACCCACATGGGACAAGTATTATCTATTTGTAAAGAAATCAATAGAGGGATTGCCTAATCAAGGGTGTACTAATGTGTTAAATAGGATTAAAGATAGATGTTCCATGGATTCTTATCACAATAGTGATATAGTAGTCTTAGAACTCCCTTCTAGATAGGTGGGATTAGAGCTAAGATTTATGAATAACCATAGGTGTGGTTATTTCATCCACGATGGATTACCATTGGTGTGGTTCTCCATATTCAAGGCACTCACCTGGTCTATTGGACCAAATGATAATTTCTCACTATAAGGGGATGAGACCAATACGCTTGGCTAGCATACTCATACCAATTGGGATATGAAGGTTTTATAGAAGCTAATAACTTCTACTTAAAGAGACCTTGATCAAATATATATTGCTCTTGAAGATATTTTCCTTGAAAGTTATTATCCAAATGGAATATACCTATATTAGGACATTATTAGGTATTTTTCCATTTGAATATGAACTTTTATATAAATATATAAAAAAAATTATGGATAAGGAGTAACAATTGGGGCTGTTACAGTTGGTATCAAATCCCAGACTAACTGACAGACTTTAGTTAAGGCCTAGGTTAGCAAAGACTTGGGAAATGAAACTAAACTTGAGAGAAAATTCCACAACTTTAAAATATACACTTGGTAAGTGCTTGGGATGATGATATCTGAGATTCTATCCCCCACAAGTAGATCCATAGTCATTCAAAAGTGGAAGAGCTAAACAAACCCTCTTGCATGGATTTTAAGCGGTGTACCTTAGACTTTTTTGGGAAATTACTTAGCATCTATATCTTTAAGACTTACTATGTATAAGTCAAGGTTCTGATGTACTAAGGACTCACTTTGATTATAATTGTCCAACCAATTTGGAAAACTTAAACAAATATAGTCAAAACTAAAAGTGAAACCTTACGAGATACAAACATAAATTTAACAATTTAAGTTAGTCAAAAACTAAGTTCAAACAAAATAATTTTTTCTCTATTTTCATTTTTTATCAATGTTACAATACACTTTGGAATTTTTCCAATCAGAGGCTAAGGCGTAGGAAATGGTGGAAGAAGTCACCCAACAACAACACCAGAACCTAAAACTTTGATATGTTGGAGGAGGGCAAGGAGGGTGAAACTTCATGTAAATCCCCCAAATATGAGAATTATGGAACTCCACAAAGTAAGCCCTAGAATCCCAAGTGTCACCGCCACACGTAGCTCTGTGAAATTATTCTAAAAAGTATACACCTAGCCACTCTGGTGGTGGTTGAAACATACAATGAGTGATAAGTTATTTAAATCAGGAATGAACCTCTATGCCATGCATGTGGTATTATAACTTATAAGAAAACTAGAGTGTAGTTTTGAAATAGTTCTATGGAGCACAGAAAACCATGTTTATGAAACTAGTGTAAACCAAACACCTAAGGTAGAAGTATGATAATACAGAATTAATTGCAATCCTGCCATATGACAATAAGGTCAATAAGGATACACTTTATAGTGATAGTATCATGCGATAGGCACATTTTGCCAAAAAAAGAAACAAGGTACGAAATCATCCATTGAACTCATCGAAGGGTCAATGATAGGATATGATGCACACTAAGGAAAGGAAATGTGGGTTATTATGATTTATTCTATGCACATAAAAAGAATGTTACTCCCTCGAGAATTGGAGGATAACCTAATAATTCAATTTTATGGATCTACGAATATACAAAAATAAATGGACCTCGAAATGCTATCCAGTGAATAAAACTAAAGTAAAACTCCAACATCGCAAAATGGAGTAAATAGTGTATAATTTATCTTAGTTGCAAAAATAGAAATAACCTAAGCATTATTCATGATAGTAAATATCATATTGCTCGTACTAGGATTCACCCTATTAATACTAGTGATCCTAGGGACAAACATTGTAGTGTGTCTCGTAATTATTTTACTCCTACTAGCTGATTTGTTGGTACATACTCTCAAAGTTATGGCTTCTAAAAATATTAGAACCGATAGTGGTAATCCTATAGAACTATCAAAGATCATTTGAGCAAGATATCCTTTGAGGACAATATTTCATAATTCCAAGAATAGATTGGATGTGAGCGACTGAGTAGGTTTTAAAGGAGCGATTCAATTAGAGCCAATACGCGTGGATATATGTTATCTATCTGCCCTAGTAGAAATATGGGATCTTGATAGAGGGACTTTTTAGTTACCCACTGGAGAAATGATTGTTACGTTGGAATACGTATAAAAATATACTGAGTACTGGTAGAAGGACATGCAGTAACTACTACTAATGAAGAAAAAATGGAACATATTTTAGAAAGAGTGTTCGGAGCATATTGGATAAATGTGAACACCTATAGGGGGCATATAGAGCATGAAATTCACTATGTGCATGGTAGACTGACACATAAGAATGCGGTTATAATGGAGCTTGTATTGGGTGCCATTCTACTTGAATCAAGAAATACACATTTTCCTTGGAATATACTAGAAATTGTATAGGATATAGTGGAAGATTCAATAATATATGCATGGGCACCAACATTATTGGCCCAAACCTACAGAGAGTTATTTGATTTAAGAACAATGATGAAAACTATATTGAACTTCAACACTTTGCTACAACTTTGGGTATGGGAGCACATAGCGATGGCCAGACCCCAAAGGCTACCTTATTATGCACACCAATTTATGGGGCTAGATATGCCCTATGCGTTAATATGGCAAAAAAAAAATGAATGGTCTAACAACATACCAATTGAGGAAAATAAAGAGCGATTTTGCTCTATTTGGGAAAATTTGCAATCCTGTAATGTTATTTGGAGATCTTGGAGATTGGACTCATTTTTGGTAGAATATGGTGTTCAAATCACTCAGGTGAGATGTGCAATATGGTTGATCGGATGTATCAGTATGCAATACGGGTATTTTCAATATACTTGGGTATTGTGATAATTTGGTATTACACAATGAATAACGGACCCGTCCATGGTTTACATGAGGAATGGGTGAACAACCATGATACATCCACTAGCTTCAGAACCTAATGAATCTATATGGACACCTGAGGAGGATGACGTGAGTATGATCCCTAACTATGATATTTTGTGGACCGCTCAACAATAATGCCAAGAGAAATATTCTAGTAAGGAAAGCAGTTATAGAGGAGGAACACTCATTTAGGAAGAAAAATTAGGAAGAACCTACCGAAATATGTGTGCACCAACTACTGAATATAGGAGTTGGACCATCTAGCCTAAGAGAAGAAGAACCTTTGAGGGAAGCACAACATGAAGTAGAGACACTAAAGAATCGAATTTGACTATTATAAATTCAACAGTTGAAGTTAGTAGACAAATGGGTGCAACACAGGTTTAAGTTGGATACTGAGAGAGAAGACATTATATCAGAGCAAGAAAGGCTTCGACTGGAGTTAACACAAATATGCTACTGGAGAGATACATTTGGGACAACCTTGCAAGCAGAGAATGCACGATTACGCAATGAAAGAGATATATACCGAGTTGCATTTTTGACTTCTTTTATGGATGAATTTATAAGCCATAATTTACTTCTTCTATTACAACTAGTGGTTGTGGGGCAATGTGAACAGGAAAATACAACTCAAGCAACTGGTCAAGCCACTCCTCAAGTGGTTTCTCCAACATACTCTCAAACTGGTAATATAGTTATGGAACCGATAGGTGAAATATACGAGGGAGAACAACCTTGATATACAAAACCACTAACCTAGAAAATATATGTATTAGTATGCCAATAAGTTTGGCCTATTGTAAGCAAAAATTATTATATATATATATGGTATAAAAATGAAATATTATGTCTTCTATCATGAAAATCTAATGTAAGTAAAGCAAACTTATTTAAATAGAAGAACACTAAATTAATTTGAATAATGGATTGGTGTCCATTCCTGGATAAGGTAGGGGACTTCTCCATGATGATATAAACCAGGAGACATCTGGGTGGATGCTCTGGCATTAAAATACATATTAGGATATATGTGAATATCCTGAATTGAGATTCTAAAATTATATTGTATCTTTGTTAGAATTTGATTTTATCAGGTTAACTCATGTCAAAGGTTAACCAAATTATATTGTGATACTCCTTGGTGGGAGTTTTGATAAAACTAATAAGATATTTGATGTCTAGTAAGGTACAAATGCATAATTTCATGATATCCTTGTAACATCATTTTACAAATTCTAATACTACAATTCTCTAGATCAATTGTTTGTGCAATTTGAAATTAGTTAAAATTGTAGTTTTGTGTTAATATTGTGTATTGATGATGCTTTCAATACTTGTTGATATGCAAAATGGATGCTATATTTTTTATGAGGACATGGTACTGCTAATATTTTGCATTTTTGCAGGTCCAATAACTCACATGGATGGAAGATGAAGCTTGCCATAGATATTGATGTGCTGGATGATAGAAGAATCTGATTGTAAAACAACAAGATAAAGGCTAGTGTTTGCTAGATAATTATGCTTTTGTAAGGTAGATGTTCAAACATAGAGCACTGTATTTAATCTAAGGGGGGTGTATGTCATGACCCGAAACCATCCTATATTATTTAAAGAATATTAATTGATCTTGGGGATCAATTAGTGCCTGATAGAAGGGGGCATGACCCTAAATAATCCTACAAAAATTTCAATAAAGGAATTTTAGGGAGGATAGAAAAATATTAATTATATTTTAGAGAAGATAATTAATTATGAAATTATGTGAAAAATAAAATTGATAAATTATAACCATACAATAAATAATGGGTAGATTTAGTGGACCCAATGTGGATGGGATAAATAACTTATGGATTATCCTATCCATTGGAAAGTACCCTTGTGGCTACCCTAGATTGGTGAGAAATATGAGTAGGAATTCCTAGCTTATCAAAAATAGTTCTAACCTTGTAACTATCGTATGTATCAATAGTAAGTATTCTGTCACTCCCATTATTTATAGTGGACCCTTGAAGTATATTATGAAGTCATAATGGGGCCAAGGCATATTTAAATAATATAATGTGGTCACTATTTGGCCCATGAGGGGAGAATTTCACCTATAAATAGAGAAAAATTTGGGAGGAATTGGCTATCTAGGATCTAGGAGTTCTTAATGGTTTAGGGAGTATGCTCTCCACCTTAGGTGGATCAAAAACCAAAATACTTAAAAAATCTCGTTGTTAGAGAATGGATCATCTAGGGAAATCTTAAAGGACTAGGGAGTATGCTCTCAACCCTTGGGTGGATCAAAAACTAGATGTACTTTGAGAGATTACCATGAGATTTTGGCAAAGATAGGTTGAGGAACTTTTGAGGTTAGAAGAATGGATAGATGAAATGGAGATGGAATAGGGGGAAATCTTAGAAGAACCAAGGAAGAAAGAAAATCAGGTTAGATCTTTCTGGAATTTATAATTCTTTGCTTCAAATTAGATACTTTGTATATAATAAGAAATTTTATTTTGGAGTATAGCTAATTATTTTGTATAATCACTACAACATATTTTACTCTCTTTTATACTCTCATCATGATTTTTTTTAAGAGTGTAATAATTATTAGTGCCAAGTATGCAATAAGGTGTGTAAACTACCTTGCTTATATTCAACCTTCTGATAAATCCATTATCGATCATATAGGTCTGAGCAACCCCTAACTTCAAATAAATTATTGATTTTGAGTGAGTTTACCACCATTGACAAAATAGGGAAGTTCCACCCACCATTAGCTAAGCAGTCGAGTAATAGTAGAGCATGAACTCTTAATGGTACCCAATATAATTGTTAGATTATAATTTTTTGTGGGGAACCCATCTCATCATTGAAATGGGTGTTGGTTCTTATTCTAAATCATACTCTAAATTCATTCCTAAAATTTCCATCATAGCATTTTTTCCCCTGTGGAGTAAAGTGTAAAAAGGAGCTACAACCTCTGCTCATATATCCTAGAAAATAATTTAGACTTACAATAAACCTCGCAGGATTATCCTATTACTCCCTAGTACCATAATTACAAATCTTGTTTCATGATTTGGAGTAGAAGTAGAATAAAATGTTGTACTATACCATTGCAAACCTTTCTCTATAAAAACCTTTGCTGAGACACAAGTTGGAATGAGGTGCAATCCTGACTAAATCCCTACAATAGGTAATTGATGCAAACATGGATAAAATTTGCAATTGCATTAAGAAATTCTCTTGGGAGGCTCAGTGAATTATAAAATCATTATTTTTGGTCAGGCATGTTATCCATAGTGTAATTGGCTCACGTAGACCCAAAATCTAACAAAAAATTGGATACCTCATAGACTAAGCTTCATTCTAAAAACATTTGGCATAATTTTATCTTATTACAGTTAAACTATAGAGATCCTTCGATTAGACCACATCTGCAAACTTGATAGGAGAGAATCTCATAAAAATTTTACTCATCACCTTGCATCATCTTAAAAAGGTGAAGCTACTTTAGTTTCATTCAAAATGAAGCTTTAATAAGATACCAATCCTCTAGAAGTCACTGCATGGGTGAAGTTAGGAAGATTAATTGAGATGAGAAAATAAACCTGAGTTAGACCCTGACATTGTAATTCGAAGTAGTACCAAAAATATATTGATCCCTGAAACTATGGTCTAAGTTGAGCATCATGTCACTGCCATAAATTGACACCAAAATTTGCTAGATCCCTCCACTAGTGATGTGTGGTGAGGGATAGGATAGACGTCTAGGTCCTTTATGGGTAAATATATCAAGAGGAGTACTACAATCTAGTACCCAATCGGGTCGTGCCATAATATGTCTACACCTTTGGCTTAGTATAGCTGACCATGATTCTGTAGCCGAGTAAGGTTAACTTGATTGAATCCAAATCACCAATTTCTAAGATGCTAGGAAGCAAGGATGCATGCTGAAACTAATGCCTACCTAAAATCGATAGATTATGTATTAAACAGAGTATTACCCTTTATAAACCCACTTGAAGGCCAAGGGCATGTTTAGTTATATTGGTATATGAAAAAGGGCTTAGGTTAGAGTTACCTCTTAGGATTTATGTGGATGTAACAAGATATATATTTTTTAATATAATTCAGAATGGGCTAGGAGCTAAAGCCATACTAAAGGAAAAGGGATTTACCCTTACAAGATGAAATTCTAGAGATTAAAATATGCTTTAAGTGTAATTTGAATCAAAGAAAACATTATTTATAAACCCTAGCATGAAATACAAGAAGAATAAGCTTGGGGTTAAGACTAAGGATTAGGAGATTTATGTGATAAATTATACAATGGCTTTGTTAAATTTAGTGAATGGAATGTTGAGTAGGAATCTCAAATTCAAGGGAATGAATGGGATTTACTCAAATAGAGTGAATTTGGAAATCGCTCTTAAGAAATAAATATTAATGGATTTAGAGGTATGGGACTTTAAATCCATCACTCAAGAGATTGAGTATGAATCAATATTGAAGTGTGAATCTAGAAAGTTCATTCTTGAGGGATCCTACGGGTCTCCCTAGAAAAACGAGATCTCCAAAATGCAATTCCAATGACTTTCATAAACAATGTAAGATATTAAATGACTTAGAATAAGGAGCCTAAAATAACTAGATATTCCTTATTGATATTGTGAATGGTATATTGATATTATAGAAAAGGCAATTAGATGATGTTTTATTTACATCAAGAGGCCAAAAAGGAAGCGTTGTGTTCCTTGATATGTATTTGATAAAATGGGGGCCAGTAGATGCCCTGCTATTATTAAAAAAATTGCCATTTAAATTTATGAAATAAGGAGGAAAATATTTTGGAGGCTAGGTTTTTCCCGACAGGGTTTCCCAGGATAAATAGTTGTGTCACTTTACTTGTGGATTGCTTTATTATATCTTGTGGATGTTGCATTTATATTTTAGATAGAATTATTTATGTTAAAGGTAATGTTTAGTTTTATGCACTATGATGTATGTTAAATTTTTAGTAGGTAAATATGTATGGATGCTAGAAAAGTATGCTTAATTTCTAATATGTTGGTAATTTAATGTAATTCAATTGTATCATTTATTTTTTAATATAATTAGTGATGAATGGTTTTAGTAGGTAGAGTTGCTTAAATAATATTATCATGTGAGGGTTTGGATGTCTAGTTAAACATGTTACTAAATCAAAGGAATCTGTATAACCTTATATAATATTGTGGGATAACTACTTACAAAATATGTATATTTTCATATGCAACATTGTACATTTTCATGTTGGTTATTCTATGTTGGATTCCAATATCTAATATGTATTAGAGGTTAATTCTTAAGGAGACAACTGGATTTTATGTTGATCTAGTCATTAAGCACTTACTCTTGAATGAAACATGAATCTTGTTTAAGTAGAATTCTCATGTGGAGCTTCAAATTTAAAGAAATGATGTAAAGGATCTTACCATAAAAGATCCTCATGAATTAAATACACTCAATATGGTTTAGTTGAAATTATATTGTGGTATGAAATTTGCAATATGGCACATTGACCTTGATTTACAAACCAAGATAGACCCTACACTCTACACTAAAGAATTAAATTTACATGCGGAGGAAAACACCCACGTGGAACAAGTATTGTCTATTTATAAAAAAAACAATAGGGGGATTTCCTAACCAAGGGTGTTCTAATGTATTAAATAGGATTAACAATAGACGTTCCATGGATTCTTATCACAATAGTGATATAGTAGTCTTAGAAATCTCTTCTAGATAGGTGGGATCGGAGCTAAGATTTATGACTAACCACAGGTGTGGTTATTTAATTCACTATGGATTACCATTGGTGTGGTTCTCCATATTCAAGGCACTCACCTGGTCTTGGTGGACCAAATGGTGATTTCTCCTTATAAGGGGATGAAACTAGTACGCTTGGCCAGCGTACTCATACCAATTGGGGTATGAAGGTTTCATAGAAGTTGATCACTTCTACTTAAAGAGACTCTGATCAAGTCTCTATATCTCTCGAAGCTATTTTCCTTAAAAGTTATTATCCAAATGAAATATGCCTATCTTAGGGCATTATTAGGTCTTTTGCCATGTGAATATGAAGTTTTATATAAATATATATAAAAAAAATTATGTGGATAAGAAGGAGTAACAATTGGGGTTGTTACATACCCCGCCCTCAGGATAGACAAAACCTCATCATAAGCCACAAGAGACACAAGTTCCACTCTAAAATTAGAAAGAATAGACTTATATTTACCAGCCTTGGATTTCCCCATCTTCACAAAAAATATATAGTGCCAAGGGAGAACAAGAATAGCAGATCATCCAAAAGACATAGGGGAAAATACGTAGACCCACTCTGAAGAACAAAGCAGGCACCAAGAATAGCCATATTTTAAAATATTAATAGAACTCGTAAAAATCCATGGAAAACCTCCTAAGTTAAATATGCTCCAAAAACCCACAGCCATCATGTGAACATCAGGATTATCAAAAAAAATCCGAAGGGGTCCCGTATGGAAAATAAATCTATTTGGAACAAACAGAAGCAAAGTTCCCATAAAGAACTCAAACACCATCTCTAAAAGAGATGACCAAAGTGTAAGAGTGTGAAAAGAACAAGGGAGGATATAAAACAATAGGCTTAAACAAAGGGTAACCAGACTACCTCCACCTAGAAAAAGTAATGAGAAATAAAATGAGATGGGATATTGTAAAAAGGTCACCTCAGCACAAAAATCATCATAAAATACATGTAGTAAGAGGGCTTCCCAAGATGAGATAACCAAGAGTGAACGGATAAATGCCAATTCCCAAGGAAATTTAAAATTCCAACCTCAGGGTCCTTCTGACAACCGAAGTAGAATAGAAGCCACCACAGTCCATACTCAATATGAGGCAACACCCCAAGTACACCAATCTAAGGATTTTTTAGACAAAAAATACTTTACAAAATCCACCAATACACAAAGTACCTAGGTAACGACACCATAAGGACATCCCAAGGCCAAAAATTAAACCAAGATCAACCCAATAAAGGAACATCCAAAGAAAGACATCAGGTAGAGTAACACTTCCATCGGATCGAATAGGGACTTTAGGATATTCCCAAACATAGAGGATGGAAAGAAAAAAGTGAATGAGAGAGAGGAATTTAAAAAAGTATCTTAGCCATAACACCACATGGAGAGAAGAGAACCACACTCTTGTAGTAAAATTTGCTTTCGGTACCAAACAAGTCCAACACGAGAATCCCCGCCATCCACAACCAATTAATACACATGAAACTAGGATTGATTGATAAGATCAGGAGGGAAATCCCTCTGCCAGACTATAAATATATGAATATTTACTCCCATATTTACCATAAAGTCTGCATATGCATTTCCTTCTCTGAATATGTTCCTAATTTGAAATTCCTCAAGGGTGCAATACAAACCAATAGCTTCATCAATAGCATTGGCCACATTCCAGCTGCCATGACAAGACCCATTCAATATTTTGATAAATTTTTGAGATTCACCTTTGATAATAGCTCTTTTGAATTCAAACTCTTTTAGAAGAGAAACTCCTACAAAGGCTGCCCTCGCTTCAGCCACCTGGGAAGAGCACAAACCAATCAGTTTCACATAGGTAAGTAGTAAATTCCACCATGGTCACGGATGACTCCCCCCTACCCTAATAAAATTAGGATTACCTTTAGATGCCCCGTAAAAATTTAAATTTACCCAACCCCTGGGAGGGGGTACCCAACTCATCGAACTTCTAATACTTGGAGCAAGAGCTGGCCGATCCACACGTCCAAACCCCAAACCCTATTCAATAAGAATTTCACTAGGAGAGGAAGCCATGTAAGTCCATAATCTCACAAGCATACTCCATATTCTCCAACATCTTGCCCACTATATGATTACTCAAGATCTGAGAAGAAAAAATTTATCCCTAAACACCCTAGCATTCCTCACCTTCAATACTCCCCACATAACATAAGGTAGCAAAAAACACCAAAAGCATTTGAGTCTAGGAGACAAAAATGGAGGAACCCACTGAAGAATGTAGTCAAGAACAGAATTTGGAAACACCCAACACACCCCCAGGAACCCAAGAATAGATACTAAAATCTCCTTAAACACATCATAATTGAGAAGCAAATGTGATGTCAATTCCCCGAGACTCACAAAGATAGCACCTATTAACCAAACACCAACCATGCTTGTGGAGGTTCTCAATCATGAGAATCTTATTTTGAACAACCAAGAAGTAAAACATATTCACCCTCAGAGTAAGGTGCTTGAGCCAAATCACATGATAAGGGAATAAATCCTCCTCCTATTCACTAAAACAATCATAGGAAGACTTCACAGAGAAGAGAACCGAACATTACTTCTTCCATATAAGATGGTCCTCCACATTAATCTATTGTAAAACACAGAGATGAAGCTCCTCCTTAAGAATATCCCATAATTGAAGATCTCCATTATTGTTCATGCATCTTAGAGGATTCACCCACATGACTCTATTCGCTTGAACCTTAGTGAAATCTAAAACATTTTCCATCCCAACCACACTAGAACTATTAATAAGCTCCCTGAATCAATCATCTTCATTCAACGACCAATATCTTAGCCAAACATCATCTAAGAAATTAACCAATCTACCATTCTCGACAATCCATCTAGAATTTTGTTTGATAAAATCCCTTGATTTCACCAAGCTATTCCAAAATGTCAAGCCTCCAAAAGGTAAATAGTCAGAGATAAAGGGATAAAAAATGTACTTCACTTTCAAGATACTACACCAAGACTTACTAATATTGGAGGTGACCTTCCAACCAAGTTTAGCAACCATAGCCTTATTCATGCGACTTGTGTTCTTCAAGTTTAGTCCCCCAACAATATTCCTCCTATAGATATTCTCCATGGAGACAAGGTGAAACCTACCTTTTAGTTCTTGACCAGCCCACAAAAAGGCTTTACATATACTATCAAGCTTAGAAGCCACTTTCCCAGCCACATGGAACAGATACATGAAATATATTGATATGCTCTACAAGGTACTTTGAATCAAAACCACCTTACTAGTCTAATTTAGTAGATTCCCTTTCCAAACTGAAAGCTTTCATTGAATTCTCTCCACCACAAAGGACCACATCTCATTTTTCACCCTTCCTATAAAAAGAGGTAACCCTAGGTACGAGGAAGAGAGAGGAAATACGACAATACAAGACATCATCAATGCTTCTCTATAGCACCTCCAAAGTGTTTATGAAGTACAAACTACTCTTAATATAACTAATTTTTTGACCTGCTACATTTTCATAGCAGTTCAAAATAACCTTCACCTCGCTTGCAGTATCCAATGTCATTGCATGAGAGAGGAGAGTATCATCTACAAACTATTGGTATGATATTGGGTTATAAGGAACCATTGGCTACATAACTGTAGACACCAAAACAACACCAATCCGATTATGTGACTGTAAAACACTGATTTCTTTGACACACATAGCCCCCAATGCAGCCCTTAGAGGTTAAACAGTGGTCCTAACCACTTTTGTAGCAATTTTGGAAGGTCAGAAGGCAATTTGGCACATTCAGGCACTTTGCTTAGTATCTGTCCCACCCAAGGGATGAATTCAAATTGGGATTCGTCTCAACCAAGGATGAATTCAGAATTTGCTCTGGGTCAGGATGAATTCCAGGTTTAACAGGCAAAAAGAAAAATGGTGCCAAGCGACAGCCGAGGATAGTCAATTAATGCCTCCTGCCTTGCATGTGCATGTAGGTAAGTAGAGTGGGTGTTAGAGGACTGTCACAAGGGTAGTCATGGAAGCCCAAGTCAGGGAGGAGTCTCCTCCCTCTTGAGAAGGCATGGCCGCCACATGGCACCCCTACATGCCCCTCCAAAAGAGACCCCTTGGGTCTATAAAATGGTGAACCTTCTCACCCAATCAAAAGACAAGTTGGAGGCATTTTAAAGCAACAAAGTGCTACCAAATTGATACCACACTTTTACCTTTTGATTCACATCTTCCACATCCTTGATCTCTTTCACAAGGGAGGTCATTGGGTGGCTATTGGAAGTGTGAATCTGGACCCAAAACCCGACATTTGACCACATTGATCTACCAATTTGTCGACAACCCATCACAAGAGATTTTGGGCCCATCCCAAGTGGATTGGTGCCGAAATCAGGTTCTAATGGTGGGCAGCCCGCCTGGGCGTCCCGCACTTCTTAGTTTTATTTTAATTTGTTCTTTCATCATTTTTTTATCTTCCATTCCATTATATGTTGTTTAGATAGGTTATAATTTCGATTTCATAAGACTGATCAAATATTATCATGTTTTGTTGCTTTTGTTGTCCTCACTAATTTGTAGGTAGCGACGTCAAATTCCCATTTATGGAGGTCAAATTAAGGAAATCCGACCATCTAGGTCATCCCAAAATGCCCCCAATTAGCTAACCCCTATGTTTGTAGGTCTTTTGGAGATCCCGAGATGTGACATTTGGCCAGCATCACTTTGACACTTTGCCTCAAGCGAATTCGTCCTACCCGGGGATGAATTACAGTAGAATTCGTCCTGACTAGGGACAAATTATAGTCAAACTCGAATCGACGGCATTTTTCCAACTGTTTCTATGGTAGTGGCCCTATGGTAATATTCTCTTGTCTCTGTCAAATTTGCAGGTTACTTGGAGTCATTTTATTCACTGGTTTAGCTAATCTTATGCATGCATCCTCCATTGGTTTTTAAGATCAAACACTTCATATTTTGTCACAGGTGCTACAAACGACTTGTTGTGTCTTTGAATGTAGGAGGAGTAGCAAGGATCAAGGATTCATCAACACCAACGGCGACAAAACTTTGGCCCGCACATTTCAAATGTGGGCACGCGGAAGGAGGAACACTAAGTCATGATTGTAACCAAGACTCTTTTAACGCTCCTAGCCCCTAAAAAGGTAGGAGGCATCTTTGTAACCGATATTATGAGAGTTAAATAAAAAGGGTTGTGTTTTCTGTACTTTCATTTATATTTGTTCAATTTGTCTCTTTCATTTCATGTATTTCACATCTTAGGACACAAGCGTTCATTTTGTTTTGCATTGCATAGCTTTAGTGTTTCTTTTTTGTTTTCAAAATCTCATGCTTTCAGTGGCGATCACGGTGGGACTCTGTTCCCTGGTTTTTTAGATCAATAAAATGATCAAAAATTTGTGTTTTGTGTTCATAGATACCATTTTTCAAGATCTGACTATTATTTGTCTTTGCCTGTGGCGAATACCTTATTGTAATTCATCTCACCCTGAGATGACCTCTAATTCATCTCAGACAGGGATGAATTCTATTCTGGAATTCGTCTCACATAGGGACAAATTTTTGTTTGTACATTTTCATGGCCGAGGATCAGAAATAGCAAGTTTAGGCAGAGAAAAGGTAAGGGTCCTAAACTGTTCCTATCATTTTTTGCTTTTTCTATTTCTTTTTTCTATCAATTTTGCCTTCTTAAGGAAAGTAGTTGCTTCTGCATATTTTAATAGTTGAAGGGGACTAGGAGCCTCAGCTACCATTGTGCTAGGTATCTCTTCTGTTGAGATGGTTGATATTGTTGGCAACACCTCTTCCAGTATTTGTTTCCCTTTGTCCTTTTGTTTAGCCATGATAGGTGGTGTTGGTAGTGAAGGAGTGGATGATGAAGATGTACCTAGCTAGGGTTTTGATGGATTAGTCACCAGTGGTGCCCACGACATCGGACCCTGTCTAGATGGATTTAACTAGAAATCCAAGTGCGTTGATGGGAGGGTCGATTGTGGCATCAACTACACCGTATTACAATATTTGAAGGGTTCTAAGTCTGCTGGGACTACAAGTACTTCTCCTTCAAATGCATACTTTAAAAACTAGTGAGCTATCGAAGGGACACACTTCATGTCCCTGATCCATGGTCACCCTAGCAATATGTTGTACGCTATCTCGCCTTCCAAAATATGGCACAATGTAGGTATCGTATTTTGTCCTACCTGAATGGGTAGAACAATTATACCAACTATCGATCATATCACATCGTTGAATTCTCGTAGTGTGTAAGTGGGAGTGGTGATATGAGAGGCTAGAAGCTTCAGATTTTTCAATGCTGTTGTAGTAATGATGTTACTAGATGAGCCAGTGTCTACCAACACTCTCTTATATGGGATCCCATTGACCCATACGATAATGTGCAGGGGTGGATCTACCATGTCATCAGATACTGATTTAACTTCATCTTCTCAGAAGGTAATGATGACCGGCTTCGTGCATCGTTTTACATGTCCCACAAAATTATTGAAAGAATTCGCTTCATGGGGCTGCAACTCGATGGCTTTCAAAATCTCCATGAGAGCTTCCCAATGGGGTGCTAATTGCGGTATGAGCTCATATATGGAGATCCTAGCCGACATGGTTCATAAACTCTGCATGAGTTTGGTCTATATCATGACCTCGAGCTAGGCAGAGGTAACTACACAGGGTGTTGTTGAGGTTGTGACGTTGCTAGAACTTCTCTTGTGGCTGCCTCGGGGGCAACTCCTGGGTATTTCTTGTTCTTGGTCACTATGCTGATCATTCCCACATACCCTTGCATGGGGAAATTCTATCACACCTCATTGACCTGAAGGGGTTTTGCTTGTGCCTCATGGGCAGGCAAAGGATCCTTGAAGACCCCCATCTGCTGGTTATTTGGTGCTATGGGGTTTTCCACTGCCAATGTTTTATTATCAATCAAGTCTTGTATCAATCCTTTGAATTTCTAGCATGCGTTCAGGTCATGTCCCCTTTGCATGTGGAACCTACAATATAAATCCTCTCTGTATCCCTTAGGCTTGGGAGTGTTAGGATCTATGGTTTGGATCTCTGGAAGGGTGATTAAATTTGCTGCTAACAAGTGGTCATATAGGGAGTCCCTAGACTCCGTATAAGGGGTGTATTGTCGCTTAGGGTGACGTTGTTGATTTTGCTCCTGTTTTTTATTTTCTCTTTCATAATTATTAGGAGGCACTGCCTAATAATTAGCCTTTTGAGGTTGTATTTCTTGTGTAGGCTTAGGAACATTTATCGCAACTTGATTAACCATAGCGGGTTTTGGTTGCGTAGTCCCTATCTTTGTATTTTTGTTCCACTCTTTCTTTTTAGGTTTGGTAATTTTTCCATCCTATATTTTGATCTCTTCAATAACTCTGGATTGCGCCAGAGCTTCTTCTAAGGTGGCATATTGCTGCAGCTGCAATATCCCAGAGATTGATCTCAGACAACTTTGTGAAAACATTTGTGTGAGGTTGGACATAGGGGGAAGGTAGGGTAGCTTAGAAAGCAGAGCCCTCCATCGATTCCCGTAGGCTGCCATTGTCTCCTCCTCATATTGCCTGAGGCTAGCCAGGTTATTTAGTGATGCCTTCTTGGTGTTGAAGGCAAAGTGTTCAAGGAATGCATCCACTAATTGATCCAAATTATTGATGTTGTGCTTCGGCAACTGGGTGAACCAATTCAAGGTAGGGCCTGCGAATGTGGTTATGAATGTCCTTAGCAAAAGCGCATCATTATCCTGAATGCCAAAACAATGGCTTAGGAATATCGTCACATGCTCTTGAGCATCCTCTTCACCCTTAAAGATTGCCAATTGAGGCAACTTGAAATGTTCAGGGTAAGAAGGTGTGGGCATTGACGGATGCACTAGATGACTGCGGAGTTGGCGTAACATGGGATTTTGGGGCCCAGAAGCTTTGGTCTCCATAGACTCCAAATGCTCTAACAACGCTTTGTATGCATTGAAAGATGTAATCTCTTCCTCTTTTGTTTGCTCCTGTTGTGAGTTGTGGGAGACTGGAAGCCTATGGGGGGGTGGCTGGATGGCAACCCCTTCGCCTTGATAGGGCATTTCAACCCACTCTACTTCTGGTTCATACTCCTCATAAACTTCTTGAGAAGTCTTTGGGTGAGACCTCTGACCCTGAGTGGGTCTCCGTGGAGGGTACCCATCATTATTTTGGGGAGTGGCCTCCCTCTCAGGTCTATGGGGTCTCGAAGGCAAAGCTTGACGAGGTCGCAGAGACCTATCCTACACCAAGGTATTATGCCTCTCAAATGGTTCCACTTTTTGGGTGTGAGTGGTTGGAACCCTCTCAGGCAAGTTATAAAGTAGCTCATCTACTTCATGCTGAATGCGCTCTTTGTTAAGGTGGTATAAATGCTCTAACTGCCGATGATATTGCTCAAGCCACATGATCTAGGCTTGGTGTGTGGCATGTCTAGTGACTGCCAGGTCAATTTGGTCTGCCATCTTGGGCTTAGGAGGCTTGAATGTTTCTCCTATGTATTTGCCTCTGTCTTTATGATCTGATATTTCAATGGTTTGCTTCCCTCTATCGAGGTTGGCGGCATTTACCTGAGGCTCTGGCCTCAATGTGTGACCATGGTATCTAGAAGGTGTGGAAGTGCAAGGTTCTTGTGTTGTATATTGCTCTTGAGGAATGCAATGGTCTTCCTCATACTCCCTTTCATGGGTGTGAAAGGTGCGGGTGGAGTTAGCTCGCATTGTGTGGAGAGCCCTATGCTCTGGGTTTTGTCTTTCATTTCTAACAATGATGGGAGGCAAAGGAGAGATGCCATAGTCATGTTGTCTCTCCTCATGGGCATTGTGCCTCTCTAGTGCTTTGTTGCATAGTGGCCACTCATATCCAGCCTCTAAATGTGGTCTTCTATTTACGTTGAGTGCCACATGTAAATATTCTTCTCAAAAGGGGCTGTGCTGAATGGGCATGTCACCCAGAGAGGTGTCCCTATAATTCCACCTTGACATGGAATGATGTGGACTCTCTTGTGGTCCAGACCACCAAGGTGGTATGACCAAGTCCTCAGGGCTAAAGCGAAGGCGACTTGTGCCCGCTCTTTGTACACTTTTCGTAGCTTATGCCCTTGATTGGGCTTGGCTATGGGTGCATACCATTGTGGTGCTCTTCTACAAGCTAAGCATATTTTTATCTTTTTGTTTATGATTTTTTGATTTTTTTTTGTTACACTAAGAAAAAATGAACACCCACATACACAAATGGTGATTATCTCTTTTAAATATCAATGATGTGTCCTAAACTGGTTTCAATGCATTTTGATGATTTTGTTTTGTTTTTGAAAGTTTTAAAGAACGTTTAAATGTGTAATGACGGCTCATATGACTCCCATAAATGGTCATCCCTTCAATATAGCATTTCCCAACCGATATACCACCTTAACAAAGAGCGCATTCAGCGCGAAGCAGACGAGCTACTTTATAACTTACCTAAGAGGGTGCCAACCCCTCACACCCAAAAAGTGGAACCATTTGAGAGGCATAATCCCTTGGTGTAGGATAGGTCTCCGTGACCTCATCAAGCTTTGCCTCCACGACCCCATAGACCTGAGAGGGAGGCCACTCCCCAAAACAATGATGGGTACCCTCCACGGAGACCCACTCAGGGTTAGAGGTCTCGCCCAAAGACTTCTCAAGAAGTTTATGAGGAGTATGAACCAGAAGTAGAGCAGGCTAAAATGCCCTATCAAGGTGAATGGGTTGCCATCCAGCCACCCCCCCATAGGCTTCCAGTCTCCGACAACTCACAACAGGAGCAAACAAAAGAGGAAGAGATTAAATCTTCCGATGCATACAAAGTGTTGTTAGAGCATTTGGAGTCTGTGGATACCAAAGCTTCTGCGCCAAAAAATCCCATGTTATGCCAACTCCGCAGTCATCCAGTGCATCCGTCAGTGCCCACACCTTCTTACCCTGAACATTTCAATTTGCCTCAATTGGCAATCTTTAAGGGTGAAGAGGATGCTCAAGAGCATGTGACAATATTCTTGAGCCATTGCTTTGGCATTCAGGATAATGATGTGCTTTTGCTAAGGACATTCATAACCACATTTGCAGGCCCTACCTCGGATTGGTTCACCCAGTTGTCGAAGCACAACATCAATAATTTGGATCAATTAGTGGATGCGTTCCTTGAACACTTCGCCTTCAACACCAAGAAGAATGCATCACTAAGTGACCTGGCTAGCCTCAGGCAATATGAGGAGACAATGGTAGCCTACGGGAATCGATGGAGGGCTCTGCTTTCTAAGCTACCCTACCTTCCCCCTATGTCTGACCTCACACAAATGTTTTCACAAAGTTTTCTGAGATCAATCTCTTGGCTATTACAGTTGCAACAATACACCACCTTAGAAGAAGCTCTAGCGCAATCCAGAGTTATTGAAGAGATCAAAATATAGGATGGCGAAATTGCCAAACCTAAAAAGAAAGAGTGGAACAAAAATACAAAGATAGGGACTACGCAACCAAAACCCATTGTGGTTAATCAAGTTGCGATAAATGTTCCTAAGCCTGCATAAGAAATACAACCTCAAAAGGCTAATTATTAGGCAGTGCCTCCTAATAATTATGAAAGAGAAAATAAAAAACAAGAGAAAAATCAGCAGCGTCACCCTAAGCGACAATACACCCCTTATACGAAGTCTAGGGACTCCCTATTTGACCGCTTGTCAACGACAAATTTAATCACCCTTCCAGAGATCCAAACCATAGATCCTAACTCTCCCAAGCCTAAGGGATACAGAGAGGATTTATATTGTAGGTTCCACATGCAAAGGGGACATGACCTGAACGCATGCTAGAAATTCAAAGGATTGATACAAGACTTGATTGATAATAAAACATTAGCAGTGGACAACCCCATAGCACCAAATAACCAGCAGATGGGGGTCTTCAAGGATCATTTTCTTGCCCATGAGGCACAAGCAAAACCCCTTCAGGTCAATGAGGTGTGACAGAATTTCCCCATGCAAGGGTATGTGGGAATGATCAGCATAGTGACCAGGAACAAGAAATACCCAGGAGTTGCCCCCGAGGCAGCCACAAGAGAAGTTCCAGCAACATCGCAACCTCAACAACACCCTATGTAGTTACCTCTGCCTAGACCCGAGGTCATGATACAGACCAAACTCACATAGATTTTATGAACCATGTCAGCTAGGCTCTCCATATATGAGCTCATATAGCAATTAGCGCCCCATTGGGAAGCTCTCATGGAGATTTTGAAATCCATCGAGTTGCAGCCCCATGAAGCGAATTCTTTCAATAATTTTGTGGGACATGTAAAATGATGCATGGAGTTGGTCATCATTACCTTTCGAGAAGATGAAGTTAAATTAGTATCTGATGACATGGTAGATCCACACCTGCACGTTATCACATGGGTCAATGGGATCCCATATAAGAGAGTGTTGGTATACACTGGCTCGTCTAGTAACATCATTACTACAACAGCATTGAAACATCTGAAGCTGCTAGCCTATCATATCACCGCTTCCACTTAAACACTGCGAGCATTCAATGATGCAATATGCTCGACAGTTGGCACAATTGTTCTACCCGTTCAGGTAGGACAAAATACGATACCTACATTGTGCCATATTTTGGAAGGCGAGATGGCGTACAACATATTGCTAGGGTGACCATGGATCAGGGACATGAAGTGTGTCCCTTCGATAGCTCACCAATGTTTGAAGTATGCATTTGAAGGAGAAGTACATGTAGTCCTAGCAGAATTAGAACCCTTCAAATATTGCAATGTGATGCAATTGATGCCACAATCGACCCTCCCATCAATGCACTTGGATTTCCAATTAAATCCATCTAGATAGGGTCCAATGTCGTGGGCACCACTGGTGACTAATCCATCAAAACCCTATCCAGGTACATCTTCATTGTCTGCTGCTTCACTACCAACACCACCTATCATGGCTAAATAAAAGGACAAAGGGAAACAAATATTGGAAGAGGTGTTGCCAATAATATCAACCATCTCAACAGAAGAGATACCTAGCACAATGGAAGCTGAGGCTCCTAGCCCACCCAACATGGAATGGACTCCAGAAGGGCTTTCGTTCCCTCCCTCTCAATCACCAACAATTACTATTGAAATGGCCAACACGGGCCTGGGGGAGTATCTACTACGGAATGTTGTAGCAACACCCATGCTAGAGTCAGTGCAAGACATAGGGAGACCTCGCCTCCCCATCGAGACAGTTGTTCCTTTAGGCTACCCACCGAACTAGACCAATTTTGTGTATGGGGGCCTTGACCATGGTGCTGAGCCATGCATGCAAAATGACAAGGATGAAGAGCCTTTTGCAGGAGATATCAACTATCTGTCTAACCTAGACTTTGCTCTGAAATATTTTGGCCAATGCAATTGGCATGGATACGGGCTAGGCAGGTATGAGCAAGGATTGCGTGTCCTTTGCTAGCCAAGATACCAAATGCCTTATGACAAGTTGAGAGTAGGGTTCAACCACCCCCTGCCCTTAGACATCTTGGTGGAAAACATGCAAGGCCTAGGAATAGGCAACAAGGGTGGATTGGCATCAGATCCTTATGCCAACCCAAACACAACATATACATTGGGAGATTACCTCCCATGGTCAACAACCACCCTTGGTAACATCAATAATCCTTCTCCTTTTCTAGAGAGAGGTGAAATTTTGGAAAGTCATTTTCAAGGAGAGCATAAACAATGTCTAGAAAGATCTTCGAAGGATGAAGCAGAACATGAACTAGTGTCATATGTTTCCCTCGGATCCGATAGTGATCACTCATAAGAGGTTCCCATGAATAATTAGCAAGAGATATTTTTAAATCTGTTCCCTCTAGAGGCTCCAATCAAGCCAGTGCTGTGTCAAGAGAATCAGGTCCCCCCACGGAGCGTGGACCAACAACAATGGGACTAGATTAATTTGCTAGAACAAGGTGAGCCCTTAATCTTGCAAGCAGTTGTTGAAGAAAATGAACATTTTTGGATCTTTGACAATGATTCGGAAGATGAAATTGAAATGGCCTATCTCAACCACATGTGACAAATGCAACAAAGACAACAACTGCAACAACGGCATCCCTTAAATATTTATGACTTATTTGCACAGATGGGCATACGGCCAGGGCATGAGTGGTATGTACACCTAGTAGGGTGGGACCAAGTGTTGGATCCATGGCTCCAAGTTTACGATGAGCAACGTCCACCCCAAGACCCTATAATGACATTAGTGCCAAGAGAAGACCCTGTCTTCCTATTAGCACATAGGGCCGATCTATTCATGCCAATACATACAAAACCAGATCCAGAACATAGAGAACATCCAGGATGTTTGAGTCATCACACGCGCAGTAATGGAGACCAAGTTCATTTTATCCACATGATCTCCATTGACTTGATCGCACCCATCCGTAATCCAGCCAATTTGGCACGGTCCTTGCATCTAGACATAGATGCCATCGACTAGGATCACGTCAATTCACCTCCATCCCCATCAGAGTACTGGAATTTCGATAAAATGCCTCATTTTACCCCAGGGACAACTCAGGATATCTTTCAGGCTGAAGAGGAACCTGAGGTTCCCAATGCAGATTTAAATTTAGCTACTGATATCCATTTGATCCCAACTCCACATCAGTTGGAGGACGGATCCCACATGTCGGTCAAGGAAACGACTGATGTAGACATCAACTTAGATCCAAGGAATCAACAAATTATCAAGCTGAGGGTAAGCTTATCCCCTAAAGAGCAAGCCAACTACATTGCCCTTCTCAAATAGAAGAAGGAGGTTTTTGCATGGTCATACAGAGACATGTCGAGGCTAGATCCATAGCTAGTCATGCATAATCTGACGCTTGATCCAACAATCAAGCTAGTTAAGAAAAAACTACATAATATGCACCCAACAGTGGCATTGATGGTCAAAGACGAATTGCAAAAGCTATTGGATGCACAGTTTGTCATCTATGTGGATTATCTACCATGGCTATCCAACATGGTGCCCATCAAAAAGCCCGATGGGAGGATTTGCATATGCACTGATTTTCGAGATCTAAAAAAAGGGAGTCTTAAGGATGATTTCCCCTTGCACAGTATCGACGTGTTGGTAGACGCTATAGTAGGTCACAAAATGCTATCCCTCATGGATGGTTTCTCGGGATACAATCAGATTCGTATCAATCCCAAGGATCAACTAAAAATGGCGTTCACAATGCCTTGGGGGACATTTTGTTATAAGGTCATGCCTTCTAGCCTTAAAAATGTTGGTGCCACATACCAACGTGCCATGACATACATATTCCATGATTACATGCATAAAACTTTGGAAGATTACATGGATGATTTGTTAGCCAAGTCTCTTTTGCACTCAGATCATCTCGATGACTTAATTAAGATCCTCGATCGCCTCATGGAGCATAAAGTCAGACTGAATCCCAAGAAGTGCGTATTTGGCATCACATATGGAAAACTCTTGGGTTTCATAGTCTCAAAGTGAGGTATCGAGGTGGACCCAAAGAAATTCAAGGCAATCCTTGAAATGGTTCCCCCAACTACCATTAAGCAGCTCAGAAGTCTGCAGGGAAAGGTCGCATCAATTAAGTGCTTCATAGCACAACTATCTGACAAGTGCCGACCCATGAACAAATTATTGCACAAGGGGGCCACATTTCACTAGGATGACGAGTGCCAGTTAGCCTTTGACGACATCAAACAATACTTGGCTTCGTCGCCAGTATTGGCACCACCTAGACCAAGAGTGTCGTTCTACTTATACATCTCGACTACTGAGGTGGAACTGGGTGCCATGTTGGTCTAGAAGAATCAACTTCACAAAGAATAGGCTACTTACTATCTTAGCCACACCCTAGTTAGTTATGAAGTTAACTATGCATATGTCGAGAAACTCTGCTTGGCAGTGGTGTTTGCTACCAAAAAGCTACGCCACTACATGCTGAGCAACACTACGTATGTTGTGTCTAAGGATAATCCATTGTAATACATGATGAGTCATACTTATCATAGTAGTCGCATGGCAAAATGGATCATGTTGTTGACAAAATTTGACATAGAATTTATCGAACAAAAATATATCAAAGGACAGGTCATAGCCGATCAACTAGAAGAGGCTCCTCTTGAAGACGATCAACCTCTAGTCATAGAACTACCCGATGATGGGGTCTTCCATGTCTCAAAATCACTAGATTCTGATGAGCCTGAGTCACAGGCTGACATAACCATATTTTTTGATGGTTCTAAATGTGAGCAAGGTGGGGGCGCAAGAATAGTATTCTTCACATTGCAGGGCGCTCCAATGCCGCTGTCATTTAAATTAAATTTCCCATGCACCAACAATAATGTAGAACATGAATCCTTGCTCATAGGTCTTCAGACAACAATCACCATGAACATCAAGAGACTAAACATCTTTGGTGATTCGTTGTTAATTGTCAATCAAGTCAAAGGGGTATTCCAATGCAAATGCCCAGTTCTGTAGGCTTATAAAGCCCTTGTGGACAAATTCCTAACAAAATTTGAGTGGTACGACATCGAGGCACTCCCTCGGTCATCGAATCATTTTGCAGACACAATGGCCTCCTTTGGGTCACTAATTTTGCAAGACCTTTTCGGTGATATGACAACCATTCAAGTCAAAACCCTATCATAATCCATGATGGAGTGTGCAAGCTTTGACTTGACGTCAGGAATCCACATGATCCAGATTGAACCATCCTCAGATAAGTTCTCTCGAATCCACAATCATCTGAAACATGCCAACTAGGGGTCCTTGTTTTCCCCTACTCCCATTAATACCAACACAATGCTATTCTTACAAGTTTTATCCCGCTCAGCATTTGCTAGGGATGAACTTCAAGAGGGATTGGCTATTCATACTATCGAGGTTTCTGATCAACAGGACTGGTATTTATCCATTAGAGACTACCTCAAGTTAGGTAATCTCTCGCTTGGATTGACACATGCCACAAAATGAGCATTCAAGTAGAAAGGGCTAAGTATGTCTTGATAGGAGACATTCTATATCGTCGTAGCTATGAAGGAATCCTCTTTCGTTGCTTGGACCAGCAAGAGTCCACTTGGGCAATCGCCCAAGCGCACGATGGTACATGTGGTGGCCACTTCAGTGGTATGGCCATCGCAAAGCGCATTCTTCGCATGGGCTATTATTGGCCATCTTTATAGCAAGATTGTTGCACATATGTCAAGAAGTGCGTGAAGTGTCAACACCATGCCAATTTGACACATGTACATTCCCAAGCCTTGCAGATAGTCCAGTTCGCTTGGCCATTTTTGCAGTGGGGATTCGATCTAATTGGAAAGATCTCCCCTACGTTGTCACGCCATCACATGTTTATCATAATGACCACAAAGTATTTTACCAAATGGGTGGAAGCAATTTTGCTTACCTCTACGATAGGACCCCGCATTGTGGAGTTCATTTTGCATAACATCATATGTCATTTTGTTATTTCATCCAAAATAGTCTTGGATAATGGGACACCATTCAAGAACAAAGACGTGCATGCTTTGAACACAAAGTACAAAATTCAAAATAATTTTTTGACACCCTATTATCTGCAAGCGAATGGGCAAGAAGAAGCATCAAACAAAATGCTAGTTGCCATCCTTAAAAATATGGTCGCAGACAGTCATAAGGATTGGCACATCCAAATCCCACTTGCCCTATGGGCTTATCGCACTAGCATTCGGACGCCCACTGGGGTAACTCTATTTTTGCTTGTGTATGGCTCCGAGGCAGTCATGCCTCTAGAGTTGGAAATTTCTTCCCTACGCATATCAATGCAGGAGTTCATCGATGATGACACTGCGTGGCAGGCCTGGTTAGACCAGTTTACGTTGCTTGATGAACAACGCATTAATACTCTCGAGCATTTACGTATCTATCAAGAGCAACTTAAGAAATCTTACAACATGAAAGTTCACCTGAGGGACTTTCGGGTTGGTGATTTGGTTTTGAAGGAAAACCAACAGAACTCTAGTTTGTCGTCCCACCTAAGGGACAGATTCATGGCAAATTGGATAGGTCCATATGTCATTGATAGCAAAATATGACCCAAGACATACCGGCTAGCTTCTCTTGATGGAATCAAGGAAACAGAACCCTTGAATATCAGTCATTTGTGACCATTCCACATCTGAGAGAGCCATACCCCAAAATGCTCCAAGGATTCCCACAATCGCTTGGTCAATCCCAAAAATGCTCCAAGGATTCCCGTAATCGCTTGGTCAATCCCAAAAATGCTCCAAGGATTCCCACAATCGCTTGGTCAATCCCAAAATGCTCCAAGGATTCCCACAATCGCTTGGTCAAAAAAATAAAAAAAAAATAAAAATCCAAAAATCATCAAAAACAACAAAAATTTGCATCTCATTTCCAGGCATGCTCAAATTCATCAATAAAAATCTCTTCTCAAATCTCATCTTCATATTCACAAAAGTCAATCCATCAAAAAAATACAAAAATATATAGCTGCATTAAGCATCGCATCCATACATTGCATATTTGTGGTCGTACAGGTCAAAGGCACCATAGGCTGTAATTGCTTTGCTAGTCCATCTTGTTCCACATTTTTCCATTTTATAAGCAATCCAAAAAACAACAAGAACATGCCATTTACTACCTTTTACCACACTAAATTCAGTTGTCTTTGAATGTATCAAGAGTTTTACTACCTTTTACCACACTAATTAGGTGATCCTTAGTACAGGTTTGGTTGATAGCCTATCTGGAACTGGCGGTATCTTGACAAATACCACATAAATAAACTCAATTGCACACACAGGGATGTGAAATAGCTTGGTCAAAGACAAGTCCGATTCATACCTTGTTCAAAAGTCTTGTAAGATAAAGTACAATCATGGCTAGTGAGTTAAAACCATCTGAGTCTCAAAAAACCTTAGCTACATTTCTAAACCAACTGCGCTACTTTTCATCCTTGCAATACCATCAAAAAATACAAAAAAAAAAAACCACATGTATACATGCAAATTCATTTACCACAGCAATCGCCTAACAGTGAAATCACAAAGTCCTAAACAGTCTATGGTGCCCTAACCAAACAACACAAATTTAATTCATCCATTACATTTTGCATATCACATATACATCAAAAACATTTGCATTCATCATAACATATGCATCCATCGAAATAAATTAACATGCATACATACTCATCACTCATCAAGCATAAAATCAAATCATCACTCCCATAAACAAAATAAAGTCATCTGTATATATCATCAAAAATTCCCACAGGCTACAATAACCAGTCATTTGACCCTGCATAATCCAAAAGCTCAAAATCCCCAAGCCTAAGGCATCGACCACCATGATCATGCAGGATCGGTGCGACGAGAACTACCCCCCATGGTGTGGGTCCTATGGGACCCCTCAGGGCGGCTGTTACTAGCCCCCGCATCATGCTTACTCGCCCCCCTCATCTAGTCACCTACGTTGAGAGGATGTTGACTACTCAGTCTCACTCCCTCTCAAGCGACGTGACGATCCGCCTATGTTGAATGTAGGGACCTACCCACCAAGGCGGCTAATATCTGCCTCTAGCTCTAACTACTGCTACAACAACTCCATATTTTACTGGCGATACATTGCCAAGTTCTCCTTGCACCGTGCCAAAGCCCTATCCTTCTCTACTAGCTACGTTCGTAAGAGATCCCTCTCTCATGCTGCATCAGTACCCCCATCCTATCGATGAGATGTAGCTAATGCATTCTCTCGCTCCACCAGTTGCATCCACAGGAGATCCCTCTCCTGTAGAGCTTCCCCCAACTCCTCATCATGCCTTCGTAGCAACCCTTCCAACCATGCAATCTCAGCATGTAACCCTAAATCCGCATCCACTTCATCTACCTGAGGCATGGGCATCTTTGAAACAGTAGCCTGCTCTGGCTCCCACTGCTCTACGATGTCCTGCATCTCTGGATGATCTGGAGCTCCAATATTCGCATCAATACCATCCACCTCTACCATATCTGCATCCTCCAATAGAGCTCCTGAGTCATCACCTGGTGCCTCGACACCCTCCCCACCTGTGGTAGCTGCCCCTACGCCTCCCAATGGCCCCTCGCCTCGCCATCGCCATAGTACCCACCATGAGTCATACTCAGTGGTAGTCCCGATGTCATCCACATTCGGGACATCGATCATCGTGTCTGAATCCTTGCCCAGTGGTGCGATGACCGGTCAGTCTAGAGTACTCTCATCCCCCTAGTGTTGATAGACCATGAGCTCACTAGGCAACCCCTAGTGCACCCCAAACTATCATGTCACCTAACTGTATGAGAAGAACTCATGCTCGTTCTTGTGCTGCCCAATCAACCATCGCTCTCTACGTACCCGTTGAAGCCACTCTCCAGCCTTCGACCAGGCTGAACAATCCCGATAAGGACACCAAACCACCTCCCCTAGAGTAAGCCAAGAGAAGGTATCGACATAGTGCCCTACGGAACCTTCCCACCGTCGACTCTACCCCTGTTCCCTGGACCGCCACCACAGAACTGCATAACCTATCTCCCTATCCTCCATCTTTGCCCGAGTCATCCATGGTAACCCGGATGGCCTCTCCATTGCTATGTGTTGCCAAGCCCAACACTGCAACAAGTAGCTACAACTAATCCCCTTTTGCTATCGATAGCGGACCTCATATAGCTCCCCATAGAACTACGCCAATGGTGTCTGTCCCCATCTCATGATAAACGATGCCTCTATCGGGCACTCTACCAACTGCCAAACCAAATCCAATAGGTTCCATGGGAACCTCGCCCCTGACGAGTCAGATAACAACATGTTGGACATGAGGCCCATAAGGAATGCATGCCTCACACCCAACACCCCCCTCTCCAGCCACCATCGGACCAAAATTCTGTCAATCTAGTAGTCACCCTCTGCCCTCTCTAGTGGATCCTCCACACCTAGCTCCTCCCCATGCCCAAAGCATCTCATAAATACAGTTGTCCATTGATCATGCGGTGATGTCCTGATCGGTAGTCCATCTATCGAAATCCACAGAAGTCGATAGATATCCTCCAAAGTCACAGTCATCTCCCCTATTGGGAGATGAAAGGTGTTGGTCCGTGGATCCCAAATATTGGTCAAGGCCATAAAATAGGCCTGATCTGCGACCAAAGGCTCTAGTCGAGCCACTTTCTTGAGACCAAGGGCATCAAGCCACTCCTAGTCAGCCTCAGTCAACCCCCCCATGCTTCAGTGAAAGCAGTGGGTACACGGTATCGGCTCCTAACAACCTACAAAAGAAAACAATTCAAACACATTAAAATCACAGAAAATAACTGTACAACAATAACATAAATATACAACATTGCCTACCAATGTACAGCAAAAAACAAACATAAAAATTCAAAAAAAAAATTAAAAAATTAATTTTTTAGTCTTAGGGTTTCTAATCCTAACTGATTAATTTAAAAACAGAACAAAAATTCAAAAAACAACAAAAATTAAGTCTTAGGGTTTTAGGTTCCATTTATTCTAGGGTTAAGCTATAAGGAAAATAAAAATTCTCTCCCTAGGTTTTGCGCTATGTTTAGTTGTACAGTAAGTCTTAGTTATCTTTAGCTCAGTTTCAGGGTTTAAGTTTTAAAATTTTGAAAAACATCATCACAAAAATAAATAAACAAAACACTTGTAGTTTTAAAACAAAAGTAATAATTCTAGGGAACACTTACTGGTCTCGCTTCGGCTTTGCCGCTCGAGCCGGTTTGTGCACTCATGATGGCAGGAAAAATTCAACAGTGCTTTGCTTCGCAGAATTAACCTCCTCCTCCCCAGAGCTCCAAATCGCAAGAAAAATCAAATGCAAATGATCCCAAACCCTAGATTTGGCCTTTAAATAGGCCTATTGAGCTTAAATTTGTCTTCCCCTGAGACAAGCGCTCTGGTTAGCGCTCGTCCCTCCCTGGGACGAATTCTAAGCTGGTATTCGTCCCACCTTGGGATGAATTCAGGCCAAAAATTTCAAAAAACATCAAAAATTGAACAAAAATGCATAAAAATAGCTAATAAACTTGCCCAATGCTATTGCACTTGACATCCCAGGCATGCAAAACCGACGTTGGGGTCACGAATTGTCACTATCCTACTCCCTAAGAAAGCTACTTTAGTCGAACCGCTCCACGGGAGGACGGATTTTTGCCAATTTTAGCTCCAAAAAGCATTGCAAAAAGGGTTAACACCCACCAAAAACAAGTCTAAATGTCAAAAAATTGCACATGCTTAAATGCTAAACCATCTAAAGGCACCATTGCAAAAGTCATCTTGGGTCAAGCAACTCGTCTCTTTTCTCACGAAGGTCATTCCCTCATCGATTCGTCGCTTGAGGGGGTAGTCACACTTAGTCACCAATCAGCAAACACACACCCAATTGAGGAAAACGACATGCATTCAAAGAATCATAGACAAATACAATTACGCTCCTGCTTGGGGCAATAAACAAGCAATAATCACAAATTGATCAAATACTTGGCATTCCCGAAGCATGAACACAAGGTTCCCCTATGGACAAAAGGTTGCGCTCTTTGCCTAATCATGATTGAATAATGTCCAAGCTCAAGTCACACCTCACCAAAATAGGTTAATACTTGAAATAAAATTCCTTAGCTCGTCAGAAGCAAGGATTCAAGAATGCATGCCCTTTCCATACTTGGGGCATCAAAAGTTGTTTAGGTTACCAAGAAACCCTAATCATTAGTGCTTTGGTTATCTATTTTTGCTCGATGTTGCGCCATGCATAGCGCATCCCAAAAAGGGGAATCTGTAGACACCAAAACAACACCAATCTGATTATGTGACTGTAAAACACTGATCGCTTTGACACACACAGCCCCCAAGACAGCCCTCAAAGGTTAAACAGTGGTCCTAATCACTTTTGTAGCAATTTTGGAAGGTCAGAAGGCAATTTGGCACATTCAAGCACTTTGCTTAGTATCCGTCCCGCCTAGGGACGAATTCAAATTGGGATCTGTCTCAACCAGGGATGAATTCAAAATTTGCTCTAGGTCAGGACGAATTCCAGGTTTAATGGGCAAAAAGAAAAATGGCACCAAGTGGCAGTCGAGGACAGTCAATTAATGCCTCCTACCTTGCATGCGTGTGTAGGTAAGCAGAGTGGGCGTTAGAGGACTATCACAAGGGTAGTCATGGAAGCCCAAGTTAGGGAGGAGTCTCCTCCCTCTTGAGAAGGCATGGCCGCCACATGGCACCCTTGCATGCCCCTCCAAAAGAGACCCCTTGGGTCTATAAAATGGTGAACCTTCTCACCCAAACAAAAGACAAGTTGGAGGCATTTTCAAGCAACGAAGTGCTGCCAAATTGATATCATACTTTTACCTTTTGATTCACGTCTTCCACATCCTTGATCTCTTTTGCAAGGGAGGTCATTGGGTGTCTATTGGAAGTGTGAATCCGGACCCAAAACCCGACATTTGACCACATTGATCTACCAATTCGTCGACAACCCATCATAAGAGATTTTTGGCCCATCCCGAGTGGATTGGTGCCAAAATCAAGTTCTAACGATGGGTGGCCCGCCTAGGCACCCCGCACTTCTTAGTTTCATTTTAATTTGTTCTTTCATCATTTGTTTATCTTCCATTCCATTATATGTTGTTTAGATAGGTTATAATTTCGATTTCATAAGACTTTGATCAAATATTATTATGTTTTGTCGCTTTTGTTGTCCTCACTAATTTGCAGGTAGCGACGTCAAATTCCCGTTGATGGAGGTCAAATTGGAGAAATCCGACCATATGGGTCATCCCAAAATGCCCCCAATTAGCTAACCCCTATGTTTGTAGGTCTTCTGGAGATCTCGAGATGCAAAATTTGGGAAACATCACTTCGGCGCTTTGTCGTAGGCGAATTCGTCCTACCCAGGGACGAATTACAATAGAATCCATCCTAACTAGGGATGAATTACAGTAGAACTCGAATCAACAGTGTGTCTGACTATTTCGATGGCAGTGGCCCTCTGGTAATGTTCTCTGGTCTCTGTCAAATTTGCAGGTTACTTGGAGTCATTTTATTCACTGGTTTAGCTAATCTTATGCATGCATCCTCCATTGGTTTTTAAGATCAAAGGCTTCATCTTTTGTCACAGGTGCTACTAATGACTTGTTGTGTCTTTGAATGCAAGAGGAGCAGTAAGGATCAAGGATTCATCAACACCAGTGACGGCAACACTTTGGCCTGCCCATTTCAAATGTGGGCACGCGGAAGGAGGAACACTAAGTCATGATTGTAACCAAAACTCTTTTAACACTCCTAGCCCCTGAAAAGGGAGGAGGCATATTTGTAACCAATATTACGAGAGTTAAATAAAAAGGGTTGTGTTTTCTATACTTTTGTTTATCTCTGTTCAATTTGTCTCTTTCATTTCATGCATTTCACATCTTAGGACTTAAGCGTTCATTTTGTTTTGCATTGCATAGCTTTAGTGTTTCTTTTTTGTTTTTGGAATCTCGTGCTTTCAATACCTAATATATTTTAATGTCTAGATATCGATCTAACCAAAGCCTCCACCATAATAATAAACAAAAAATGGGACAATGGATCTCCTTGTCTCATCCTATGACAAGAATGAAATAATCCATCTGGATATCCATTTAAAAGAATCAAAAACCAGACGGTCGAAAAGTAACCTTACACCAGGCTGATCCAATCTTCACAAAATTTGAATTTTATTAAAACTATAACTAAAAATGACCAAGAAACCTGACCATAGGCTTTATTAATGTCCAACATTAGGAAAAACCAGCCCATCCACTCTTATACACTGAGTGTATCAATTCATGAATCACAATAGCACTATCAAGAATTTCATAACCCAGAATAAAGGTACTCTGAACAACATCAATAATCATAGAAAGGAGATGGTTGAGTCTATTAGCAATAGATGTAGATAATATCTTGTAAACAGTGTTGCAAAGACTAATCAGTTTGAAGTTGTTGATATAAGAGGTCGAGTATTATTTAGGAATGAGAGCTAGGAAAGTCGCATTCACCACTTTTAGAATAAACATAGAGCACTGAACATATCTCATCGCCTCATAAACATCAACCTTGCAAATATTCCAGTACTTATGAAAAAATACCGAGGGAAATTCGTTAGGTCCAAGCACCTTAAGGGGACTCATACCCTTAATAGCTTCAATAATCTCTTCATCAAAAAAGGGGTCATGAGCCACCTATTCCATTCTTCAAAAAATAATGAAGGAATAGCATCCAGTATCCCATCTTCAACAGAGAGGTCACGACCAAACACCGAGCAAAGTAAGTTACTAAAGAAGGCAACCGCTTCCTCACGAACTTCCAAAACTCCTGAGGCAACACCACCATCGCTCTTCACTATCTCACTAATTTTATTATGCCCTCTCCTTCTCATAGTATAAGCATGAAAAAATTGGGAGTTACGATCCCCTTCTTTAAGCCACAAATCCCTTAATTTTTGTTTCCATAACAATTCCTCTTGTTCTTGTTTGTTGTGATAATCCACAAATAAAAATTGTTCCTCTTTCAACAATGCTTCAGAACACCCTTGAAACTTCATAGCATCTTCAACAGAGAGGTCACGACCAAACATCGAGCAAAGTAAGTTACTAAAGAAGGCAACCACTTCCTCACGAACTTCCAAAACTCCCGAGGCAACACCACCATCCCTCTTCACTATATTAATAATTATATTACACCCTCTCCTTCTTAGAGTAGAAGCATGAAAAAATTAGGACTTATGATCCCCTTATTTAAGCCACAAATTCCTTGATTTTTGTTCCTAGAATAATTCCTCGTGCGCTTGTCTATTGTGATAATCCCCCAACAAAAATTGTTCTTCTTTCAACAATGCTTCAGAACACCCTTGAGACTTCATAGCATCCTGAATGACTTGTAGCTGATCTTTAAGTCTTTCCTTCTCTCTGAATACATTTCCAAATGAAAATTTGTTCCACAATTTGAGGTAATTTCTAAGCCTCCTAATTTTATTAGTTAACCGAAGCATACCAAAATCCTCGATCTATTCCTACCACCAATATTTCAACCGATATTCAATGTTAGGATGAAAACACCACATGAATTTGTCATTATTAGACCTACCTAAATATCATATTTTTAATTACTTCACTTATATATTTATTATAATATTTCAATTTTAAAATTATATTACATTAAATATACTATTCAAATATATTTATTATATAGAAGTTGTTTGAATGGATTTTTAAATGTAAATTAGGTAGAACAATGATAATTATATTCCTTAAAGATATATTTTTTAACTTAATTATATATTAATTTATTGAAGTTATAATAAAAAATAGGAAAATTTACATTTTATGGAATATGCAATAAATATGTTTAATATATGCAATAAATTATTAAGAAATTATGTATTACTTAGAAAGGACTATGTAATTTATGTTATGATAATTAAAACACTATTGACTTAGTTTACAAAGTAGGAAAACATAAATGGATTAGGTATATTAAGATAATTGGATGAATTATAGTAAAACATTTTATATTCAGGGCCACCTTATATTGGTATATATAGTTTCTATGTATCAACCTGTAGCTATTTTTATGAAGGTCATGATAGAGGTTATCATTATTAGTTTTATGGAGCTAATTATTATGGGATATCCATTAATAGGGAATATTCAATTTTGTGTTTTATTTTTACCCTTGTTTTATCTTCAAAATTGATGTTGAAAAATGTTCATATTTCACTTTTAATTGAAATGTTGAAAAGTGATGTTTTATTTTATACTTTGTGACTATTTATCGAGTGGGACATTTTCCACCTTTGGATATAATCCATGTAATGTTATAATATTAAATAACATGTCAGTCTCATGGGCATGTAATTTTATCATAGGCATTATTTTACTCACACTTACACATCATTTTGTATATTAGTTGGAGACCATTTAATTCTCAATAAGCTATATTTTTATCCAAGTAAATCATGTCAAATGATTATATTTATTTATATTTATCTTTTATTTTCATTTTGTACCTAGGTGTTTAACCATATGAGTTTTAGCATGGTTCTTAGGTGCATTAAAAGTTGATATCAAGGAACAAAAAATCAAGGGATTACAAGCTAACAAGCACTAAATATAGGATAAAATTTTAATTCAGAAATAACTTCCTCGAATGAATTTGATTTGAATAAAAAATTATATAAAGGATTCCAATATCAAGAGCAATTTTTAAAACTGATTTGAGATCAAAATAATATCATTTAAGCACTAATACATGGATATACACTGAGAATAGCTAGTAATAATTTGAGGATAAGTTAACCAAATCAAGCCCAAATTATGTGATTATTTATATTGGTCAAATAAGACTTAGAAGGTTATGATTGAGATAAATGTTATCCTAATACATCATATATAGTTCCTATTCCTCCTAAAATATCTAAACTATATAATATTTAGACTTTAGGTTCATGATATCATTTTACTTTTTCCTACTAAAGCTTAGATCAACTGTAATGCATAACTATCTAGCCAACAACCCATGTTTGCAATATGGTGAGTTCACATATGCAAGATGTTCTAAAACTAATTTAGAAAATTTTCCAAAGGAATGTGAGTAGGGAAAATAAATTATACCACTCATAGACATTGTAGAAAGCTAAAGAAATTGTATTTTAATTGTATATCTTAGTGAAGGCCAAGTTCATATTCACAACTCATGTAGTTTGTTTATTTTGGTGAAATATAAAATTTAAATGACTCATTTGTTGTTTTTCTTTCTAAAATGTATTTTTATATTAAATCATTATATTAATTATCACTACATAAATCTACTTTCTAATTATTTTACTATTTTACTTTCATTATATTCATTTTTTGAGATTATGCATAGTTTAGTATTTAGTGCTTAGAAACTAGTAAGTCCATGCTAGTAACAAATAATAGTCTAGTACAATAATTACTTATAGATTTATTTTAAATTTTTAGCTTTATAAATATTATATCAATCACTTATAGATTTTCATCATTCAGTAAATTTAGGAATAAAGGAATATTTTGATCAAAGAAGGTTTCACTCAAAGCTACTGACTAGTTCATACTAGTCTAAGTGAATTTAAGATAGATGTTACTACTTCAAACTCATCTAAGTGAATTTAAGATAGATATTAAAAAATGATATATACAAGATTCCAGTAATGGAAACTATGAATTAAATAGTATGTTGATCAGGCTTGTTCCTCTATACATTGGATCTTCTTCAAAAATATCATCAGGATTCTAATTATAAAAGAAGAAATCTACTATTCTCTTCATATACTTAAATTCCTTCATCATATTGAATTGATCACAATGATATGATTGTAATATTTATTAATTATGTATCTGTATTATCAACAAAACAAGTATCACTATATAATAATTATTAAATTTTAAAGTACTAAATTAGAATTATTATATTGATTTAATTATGCTTGACATAAAAATATAAGATAATTATAATTTTAAATATATTATTTTAAGAAACATAATTTATTTAGAATTAAATCTTACTTATGAATGGTATTTTAGACATGATATTTGCATTTTTTTAATTTTTTTATTTTTTTTGAATTTAGATTGTGGAATCGATAGCCACCACGAATCCAGCTTTTATATGACTGCCACAGTATTTTGGGCTGTCCTTCCCAAAAGCTGCCATACATATCTTTGCGTTGTCTACCTCAGAAGCCGCCACACAGATCTTGAAATCCGCCCCTATAACCACCATGCCACAATCATTTTAAACCTTTCACGCTGCTGAAAGCACCAGGAAAGAGACAAGCATTCCTAAGAAAGAGACAAGCATTCCTAGATTTGAACCTTGGACCTCTACCCCTTATAGGTTTGGATGATATTTTTAAGTAAAAATTATCTGTGCCCTTTTACAATAAATCTTGCTTCTACTTTCTGTCAATCCATTGGTGTCGTTTTGGTTGATCCATCCAAAACCAGGCCGTTCAGAAACCTAAATGAATTTTTTCTTTATCGCATGGATGGATGAAAAAATAAGTCTTATAGCCAAAACTGAAAAAAAAAAAAAAAACTAAAATATTAGACTCATTATGGAATATTGTTAGTGCAGCACTTCAAATATTGCAGCACTTCAAAATCATTTATCTGGCTGCCCAAAAAAAATTACATAGTGTTCCAAACAACATACGAATTTATTGTTATTACTTATGCATAGAAAGCAAACAAAGTTTTTGAAGAGTATGATATTTCCTCTCCTTGTTAAATGGAAATCAAAGCTTTAAAACGAATTGAGTGTGAAACAATCCAAAGCACCAGCAGAGCTACTACTATTATTCATATAGAAGTATAGCTTCTATCACTGGCGTTTAAAATCAGAGGGAGATTCATGAATTGACTGATGTCTATGCAGTGTTGTTATAAAGCAAAAGCTTCTCGATTACGTCCACATGACTCATGAGCATACGCCTACAACAGTATCGCGTCAATTTTAAATAGTCAAGAGCGTCTCCTTCTTTGTAATTGGCATTCAGCAACTCCAAGTATGTGTCCCATTTGTCTCCCACCACCTTACCGCAGGTGAAGCACCGCACTGGAATTATCATTCTCAAGACTTTTATATCACTGCTAGCAAAATATCAACAGAACGAAGAACACCCAGTAATTCCGAAGCGATCACATCTGCGGAGTTAATCTGGGTATTTGACTCTCTCTGTGCTGAAGAAGATGCCGCTGCTATGAATTTCACCGGTGTTAATTATATTAGAGCGGAGTTAGACGAAGGGTCTCGTTTTTTGGCAGTTACACGGTTTTTGTAACGGTCTTGATTGATCTCACATTGGGAAGGTGTTACTCATACATAAGACTATAAGGTTATCTCTATTCACAAGTCCTTGATATCTTTATAAGGAAGATTTTATATTTATCACGTTTAATCTGATGTCGCATAACCAAATATATAAAATGATAGGCATTGTGTTATTTCAATCCTGTATTGGTTTGGTTGTTTTATTTTCAAAATGTATTGCTGGATCGAAAAACTATATATTGGCAACCTTGAAGACTTTATTTTTCATCAAAAGAAGAAACAAGTTTTAAAAGATGATAAAATGTTAAACTTTTTACTAATGTTATAAAATTCTAAAACTTTTATACTTTATTTTATATTAAAACTTTTAACTTTATAAATCATTTTAATTTTATAAATATATTTAAAAATTATTTCATTTTATTTATTTTAATAATATTAATAACAAAAATAAATATTTATAAATAATTTTGATAATTATTTAAATAATATGTTAAAACCAATTAAAAAGAAGCTTTTGGTGACTCAATGTGAATGTCAATATCAATAAGGGTAGGACGGATTAATGTTTTTTCGAGTTAATTTCCAACCAAAACATAAAATATTACCTTTCCCTTCAATTACACTCTCTTCCTTGCCTTTCTTCTCATTTTCCTGCCACAAATCAAACTGAATTATCCTTCCAGCATTATTTATTTATTCATTCTTATCGTCCAATAAATGGAAGTGGCTTTTTCCACCGTCAACGTTGTTAACGTCGACAGACGGGCAGCAAGTCATCTGACGAGTTTGAAAATTTGGTGAGACAAACATTACACCCTTCCAACGCGAATGTCAATTTCTATGTGGGGAGGACGGCTTATTGTTTTTTCCACCATATTTCTAACCAATAATTATATTTCTGCCATGGACGTGGAAGAGACTGGATCGAATTGACCAATTGTTTTTTTTATTATTATTATTCAAAGCGAACGTCCTACGGCATTGAGGGTAGCAATTTGAATGTACAATGGTTAGAAGATCCAAGGTAAACCTTCTCTGAAAAGTAGAAAAAGAAGATGGACCATGAGTGATGGCGAAGAAACACTCTTACATAGACAATATTAGTAGGATTCATGTCCGTGTATATGCGTATTTAGTTATATATCTCATTCTACATAAATAGAGACGTTTTCTTAATTGGTGTTGGTTGGAGGAACAAATTTTCACCATGAAAGATTAAAAGCAATATGGATAGACTTAAGGGAGATAGATTTTGAATTCAAGTTTTTGTTCATGATCTTAATTCTTTTTGCTGAAGTAGAATGTAAAATAAAAATTTTGACTTCGTTATTTAAATTTAAGTCTCTAACAATTCAAATGTCTCTACAAAAATTATGTGTTTATTTTATTTTTTATATTTTATATTTTTTTAATTAACTACCTATCCTCCTCACTCTCACATATATAGATAAAATAGCAATAAAGTAGATTGAAGAGTTGTACATCCACCTCTAAAGAGGTCACCTTTGGACTCTTTAGAAATGTTCTTTATCACTTCGATCTTCTAGAAGAATGAAGGCCATACACGCATACGTTTGTTAACAAATCACCTTGCATATATTTATGACGATGCTCTATATGTTTCTATAGCTCAATTATTTAGTTCGTTATCATAGGGGTGCATATAGAGTATTTTTTACAATTAGTCCAACCGCAACAAGGAAAATTGGGTTAAACACTAGTATATTTTGAAAGGCTTTAATAAAACAATACACGTTTTTTTTGTCTTTTTAATATATTAATTTGTCTTGATGCATCAAAATTTTTGTAATATTTTTTTTTAATCATATATATTTCTATTAAAGAACAATTTGATTATACTCTTTATGGCATGTGACTTATTTTCTCTCTCATGGATTTGATATTTTAGCCATTCCTACACTCATACATTATATTGAACTGGACAAAACCTTTAGGTTTGATTATGATCCGATTATAATCCTCTTTTTACTATTTTGAATATACCATATGTAAATTTTGGTAATAAGGAGAGCCTCATTCCATACTAACCTAAAAGCAAGGTTAAATACATGGTGAAGTTCGTTAATTAATTTAACATGGTTCTTTTCCAATTGACTCCTCATTATACCATAGAATCCAAGGGGATAGATATTCAAATAGCACTAACATCTTCAAAATATTGCATAATTCAATATATTTTAAGTTATGGCCTTCAAAAATACATGTGTAACCAATTTGAATGCATTTTATCTAGGGAAGTTTTACCCCTAGCTATGGTTTTCATAGGGTAGTGTGAAAATTCTATTGTTTATCTAAGAAGAATGAAGAATGGGTTTTCTTGAATGCAAACACCAAGGCACAATCTTATGTGTCAAAGGGATTATTAGGGCTATCAAAAGAAAGAAGGCACAAAAGTGTTACTTTGATACTCCATTACCTTAGGTTCTCCATATGGGTGTAAAGGATGGAGACATAAGGTTTTCCCCTTTGTTCTCATTACCCCAATTTCTATTAAGATTTCATTATCTTTTGTCATCCATAGTATTTTGTAGGCTTCACAATACATTAATTCATGGATCCGATTGAAAGGCAATAGTATTTAGGATGGGATTTTCATGAATTCTATGAATATTTGTTGTTCCCCTATCCTGAGTAGTCAGGGAGTCCCTTTTCCCAAATACCTTACATGCATACACAAAAATTCTATAGAGGGGTATCTCTACAATGGCTAACTTGTTTTCCTGGTAGACTAGAAATTGGAATCCCTATGATTATATCAAATTCAAGTTTAAACTTACCTCTTTCAATAAGGAAATATTTGAGGTAGATAAAGCAAATATACTTAATTTATACTTCATAATATCATAGTGCACTCCCAATGTCCTTGGTGGAAGGATTAGCACTTGTATCTAGAAACACCCCTCCTTAATTATAATGCCATATTAGGTTAGAAATGGCTATCACCATCCTTACCCATGGTTGAGAAACTAAATGCTCATTGGGGCCTCTCTTCACCTAGATATATTTGGACCCATTACTTTCATAAATACTAGTCTTATATATTAAATGCATACAAGTTTTTTTACCTAGATTTTAAGTCACCAATACCTCCTACTTGGTAAATGACTTATCTACATTGGGGGTACCAACCCACTGTGTCTATTCTACCATGAACCTAAAGATATTCTTCATTTATTTTAAATATTTCATAAGTTTTAGGATGCTTGAAAGTGGATTTTTCTTTCTTCCAACCTTTTCTTCCATAATGGTTCATATGACAACAAATTCTCCTTGAAGTATCTTCTCTCATTCCTTTGGTATTTTTGGAAATTTGGCACCTCTTCAAGATTAAAATTTTGTTTCCTTTATATAAAGCTATAAATGATTTCTTCTTTTCTCATACCTTTGTTTTACTACTCTATGGTGTTTTTTACAAGGTCAATGTAGTTTCTTTTGTGTTGCAGATTTCATTATAGGCCAACAAAGTGATATTGAAGTTGGGCCATTTGTAGGATTTGATTGAACAATAAGAATGTTACTTGCACTACTTTCTTACACTATCCATTTCCCTAGCTAGATATACAAAGCTTGAGGTTGAATGTGATAGGTCTGGACATTAAGATAACTCATCCTCTGCATTAGGTCAAAACACATACTAAAGGTGGGAAGTTATGGGGTGAGCAATCTATCAATAACAAGCCTTCATAGTCTTGGTAGATGTGATACAAATATTTTATTTTCTAAGGTATGTTTGATCTCCATTTTTATGGACAATTAATGTCTATTTAGGGAGAATTTATCCACTCATTTTTTGCTTGTAAAATTATTATATTTTAGTTAATATAAAGGTCTTTTCAATAAAAAATGTATGTGTAAATATAAAATAAAAATAATTGAATAAATATGAGTGGACAAGAAAAATATATTCTATAATATATCCATAGATATCCAAATAGAGTATGGTTGGTTGTAAGTCATTAATAGTAGGAAAGATAAAGCCAATGCTATGTCCAATTTTCTTTGTTATGAGAGAAGTTGTATAATATTAATTATTACCTTTTAAAATGTATGTAAGTTATAGCAATTTTGGTTTTCTTAGCCATTCCCCTTGTATACCAAAGAAGATAGAAAGAGCTTCGCAGCTGGGATAGCTTCGCTGAGGGGAGGAAGAATAGAATGAAAAGAACTTCGGGCCCGAGGCATTTCAAAAGGTTACTTCGGGTAGAAAATCAGCGAAGCAGTTTTGCCAAAGAAAAACACGAGGAAGGCGCCAGAAAAAGCTTCGCACCCGAAGCATTCCCAAAAGCGTTTCGGGCGAAAGTTTTGCGAAGTGACTCTCCTGTCGAAAAGAGAAAATCCAAGACGCAAGGCGAATTGGCTAAGGCAAGAAAAGGACTTCGGGCCCGAAACATTTCCAGTGATCGCTTCGGCCCCAAATTTTGCGAAACAGTTTTGCCGAAGAAAAACACGAGGAAAGCGCCAAGAAAATCTTCGCACCCGAAGCATTTCCAAAACTACTTCGGGTGGGAACCTAGCGAAGAGATATTCAAATGACAACTCCGCCCGAAGAAGGAAGGCCCAAAAATCAAATTCCAAAGTCGCTAAGGTAGAAGAACTACTTCGGACCCGAAGCATTTCCAAAGGCTACTTCGGCCCAAAAACTTGCGAAGCAGATCTCGAAGCAAACATTGAAAAATGCTTCGCCAGAAAGTCACCGAAATACCCACCTCGGGCCCCTCCACCTGTGAACCATTTTTGCTTCGGCCGCAAGCCTCCCGAACCATAGTTTCAAAGAAATATCACGGCGAAGCATTTCCTTGAGGCATAGGCGAAGTAATTCAACCAGTGAAGTAGTAGAGCATGAAGGGCCCCACCAAAAGAGATCTACTTTGGCACTCAAACCTCCCGAAGTTGTGCCACGAAGCTCAACTATCCGAAGTACCAAACTCAGAGGAAGGATCTGCTTCGGCCCAAACCCACCGTGAAGCAGAATTGCAAGAAGAGATCCAGCGAAGCACTTCCAAGGCACGCATTTCAAGCCAGGTATTTTCTCGAGGTGGTCAGTTGCTTCATAAATACATTTTTCCTTGCCCGACAAGTTCGCCGATCATTTTGGGCAATTGGACCCGAAGTACCAGTCCAAGAAGGAGAAACCATCAAGCACGGTGGCTACTCGAGTATTGCACCCAAAAACTAAGGACAGTTCAGGCAGCCCATTGAATGCCTATTTCCTCGATAGACCCGGTTGCAGTTGCTATTCTTAGTAGCCGATTTGAGAGATCAGTCATAGCAACCACGAGGAGCCGACTTCTCGAAGCTCGAGGATGCACTTCGTCGATTTTGTGATAATGACTCAGAGGGTCGGGTCCTCTATAAAAACCCAAGTATTGTAATGTAAAAAGGGGGGAACTATCTGCTAGAAAGTTGTTGTAACTTGATGTCCTGCGATTAATACTAAGAGACTTTGAGCTCAATTCTTCTCTTTTATGCTGCCTTCTATGCTTGATTCTTCTATCTCTCCTCGTTTGTATGCTGGATGCTGAACTCTGCGTCCGGTGTGCGATTGGGGACAGTGTCCTGAAACTCGTTCGAAAGGATACATAGGAGTAGAAAAGTGTTGTATTGGCTTTCTTTTATGTTGCCTGCCTTGCTTGATTCTTTTATCTCTCCTCGCTTGTAGACTGAGATGCTGAACTCTGCGTCCGGTGTGCGATCGGGGACAGTGTCCTGAAACTCGTTCGGGAGGATACATAGGAAGGTTGATACTACATTTCTTTCATTTTACTCTTGGTGTTCTTTGCTTTTATTCAGGTGTCAGTTAGTGATCGTGCTTCCTGTTCTCTCCCACCTTAAATCAACAATCTCTCTTCCCTTACCCCTTTTTTATTTTATTCTTCTAACCCTTATCCCTTTTATCTCTTTCCTGCACTCTTATCTTCAAACCCCAAAGTAGTTTAGCATAGGAGCCGGCCTTTCTCTGGAGATTGGCACAAGGGGCATCTCTTCCCTTCGGCCTTTCAATGTTGGTCCAGGTCTAGGGCGCATACACTTACACAAAATCCTTACCTAGGCGGATTTGATGACCAACAATTTTTGGCACGCCCGATGGGACCGACTGTGTATGTCTCAGTAAGATCTATAACCAGTCAAGGCCCCATATTTTAAATCTCAAACCCATCTTCATCGGGGCCAATAGTTCTATTCTAACCAGTTCTCGGTGTGACCCGGTCAGTCTCACCTGACTAGTGGTAGTGAGATCTGATGCTCTCATTACTGTAAGACTCTTAGCATCTGGCGACTCTGTTTACCCAAAAATCTCTAAGTCGTAAAAGACCAGTATCCAAATCCGTGCCTTCATGGCAAAAATCCCCATGTTTTAAGGAAGTCCGAGTTGGTGAATCTCTGGCTTGCCTCCATCTATCAAAATCACCTGGCGACTCTGACTGAGCTGAAGATCCAGATTTCTTGATCGTAGGCACCTTTTTAAATCTGAAAGAAGATATCCCGAAGGAATCAAGGTTCGGTGAGCAGCCTTGACCTCACAAGCGGAGAAAAGTATGTTCACCTGGCGACTCCGACTTAGTGGCGAAGACCGTGATCTCTGCAGGCCACTGCTATAATGGAGAGGGTATGCTATCCCAGCTGGGATGATCGTGGCCCTCTGAATCTCTCAAGTTACCATGAAATTCTTGAAAGTGCCTTGAAGATAGTGACAAAATACGATGGCACTAAAGGAATGGCCTTAGAGCACCTTGAATATCTTATTGATTTAAGGTCCATCTTTGACATAATCCATGAAGATGTCATGGTCAGGCTCCTGTTCCTGTCTCTGGAAGGAAAGGCACTGCAGTGGTACAGACTGCTCAGGCGTGGAAGCATCTGCTCATGGGATGACTTAGCGGGAGCACTACTCGAAGCATTTGATGGCTCCCAAGATCCCTTCCAACTTTTGACGTACCTCTACACCATCAGGAGAGCACCTCTGGAGAGCGTTACGGACTTCAATGTCCGATTTTGTAGAAGTTGGAAGAGAATTCCAGGAGGGGTCCAACCGATGCCCGCCCAAGCCCACCTCTTCTATGTTCGGGCCTTTCACCCGGACATGGGCCTCCTCTTACTGCAATCAGGAGAACGAAGGTTTCCTCAAATTTTTGAGGAAGCAGTACGAGCAGAGCAGCTCCTGCTCCTATCTGGAAAGTGGTAGTGGGGGGAAACTCCATCAATTCCTCCAATAATTGTTGCTCCTGTCTATCCTGCATAGTATTCATCATGGCAGACCCTTCATACTGAGCAGATGCCTGAGTTGCAGTCGTTTGTAGCTCAAGAGGTGGGTTCCATCCAAGCCCAACAATGGCAATATGCAAGCTTTACCCTAGCAATGAGCAACATGGTTGCTTGCAGTCTCCATCAAGAGATGGTCCAAGGAGAAGAGCAGACTCAAGTGGCGGAACCTGAGAACAAAGAGGGCACATTTTTGCACCCTTTTTGTGTCCTAGTGGATGGCACGTAGGCATTCAGCCAGAGTCCATTAAGCATGCCTCATCAAGAAGCTAAACTTGAGAAGACCCTAGAAGATTACTCTTTGTCGGAGGAGCCCTATTACCCCATCAGAAGGATGGAAGAACCTGTACCCAGCCCACAGTTAGTAAATTCTTCAGTATGCTGGTATTGGTTCCAGCCCCCACCACAACTAGTGCCCCAAGAGGCCCCTCATGCTGTGAACTTCTTCGTCACATCATTCATCACCAGTATGGGTACCGGCAAGAGTGACAACCTGCCACACTGCACTCTGTTCGCAGCATGGACAACTTTGGGAGGAAGTGATCCGAACCTCAAAAATCAACTAAAGTTCAATTGGATCTGGTCTGGACATTGCAGGTTTGTTGGATAACCACCCGAAGTTGAATTTATGGTGGCGGCATGCCGATTATGTCGCAAAAAAATTGTGTAAATACTGTAAATAGTTCGACTGGTAAATAAGGTGTTGCTCAAAGACTCAGGTCGAGTTTTACTTTGGCAGCTAATATAAAAAAAAAAAGAAGAGAAGCTCGGGGACTGGGCGTACGAATTAGCTGACAGAAAATAGCTCGCAACAAATTTTGTTGGCCGAGCAAGACTCAGACCGAGGTACGAAGGGTGCTTCGCCAAGAAGAGTCCAAGCAAAACAGTTTTCGAAGGAGGACCGACGAACCACCTTCTGCGAAGAGAACTACTTCGGGCCCGAAGCGTAGAAAATCGGCTCGCACCAAAGGTTCGCTGCGAAGCATTTCAACCCTGACCCCGACTTCACCAACCCAACGATGGAAAAGGTAGGGGCATTTAAAATGTGCCTAGGGGAACGTGCCGACAACCACCTTCAAAAGCGTCCGAAGTGGGCGAGTTAAATGAAAAGGTGGTGGGTACGTCCTCTAGGGATTCAGTTAGGGGAAAAGTTCATGTTCGGGTACAAAGTGGCAGAAGGTCACGCTTCCAAAGCAAGCCGCAATCATCATAACACACAGCCCTATGTACCACTCCACCATGCGACGAATTAAATGAAGCGACACGAAGTTAATTATGGCAAGTGCCATAAATACTGGTGGTTGCCTTCTAAGGCTATATAACGTAGACTCCAGCAGTTGAGAAGCTACTTGCTCAGTGATCCATGCAAACTTCACTGTCAACTTACAAGCTCTTCCATCCTGCGCTTTCAAGCCTCCGAACCCCAGCACATTGCAGACTTCGCCGCCCTAAGCATCAACCATGGGAAAGAAGAACTCCAAGGAAAAGGGAAAGGAACCAGAAGTGGTGGCCCCCGAACAGCCAAAGGCAAAGGGCCATGACAAAGGGCCAAAGAAAGTTGATTTTAGCCGTCGCCCTGAGAAACAAGTCATGGGAGAAAGAGAGGATTCTGGGGATGAGCAACCTGAAGAACCACCAGTTGATGCGTGGGATAGGGTCAGAGACACCAAGCTATCAAGGAGCATAGCTAAACTCAGAAACACCATTGAGTTCATGAAAAGCAGGCTCTCGACAGACAACAAAAGAGTTGTCGCTTACTACTCCCAGATATACTGGTATCTGACGCCTCCCACACATCACTGCCCTGAGTTGATTGATGCCATCATGCAGAACTATCAGCCCGCCTCTAGGCAAGTGGTAGATGCCTCCGACAACAAGTTGTTCTCCATTCTGAAGGAAGATGTCCAGGCAGCCTTTGCGCCACAACAGGGCCCTCCTAAGGGGTACACAGTTCGCAACGTTATTCTTAGCGAACAAATGGAGAGGTTCGCGTCCTCCAACTACATGATCAATTTCTTGCAGTAGAGCCTCAAAAGCGGGCTCCCTTCGGAAAATTGCCCCAAATGCCCCTACCCTTGGAGGCCTTCAAAAATGTCGATATCTTCTCCATCATTGCATGGGTGGTAGGCCTATCTACCGACGCTTCGGTGCACCCGTGGCAGGTGTCTTTGGCTGAGTGTATTTCCAGAGGGGAATTTTATGCCCCTGATGCTTCGAGGCCGAGCACCAACCCAGTATTTTTTGACTGGGCAGAATGGGTAGCCAGGACCCTACATACGCGGCTCACCAGCATGAAGAATGCTGGGACAAATAAGTACTTCTCGCCCTGTTCTCTTCTTGTTTGGTTATTTTTCTTTCATGTACATAAAATTTTCCCTCATGTGGCTATTACGACAAGCGGCGAGGATGGAAACCCTCTGCTTGTATACCAGTGGACCCTTCTCCTATTGAAGACGGAGTCCTATTATTCTTTTAACCAACAATTTTTGGGACCCGCAATGCACCTGCTAACAGGGTCTTCCCCTCGGGTTCCCCTCCTCCTAAGGGACAAGGTGGTACAAGAGAAGAGGGGAGACATTTTTTAGCTGACACAGGGGCTCGTAATTCGCATATTCGGCTTCATAGGGAAGCCTTTCCTACTACCAGTCTATCCCTCCGAATATCAGTTCGCATTGGAAGTCGCTCGATAGAGCGATGCAACAAACGCCATTTATGGCCATGGACGAAAATGGGCTCACACCTGTGATTTCCCTTTCAAAATGGGAGTTATCGAGGTGTTTGCCCTCAACCAAAATGTTTTCTTGGAGGAGAAGCTCACCAATTTTGGCCTAGTCCAACTTCCTCAGCAATGGCTCTATGACCCCTTGGGGGTAATGAGGGACCATCTTCGATTCAAGAACTTCCACGCCTGCCCCTATCCAAAAATTATGGAGCAAAGGAACAATCCTAATGGGAAGGATCTGGAGTGGCACTTGGAGAAAATGGAAATGCTACCTCCCTGGCATGAGTTCTACCCGATGGAGGTCGCATATGACCCAGTTCGGCACCCTCTCCCGAGCCCCAACTCCACCTTCTGGAAGAAGGCAAAAGATGATTTGAAGGAGGCAGTGAAAGATTGGGACGTGGCCCAGATAAGAGAGTGGTGGATAATGAGGGTCCATCATCGAAAGATGAATTCTTACGGTTTGTTGTCATCTGACAAGGACTTCGCGATGGCCTATGAGGCCAATGTCGGGACATGGAAGCCCCTGTCCTTCGCCGACCTCATTCCTCCAGCTATCCCAGGTTCGGGCGAAAGCCCAAAAAGAGAAAATAAGACTTCGGGGCCGAAGAAGGAGAAGAAGGCCAAAGCCACACCACGTAAATCACCTCAGGTACCCGTGGGAGGCCAAGACACGAGTTTCAAAGAGTCAAAACAACCACTGGTGAGAACAAAAAGAAAGAGGCCAGAACAAGGCCCAGTGCCCCCGAACTATCCGAAGCGACCCCGTACAGGTTTTCAGAGTGCCTCCACTGGACGACCTACACCAGGTCCATCCGAAACAAATGTTGAAGGCGTAGCGCCACCAAGCATCGAAACCATCCCGGACATCAACGTCATCAATGTGGAGGAACTCCTCCAATCCGAAGGGGACGCTGAGGCAAAAACCATGGAGGATGAAAATGCCGAGGCAGAGAAAGAATAGGAGACGGCTGCACTTGAAGTCACTACAGCCACTTTGCCAGGAGGGTACTCAGGTACGCATTCTCCACCCTTTGCTCAGGACTCACCCATGTCCACTATGGCCATGGCCGAAGGTTCCCATCAGTCTCCCTTGCAGGGCCACTCATCCCCTCACGCGTCACCCGTGGCTAGTCCAAGTCCATCCCACGATCCCGACCGGGATAAGTCCATTGATATCACTTCACCCACCCACGCTTCCACTCTCTTGGTCTCTAGTAGAGGCGGAGATGCTACTTCGATGCCGAGCCCCAGTCTTCGATCCCCCATCTCACATGAAGTGGCCCCCATTGCCGAAATGCCCGCTACACCCACCGTCGGACCTTCTGGTGAGACATCCCCCATCCACTCCCTGTATTTGTTCACTCCTTCGGCTGGCGACCCAGCCTTGTTTGAGTCTAAAATGTCCTTGATCAAGGAGTGCCCCCTTGTCGAGAAGCTGCTCCAAGCCCGACAGAATACTGATAGAATCCTGAAGGAGGCAAGAAAGAAAAGGGGGCGAGCGACGGCTCAGGTTGAAAAATGCGTCGTATTTGATTTGAAAGCTAGAAAAATGCATAAAATCAAGAAAGTCCCTAAGGTTCAAAAGCCTCTGGATGAAATGACTCCAGTAGACTATGACTACCAGGAAACACCTAAGGACCTGGTGAATCTAAATGTTGACAATGAATCGGCATCCATGCATGTCCGAATCGAGACCTTTAGGGCGCATGCAATCATCGCCAACCAGCATAGGATTGAAGCCGAGGCCGCCAATGTCAAACTAGAGGAAGATCTGGCAAGGGTTCACTCCAAGTTGGCGAAAGCTGAGGAGCAGTGCAAAACAATGAAAAAGGAAGCGCGTGCTCTAAAGCAACAAATTCTACAGCTCCAATGTACAGAGGAGAATCAAGCGCAGAGACAGGCCAAAAATGATTTAAAGGCCAAAGAGCTTGAAGGCAAAGTCACGCAAATGCAAGCTCAGCTGTACGAGAAGGAAGACCTATCGATGTTCGACAGGAGCAGAATCAAAGAGATTCATGCACATTTGCTCAAAAATTTTAGGTCTCGATGTTCCAGCGCCCTTTCCATATTGACCTACGTCACCGAAGCCCAGCGTGCTATTGCCGAGGGAGGGCCGATTATTGATGAAGTCACACAGAAAGCCAGGAGCCGGCTCAAGTTGGCCTTTGACATCCAGAATGCTAGATATCAGGACCTGCAGGTCACTGCAATGACCCGGACAGCTAGGGACTGGTCCACGGCCTAGGCCACGGTTCGCGCCTTCTTCTCCAAGGTGCGAAAAGCTCAGAAAGCTAGAAGCCTCCAGGACATTTTTGACAATGAGCAGCATGCCTCAATGAATTATTTCTAGGACCTTTCTTCCTTGGGTTTCCCGAGTTTCACAGACGATGACGAAAATCTTCTGACTAAAGATGAGCTCAAACCAGTCTGGCTTCAGTTCGAGAGCGATGTCTCAAAAATAGATGGGTGGGCGGAGCCGATCTCGAGAGGGCAGATAACCGACTTCATCTTGAGACACTGCAAGATGGTAGCATGCCTAAACGATCTATTCATCAGGGCCAAACATGCTGACATCGGGAAAATTGATCGGTTTCGTGTTCTAGTAAAAGCATTGCAAGATCAGGAGCCTTTTCAGAAGGGTGCCTGGGCTCATGTCCGACGAACGATGAAACGTATCCGGGATCGCCTTGAACCATCGCCGCAGCGAGAGGCCACGCCAGAGGAAGCCACGCAGGAAGAAGAGGAAGAGGAATCAGAAGGAAGAGCAGAGGCAGAGGAAGGGCAAACCGCAGAAGCGCCCCAGGAGACAGAAAAAGGAGAAGGTTCTGAGGGGGATCAGTGACTCAGCAGCCCAATGGATCAGGGCTAAAGGGTTCTTTTGCCGAGGCAAGCTCGTCACCCCGCGAGCCACCAAGAATGTTGACACTTTTGTCACATTATACAAGGGGTAGAAGAATAGCAAAAATTTTGTATAATATTAATTATTACCTTTTAAAATGTATGTAAGTTATAGCAATTTTGGTTTTCTTAGCCATTCCCCTTGTATACCAAAGAAGATAGAAAGAGCTTCGCAGCTGGGATAGCTTCGCTGAGGGGAGGAAGAATAGAATGAAAAGAACTTCGGGCCCGAGGCGTTTCAAAAGGTTACTTCGGGTAGAAAATCAGCGAAGCAGTTTTGCCAAAGAAAAACACGAGGAAGGCGCCAGAAAAAGCTTCGCACCCGAAGCATTCCCAAAAGCGTTTCGGGCGAAAGTTTTGCGAAGCGACTCTCCTACCGAAAAGAGAAAATCCAAGATGCAAGGCGAATTGGCTAAGGCAAGAAAAGGACTTCGGGCCCGAAACATTTCCAATGATCGCTTCGCCCCCAAATTTTGTGAAACAGTTTTGCCGAAGAAAAACACGAGGAAAGCGCCAAGAAAATCTTCGCACCCGAAGCATTTCCAAAACTACTTCGGGTGGGAACCTAGCGAAGAGATATTCAAATGACAACTCCGCCCGAAGAAGGAAGGCCCAAAAATCAAATTCCAAAGTCGCTAAGGCAGAAGAACTACTTCGGACCCGAAGCATTTCCAAAGGCTACTTCGGCCCAAAAACTTGCGAAGCAGATCTCGAAGCAAACATTGAAAAATGCTTCGCCAAAAAGTCACCGAAATACCCACCTCGGGCCCCTCCACCTGCGAACCATTTCTGCTTCGGCCGCAAGCCTCCCGAACCATAGTTTCAAAGAAATATCACGACGAAGCATTTCCTTGAGGCATAGGCGAAGTAATTCAACCAGCGAAGTAGTAGAGCATGAAGGGCCCCACCAAAAGAGATCTACTTCGGCACTCAAACCTCCCGAAGTTGTGCCACGAAGCTCAACTATCCGAAGTACCAAACTCAGAGGCCGGATCAGCTTCGGCCCAAACCCACCGTGAAGCAGAATTGCAAGAAGAGATCCAAGCGAAGCGCTTCCAAGGCACGCATTTCAAGCCGGGTATTTTCTCGAGGTGGTCAGTTGCTTCATAAATACATTTTTCCTTGCCCGACAAGTTCGTCGATCATTTTGGGCAATTGGACCCGAAGTACCAGTCCAAGAAGGAGAAACCGTCAAGCACGGTGGCTACTCGAGTATTGCACCCAAAAACTAAGGACAGTTCAGGCAGCCCATTGAATGCCTATTTCCTCGATAGACCCGGTTGCAGTTGCTATTCTTAGTAGCCGATTTGAGAGATCAGTCGCAGCAACCATGAGGAGCCGACTTCTCGAAGCTCGAGGATGCACTTCGTCGATTTTGTGATAATGACTCAGAGGGTCGGGTCCTCTATAAAAACCCAAGTATTGTAATGTAAAAATGGGGGGAACTATCTGCTAGAAAGCTGTTGTAACTTGATGTCCTACGATTAATACTAAGAGACTTTGAGCTCAATTCTTCTCTTTTATGCTGCCTTCTGTGCTTGATTCTTCTATCTCTCCTCGTTTGTATGCTGGATGTTGAACTCTGCGTCCGGTGTGCGATTGGGGACAGTGTCCTGAAACTCGTTCGAAAGGATACATAGGAGTAGAAAAGTGTTGTATTGGCTTTCTTTTATGCTGCCTGCCTTGCTTGATTCTTTTATCTCTCCTCGCTTGTAGACTGAGATGCTGAACTCTGCGTCCGGTGTGCGATCGGGGACAGTGTCCTGAAACTCGTTCGGGAGGATACATAGGAAGGTTGATACTACATTTCTTTCGTTTTACTCTTGGTGTTCTTTGCTTTTATTCAGGTGTCAGTTAGTGATCGTGCTTCCTATTCTCTCCCACCTTAAATCAACAATCTCTCTTCCCTTACCCCTTTTTATTTATTCTTCTAACCCTTATCCCTTTTATCTCTTTCCTGCACTCTTATCTTCAAACCCCAAAGTAGTTTAGCATAGGAGCCGGCCTTTCTCCGGAGATTGGCACGAGGGGCATCTCTTCCCTTCGGCCTTTCAATGTTGGTCCAGGTCTAGGGCGCGTACACTTACACAAAATCCTTACCTAGGCGGATTTGATGACCAACAGTAACTACTTTAATGTTTTAATTCTAATATAGAATTTAAATGAGTTTTAAAGGATTTTTTAGTCACCCTATTTTAACTAAGGTAAGTAATACCTCATGGACATTTCATATAAAGCAAACTCAATCCAAATTACCTATTACCTCCTTATTATATCGTCATGTAATCTTATTTTAAGTAATATCATTAACATATTAACGAATGAAAACAACTTATGATTTAGTCACCATTCCTTTCTATCTCTTTCAACTTATACACAATAGAATATAATATTAAGCAATTCTTCTAAGTATTCTAGTTATATTTTTCATTTTATGTTGACTCTTCCATCCTCTAATTGGAAAGAATACTGTCATTATTTACTTAACAACAAATTTCCTATTATTCTTCCCATAAATTACAATGAACCTATTTCTAAAACAAAGGATTGATTTATAGACTAAAACCAAATACAATTATATCTTATATTATATTATGTTTTTATATCTAATATATCACCATGTGGATGGATAGTTTTCTCATATCATCGTGATTAATCAAATCTATTCAGCTTACCCTCACAAATATTTTAAACAACCATACCACGTTTTTTGGATAGGAAAACCTTTTGTTTAAAACATTATCTCTCCTAAATTCCTATTTCTTGAACTAAGGAATGTACGAGGCAATTTCTACTGTACACAAATTGTTGGGCCTCAAATTTGTTAAATGAAGTGAGATTATAAATTACGTATGGGGAGTTCCTCATCAACCAATACATTCATAGAATGATAAAACATTTTAAACCATAGAAATCTCAACATGCAATCTCAAATATTCTTGGATAGCTTATCCAGAATTACGTTTTCAATAAGGTAATCACACATACCCAGCTAATATTTACAATATTTGAATACGTGCAGAATTTAAAAAGCATAAATAAATATATGACCGTAATATTGTAATGAAAAACATAAAATAATAATTTAGTTCACAAACTTGTCTCCATATTAAATTGACACATCATTTACAGTCGGTATATATGAAACACAATTTTCTCCCTGAACGCTTATCTATTCCTCATATTTTTAAAGGTAAACAACTGGAATGGTTTCAATATATCAAAATATTAACTAAGTACTACCATGCAAATCATACAAGTCTACATATTTCAAAATAAGAATACAAAATATTAACATTTGTTTAGTTCTTCTAATATTCCAGATTTCATCATTCCATTGAGTAAAATTCACCATAATCTCAAGATTGTAATAAATCTTTTCGAGTATAAGTGCAGTGTTTAATGCCTGAATACAGATGACTCATTAAATAAATAACAAGGAATATGGTTGTATTCTCGAGAGTTCTCTAGTTTCATGATGCGATTTTTTGGTGACTTCCAAGGGTCAGAGCGGTCAGTCTATCATGACATGCAGCTAAGTCTATCATGCATACAATATTTACACTCCCAACATAGCATGTAAAATATCATAAGTGTTGGACATTTTGAGTAGATGAGTTGTCATTGATGTCAAGAGTGAGTGGTCATTGATGTCAAAAGTCAGTTTCAATGAGCAGTGCAAGAAGAAGCAATTCCACAATCAGTGCAAAAAGGAGAGTCCACTTCCAGATGGTCAGATCTGGTTCCAGGTGGTCAGATGTGGTCCAAAGTGCAAAGAAGAGGCCCAAGAAAATAATATTATAATATTTTATTATAATATTAAAAAGGGAAATTTAAATTAATTATAAATTAATTAATATAATTTTATTATAAATTAATTTATTAATTAATTTAATTAACTTCCAAAGTTATTTAAGTTAATTATAACTTAATTTTAATTTAATTATAAATTAATTTATATTAATTTAAATAACCCTAAAGTGGGTTATAAGGTTTAAATTAAAATTGAATTCGAAATTTGATTGAGCATCGACGTTTTATGGCATGAGGCCTTCGTGTATAAAAGGAGGGCAAATCCTAAGTCAAAATCCCCTATGCATTCGATGAAATCAAAGCTCCAAAATTCGTGCGCAAAAGAGTGTAAAGATTTTGCGTTTTAAAGGTTTTTGGCGGCAAAGATTAAGACAAATAGGAGCGAGGGCTCCTTTCACTCTGCACAGTGCTGTGTAGCGCAATTGTGGTGGTAGGTTGTGTTAAGGCTTATGGCAAGCTGGGAGAGCAGGGTTTGAAACCCGTCGCGTTCATTTTGCAAGGAAGAAGGGCATTTTCATTTTTACGTGCATCGATCGAAAGGAAAGAAGAGGAAGGCTTGAGCCTTCCCCTTCACACGGGAGGCTTGTAGCCCACGTGGTGGGCTAGCACCTCGATAAGGCGCTCGGTAGGAGGAAGTCTCATGTTCGAAACCCACCGAGGCCTTTTTGGCTAGTGTTAAAGGTATGCGCTGATGTTAATTGCCTTGGTCGCTTGATTATTTTGGATTTGCTAAGGTTGAAAAAATAAAATATTTTTGATGGTTTATAAAGTTTATTTTTGCCTAAATTAATTTGGATATTGAGTATTTGAGGGAGATAAAAGGGTAGGCAATATTATTTTGAAAGTTTAATTTTTGGAGGATGTTAATTTAATTGTTGGAGATTATAAGGTGTAATTGAGTAATTATTTTTATGTATGATTTGATGATTGCTAATTTCAAAGAAGGAGTAATAAGGTGTATTTGAGTTTGATTATTTTTGTAATTGAGAAATATTTTTGAGAGAGTGTTAGTGTGATATTTTGTCATCTAACCATTGAAATTGGCAAAGAAGAAAATTGTGTTTAAGACAGGTTTTTAAGGGCACTTCTTCATCAAACAAAAAGGTATGGGCACATCTTCCTAGTGAGTGATTGTTGGATGTTGTGAATGCTAAGTTGGAGTGAAAAGGATTGTTTGATAAGCATTGTTGAGTTTAGTTTTTCTGGAATGAAAGTTGATTCTAGAAACCTTGTTTGATAAGCATTGTTGGAAATATTGAGTAAAGCTTTCATATGCTTGAACTAGGGTTTGTGCAAAGAACATGAGTATCATTGTTATGTGAAGTTGTGAACTATCTTGAACTAGGTTTGTGAAAATATGAGTATCATTGTTATGTGAAGTTGTGAACTATCTTGAACTAGGGTTTGTGAAAGATCATGAGTATCATTGTTATGTGAGATTGTTTGATAAGCATTGTTGGAAATAATTGAGTGAGTGTTCATATGCTTGGACTAGGGTTTGTGAGCAAGGATTATTTCATTGAGTTATTGAGTGGAGTTGGTTGAGCCTAGTCAAGTGGATGTGTTGAAGTGATAGTTCAAGTTCTGTGAAACAAATTGTTCCATATTCTAAATTGATTTGAGAAAGAGGTTGAGTGTTTGTGAGTGTGAAACATATTGAGTCTCTAACAATTCTCTATATGTTTCTATGATAAAAAGAGAGATTGAAAGTATTTGAGCATTGTTGTGAATGTGAAGCATATTGAGTCTCTAACAATTCTCTATATGTTTCTATGAGATTGGACAAGTTCTAGTGAGGACTTGTTGAGCATATTTGAGGTAAGTCTTAGAGAAGACTTGTGGATAGATTTGAGTTAAGAAGAGGAGGGAGCTTTAAAGTAATATTTGAGGATAGATATTATTGAGAATATTGGACAAGTTCTAGAGAGGACTTGTGGATAGATTAGTGTGAGATTTTGTGGAAGCTTACAAGGCAGATTTGAGATAAGTCTTTGAGAAGACTTGTGAGCAGAGTTGATTGATTGATTTGTTCAAACCTTGAGTTAAGGTTTGGGGCAGATCTAGTAGAGTTGATTTGTGATTAAGTCAAGCTTTGTGTTAAGGCTTGAGGATAGATATTGAGGATAGATTTGTGCTAGACCGAAGGACTATGTTTAGTGCATATTTGAGGATAGATTTTGGTGCAGATTTGAGGATAGGTTTGTGCCAGACTAGAGATAGATATTGAGCAGATTTGTGCTAGATCGAAGGACTATGTTTAGTGTATATTTGAGATAGAGCTAAGAGTAATATTTGGAGGTGATAGAGTATAGAGGATGATAGTCTCTAGTGGATAGAGATCCATTAGCCAAGGTAGTGAGGATAGGTCTTCTGAGTGAGGATAGGAGTCTTTAGTGGATAGAGATCCATTAGCTAGTGCAGTGGAGGTAGTAGTTCTTCTAGAAGATCACTAGCCATAGTAGAGGAGAAAGGAGTTCTCCTATGGATAGAGATCCATGAACTTGATTAGGGGATTGGTGTCTCCTTTGGATAGAGGTCCATAAACATTGTAATAGGGAAAGGATTCCCAAGAGATTTATTGAGAAAATATTAGTGAAATATTTTCTCCGTGGAGTAGCCCACATTGGGTGAACCACGTTAAATTGGTGTCTCTATTGTGTGTGGTGATTTGTGCATTGCTTTGATTACTGTTGTTGATATTGCTATTGATACATTGCATAATATTGATTGGGAAAGAAAAGTAAAAAGTGGTCTTATACTGTTCACCCCCCTCTTAGTATAAGCTTGTGTTCTTCAATTGGTATCAGAGCGGGTTCCTTCGGAAGAGTTTAATATCTTGAAGGAAAATCTTACAAGAACACAATGGATTCTAAGAATGGATCCTCAGATAATTCAACACCAGTATTTTATGGAAGTGATTATATATTTTGGAGTATGAGAATGAAGATTCACCTGATGGCACTTGGCAATGAAATATGGGAAGCAATTGAAAATGGATACACACCACCAACTACTCCACCTACAGATAAATATGGTAAGCTTCTACATCATTACAATTCAAAAGCAATGAATGCAATTTTGAAAGGTTTGCATAGAACAGAGTTCATAAAGGTTATGCATTGCAAATCAGCAAAAGGAATTTGGGATAAGTTGCAAAGCATATATGAAGGAGATAAAAGTGTCAAAAAGGTAAAGATACAAAATCTCAAAGGACAATTTGAAGAATTAAGAATGAAGGATGAGGAAAATATTAGTGCTTATCTACTTCATGTAGATGAGGTTGTTAACGCCATGCAAGGACTTGGACTTGAGGTTCAAGAATCTGATGTTTGTGATAAGATCTTAAGATCTCTCCCAAAAAGGGTTTAGTGAAAATATTTCTGCTATAGAGGAATCAAAATATGGTGATATTTTGACAAGAGATGAATTACTTGGTATTCTTACAGCTTTTGAGATGAGAACAAAAGGAGGAACCTAATCTCTGGAAGGAAGCAACCTTCAAAGCTACTAAGAAGACAAAGGGCAAGAAGTCAGATTCAAGCAATGAGTCATCCAGTGATGAAGAAGCAAATTATGGCAGAAGGAATAAGGATCCAAGAAGATTTAAAGATGCAAAATCTGTTAGATGTTTCAATTGTGGAAAGTATGGTCACTATGCAACTGATTGTCAAGAAGCTAGAAATAGCAATGATGAAGAAAAATAGGATCATAAGAATAGGGAATCAAAAAAATATAGGTACCAAAAGAAAGGTAAGGATGGACAAGGCAAACAAGGAAAGAAGTTCTTTCAAATATAGAAGAGGAGTTACTATGCAGACAAGGCAAGTAAGTACTCAAGTGATAGTGATAATAGTTTCTCAGATAATGATAAAGATGAAGTTCTATTTTTGACAGAAGAAAAAGAAGAAGTTAAGAAAAGGTCACCAATAATTCTCAAGTGTTTTAGATGTGGTAACTTTGGACATCTTGAAGATAGTTGTACAAAGAGTGGTTTCAGTTTTAGTGATGATGAATATGAAGATACACTTGAAGGACCAGAAGAGAATATTCTAATGGCACTAGAAGAAGAAGGAGGTGATCCTATAGAAGACAAGTCAGAAAAGAATGAAGATGTTTTCAAAGGCAAACAAATAGAGGAAGAATCAGAGAAAGGAGAAGTTGATCTTGAGGGAGAGCTTATTTATGCTCTTAACACATTAAAGAAGGTAAGAAAGCAAAATTCCCAACTTAAGCTTCAGTTTCAAGAATGTGATGAAGAGAGAGGAAAGCTTATAGAGGATCTAAATAAGTCAATGGCTAAGACAAAGAAGTTCAAGGATAAGTTAGAAGCAAAGGTCTTAGAATGTGAAAGGTTAGAACATGAAGTAGCTCTACTAAGGGAAGAAGTAGAAAAGTCTAAGGATAAGTTACACAAGTTTGGAAAGAGCTCAAAGATCGTAGATAAGATGATCAAGGTACAAATATGGTCAACAAATAAAATAGGTCTTGGTTTTGAATAGGTACAAAAGAAACAAGAAGAGGAGTCAATCTCAAGTTCTAAAGAAGAAGATAGTGTAAGAGAAAGTGAGACTTCTGAGGATGAGTTGGACAATAGAAAGTTCAACAAGGAAAAGAACAATGCACAAAAGAGGAACAGATGGAACAGGAACCAACACAGGGTAAAAGAGACTAAGAGACCAATGAGGTCAAGGCAAGGAAATTTCAATGGATGATGTTTCTCATGTCATAGATTTGGGCACAAGGCTTCACAGTGCAGGACACATGAAAGACAGGAATATGGGAACTTCAAAAACAAGCAACTTTTTCATGGGTATTGCTACTCATGTAATCAGTTTGGTCACAAGGCAATGAATTGCAGGGTTCATGATAGGAATAGATATGGCTTCACTAGGAGAAATCCCAAGATATTTGCACCTCCAAGGAATAACAATATTAAGTGTTACAAGTGCAATAATGATGGACATACAACAAAGTGGTGTAGAGCAAAAATTCTAGAGACAAGCAGGAACAGGAACAGTCAGAGGAATCAGAAGGATCAGATGAGAAGGAAAGTGGACAAAGGTAAAGATCAATGCATGCTGGGAGTAGAAATACTCCCACCCTAGAATTAACCACCTCAAGAGGAGGTGGGGGAGGGGCTAAGCTAAGAGACTCATTCTTAGCCCCGAGCCCCAAAGGTGACCCTTTGCCATTGATGTCAAAGGGGGAGAGATTTGAGTAAGGGGGAGAGATTTGATTTAAGGAGAGAGCATTGAGTCAGGGGGAGCAGAACAAAAAAAGGTTAAGGAAATTTGAAAAGATAATTGGGTTACCATCAATGACAAAGGGGGAGATTGTTGGACATTTTGAGTAGATGAGTTGTCATTGATGTCAAGAGTGAGTGGTCATTGATGTCAAAAGTCAGTTTCAGTGAGCAGTGCAAGAAGAAGCAGTTCTACAATCAGTGCAAAAAGGAGAGTCCACTTCTAGATGGTCAGATCCGGTTCCAGGTGGTCATATGTGGTCCAAAGTGCAAAGAAGAGGCCCAAGAAAATAATATTATAATATTTTATTATAATATTAAAAAGGGAAATTTAAATTAATTATAAATTAATTAATATAATTTTATTATAAATTAATTTATTAATTAATTTAATTAACTTCAAAGTTATTTAAGTTAATTATAATTAATTTTAATTTAATTATAAATTAATTTATATTAATTTAAATAACCCTAAAGTGGGTTATAAGGTTTAAATTAAAATTAAATTTGAAATTTGATTTAGCATCGATGTTTTATGGCATGAGGCCTTCGTGTATAAAAGGAGGCAAATCCTAAGTCAAAATTCCTAAATGCATTCGATTAATCAATGCTCCAAAATTCATGCGCAAAAGAGTGTAAGGTTTTTGTGTTTAAAGGTTTTCGGTAGTAGAGGATAGGAGAAATAGGAGCGAGGCTCCTTTTTCACACAATGTTGTGTAGCATAGTTGGCAATGGTAGGTTGTGTTAAGGCTTGTGGTAGGCTGGGAGAGCAGGGTTCGAAACCCATCGAGTTCATTTTGCAAGGAAGAAGGGCATTTTATTTTTGTGCATCGATCGAAAGGAAATAAGAGGAAGGCTTGAGCCTTCCCCTTCGCATGGAGGCTTGTAGCCCACGTGGTGGGCTAGCACCTCGATAAGGTGCTCGATAGGAGGAAGTCTCGCGTTCGAAACCCATCGAGGCCTTTTGCTAGTGTTAAAGGTATGCGCTGATGTTAATTGCCTTGGTCGCTTGAGTATTTTGGATTTGCTAAGGTTGGAAAAATAAAATATTTTTGATGGTTTATAAAGTTTATTTTTGCCTAAATTAATTTGGATATTGAGTATTTGAGGGAGATAAAAGGGTAGGCAATATTATTTTGAAAGTTTAATTTTTGGAGGATGTTAATTTAATGTTGGAGATTATAAGGAGTAATTGAGTAATTATTTTTATGTATGATTTGATGATTGCTAATTTCAAAGGAGTAATAAGGTGTATTTGAGTTTGATTATTTTTGTAATTGAGAAATATTTTTGAGAGAGTGTTAGTGTGATATTTTGTCATCTAACCATTGAAATTGGCAAAGAAGAAAATTGTGTTTAAGATAGGTTTTGAGGTCACTTCTTCATCAAACAAAAAGGTATGGGCACATCTTCCTAGTGAGTGATTGTTGGATGTTGTGAATGCTAAGTTGGAGTGAAAAGGATTGTTTGATAAGCATTGTTGAGTTTGAAGTTTTTCTGGAAGTGAAAGTTGATTATAGAAACCTTGTTTGATAAGCATTGTTGGAAATATTGAGTAAAGCTTTCATATGCTTGAACTAGGGTTTGTGAAAGATAATGAGTATCATTGTTATGTGAAGTTTGAGTAATATTTTGAACTAGGTTGTTTGTGAAAGAACATGAGTATCATTGTTATGTGAGATTGGTTTGGAAATAAGTGAGTGAGTGTTCATATGCTTGGACTAGGGTTTGTGAGCAAGGATTATTTCATTGAGTGATTGGTTGAGTAGAGTTGGTTGAGCCTAGTCAAGTGGATGTGTTGAAGTGATAGTTCAAGTTATGTGAAACAAATTGTTCCATATTCTAAATTGATTTGAGAAAGAGGTTGAGTGTTTGTGAGTGTGAAACATATTGAGTCTCTAACAATTCTCTATATGTTTCTATGATAAAAAGAGAGATTGAAAGTGATTGAGCATTGTGGTGAATGTGAAGCATATTGAGTCTCTAACAATTCTCTATATGTTTCTATGAGATTGGACAAGTTCTAGTGAGGACTTGAATTGTTGAGGAGATTGGATAAGTTCTAGAGAGGACTTGTGGATAGATTAGTGTGAGCTTTTGTGGAAGCTTACAAGGTATATTTGAGATAAGTATTTGAGAAGACTTGTGAGCAGATTTGATTGATTGATTTGTTCAAACCTTGAGTTAAGGTTTGGGGTAGATCTAGTAGAGTTGATTTGTGATTAAGTCAAGCTTTGTGTTAAGGCTTGAGGATAGATATTGAGGATATATTTGTGCTAGACCGAAGGACTATGTTTAGTGTATATTTGAGGATAGAGTTTGGTGCAGATTTGAGGATAGGTTTGTGCTAGACTAGAGATAGATATTGAGCATATTTGTGCTAGATCGAAGGACTGTGTTTAGTGTATATTTGAGATAGAGCTAAGAGTAAGCTTTGGAGGTGATAGAGTATAGAGGATGATAGTCTCTAGTGGATAGAGATCCATTAGCTAGGGTAGTGAGGATAGGTCTTCTGAGTGAGGATATGAGTCTTCAGTGGATAGAGATCCATTAGCTAGTGTAGTGGAGGTAGCAGTTCTTCTAGAAGATCACTAGCTAGAGTAGAGGAGAAAGGAGTTCTCCTATGGATAGAGATCCATGAACTTGATTAGGGGATTGGTGTCTCCTTTGGATAGAGGTCCATAAACATTGTAATAGGGAAAGGATTCCCAAGAGATTTATTGAGAAAATATTAGTGAAATATTTTCTCCGTGGAGTAGCCCACATTGGGTGAACCACGTTAAATTGGTGTCTCTATTGTGTGTGGTGATTTATGCATTGCTTTGATTACTATTGTTGATATTGCTATTGATACATTGCATAATATTGATTGGGAAAGAAAAGTAAAAAGTGGTCTTATATTGTTCACCCCCCTCTTAGTATAAGCTTGTGTTCTTCAATTGGTATCAGAGTGGGTTCCTTCGGAAGAGTTTAATAGCTTGAAGGAAAATCTTACAAGAACACAATGGATTCTAAGAATGGATCCTCAGATAATTCAACACTAGTATTTTATGGAAGTGATTATATATTTTGGAGTATGAGAATGAAGATTCACCTGATGGCACTTGGCAATGAAATATGGGAAGCAGTTGAAAATGGATACACACCACCAACTACTCCACCTACAGATAAATATGGTAAGCTTCTACATCATTACAATTCAAAAGCAATGAATGCAATTTTGAGAGGTTTGCATAGAACAGAGTTCATAAAGGTTATGCATTGCAAATCAGCAAAAGGAATTTGGGATAAGTTGCAAAGCATATATGAAGGAGATAAAAGTGTCAAAAAGGTAAAGATACAAAATCTCAAAGGACAATTTGAAGAATTAAGAATGAAGGATGAGGAAAATATTAGTGCTTATCTACTTCATGTAGATGAGGTTGTTAACGCCATGCAAGGACTTGGACTTGAGGTTCAAGAATCTGATGTTTGTGATAAGATCTTAAGATCTCTCCCAAAAAGGTTTAGTGAAAATATTTCTGCTATAGAGGAATCAAAATATGGTGATATTTTGACAAGAGATGAATTACTTGGTATTCTTACAGCTTTTGAGATGAGAACAAAAGAGGAACCTAATCTCCGGAAGGAAGCAACCTTCAAAGCTACTAAGAAGACAAAGGGTAAGAAGTCAGATTCAAGCAATGAGTCATCCAGTGATGAAGAAGCAAATTATGGTAGAAGGAATAAGGATCCAAGAAGATTTAAAGATGCAAAATCTGTTAGATGTTTCAATTGTGGAAAGTATGGTCACTATGCAACTGATTGTCAAGAAGCTAGAAATAGCAATGATGAAGAAAAATAGGATCATAAGAATAGGGAATCATAAAAATATAGGTACCAAAAGAAAGGCAAGGATGGACAAGGCAAACAAGGAAAGAAGTTCTTTCAAAGATAGAAGAGGAGTTACTATGCAGACAAGGCAAGTAAGTACTCAAGTGATAGTGATAATAGTTTCTCAGATAATGATAAAGATGAAGTTCTATTTCTGACAGAAGAAAAAGAAGTTAAGAAAAGGTCACCAATAATTCTCAAGTGTTTTAGATGTGGTAACTTTGGACATCTTGAAGATAGTTGTACAAAGAGTGGTTTCAGTTTTAGTGATGATGAATATGAAGATACACTTGAAGGACTAGAAGAGAATATTCTAATGGCACTAGAAGAAGAAGGAGGTGATCCTATAGAAGACAAGTCAGAAAAGAATGAAGATGTTTTCAAAGGTAAACAAATAGAGGAAGAATCAGAGAAAGGAGAAGTTGATCTTGAGGGAGAGCTTATTTATGCTCTTAACACATTAAAGAAGGTAAGAAAGCAAAATTCCCAACTTAAGCTTCAGTTTCAAGAATGTGATGAAGAGAGAGGAAAGCTTATAGAGGATCTAAATAAGTCAATGGCTAAGACAAAGAAGTTCAAGGATAAGTTAGAAGCAAAGGTCTTAGAATGTGAAAGGTTAGAACATGAAGTAGCTCTACTAAGGGAAGAAGTAGAAGAGTCTAAGGATAAGTTACACAAGTTTGGAAAGAGCTCAAAGATCGTAGATAAGATGATCAAGGTACAAAGATGGTCAACAAACAAAATAGGTCTTGGTTTTGAATAGGTACAAAAGAAATAAGAAGAGGATTCAACCTCAAGTTCTGAAGAAGAAGAAACTTTAGAAGAAGATAATGTAAGAGAAAGTGAGACTTCTGAGGATGAGTTGGACAATAGAAAGTTCAACAAGGAAAAGAACAATGCACAAAAGAGGAACAGATGGAACAGGAACCAACACAGGGTAAAAGAGACTAAGAGACCAATGAGGTCAAGGCAAGGAAATTTCAATGGATGATGTTTCTCATGTCACAGATTTGGGCACAAGGCTTCACAGTGCAGGACACATGAAAGATAGGAATATGGGAACTTCAGAAATAGGTAACTTTTTCATGGGTATTGCTACTCATGTAATCAGTTTGGTCACAAGGCAATGAATTGTAGGGTTCATGATAGGAATAGATATGGCTTCACCAAGAGAAATCCCAAGATATTTGCACCTCCAAGGAATAACAATATTAAGTGTTACAAGTGCAATAATGATGGACATACAACAAAGTGGTGTAGAGCAAAAATTCTAGAGACAAGCAGGAATAGGAACAGTCAGAGGAATCAGAAGGATCAGATGAGAAGGAAAGTGGACAAAGGTAAAGATCAATGCATGCTGGGAGTAGAAATACTCCCACCCTAAAATTAACCACCTCAAGAGGAGGTGGGGAGGGGCTAAGCTAAGAGACTCATTCTTAGCCCCGAGCCCCAAAGGTGACCCTTTGCCATTGATGTCAAAGGGGGAGAGATTTGAGTAGGGGAGAGATTTGATTTAAGGAGAGAGCATTGAGTCAGGGGAGCAATTCCCTGGGGAGTATAATAAAAAAGGTTAAGGAAATTGGAAAAGATAATTGGGTTGCCATCAATGACAAAGGGGGAGATTGTTGGACATTTTGAGTAGATGAGTTGTCATTGATGTCAAGAGTGAGTGGTCATTGATGTCAAAAGTCAGTTTTAGTGAGCAGTGCAAGAAGAAGTAGTTCCGCAATCAGTGCAAAAGGAGAGTCCACTTCCAAGTGGTCAGATCTGGTTCCAGGTGGTCAGATGTGGTCCAAAGTGCAAAGAAGAGGCCCAAGAAAATAATATTATAATATTTTATTATAATATTAAAAAGGAAAATTTAAATTAATTAATATAATTTTATTATAAATTAATTTATTAATTAATTTAATTAACTTCAAAGTTATTTAAGTTAATTATAATTAATTTTAATTTAATTATAAATTAATTTATATTAATTTAAATAACCCTAAAGTGGGTTATAAGGTTTAAATTAAAATTGAATTTGAAATTTGATTTAGCATCGACGTTTTATGGCATGAGGTCTTCGTGTATAAAAGGAGGGCAAATCCTAAGTCAAAGCTCCCTATGCATTCGATTAATCAAGGCTCCAAAATTCATGCGCAAAAGAGTAAGGTTTTCATGTTCTAAAGGTTTTAGGTGGTAGAGGATAGGACAAATAGGAGTAGGGCTCCTTTGTCCTCACACAATGTTGTGTAGCATAGTTGGTGATGGTAGGTTGTGTTAAGGCTTGTGGTAGGTGGGAGAGCAGGGTTCGAAACCCATCACATTCATTTTGCAAGGAAGAAGGGAGTTTTCATTTTTATGTGCACTGATCGGAAGGAAATAAGAGGAAGGCTTGAGCCTTCCCCTTCGCATGGAGGCTTGTAGCCCATGTGGTGGGCTAGCACCTCGATAAGGTGCTCGATAGGAGGAAGTCTCGCGTTCGAAACCCATCGAGGCCTTTTGGCTAGTGTTAAAGGTATGCATTGATGTTAATTATCTTGGTCGCTTGATTATTTCAGATTTGCTAAGGTTGGAAAAATAAAATATTTTTGATGGTTTATAAAGTTTATTTTTGCTAAATTAATTTGGATATTGAGTATTTGAGGGAGATAAAAGGGTAGGCAATATTATTTTGAAAGTTTAATTTTTGGAGGTTTTTAATTAAATATTGGAGATTATAAGGAGTAATTGAGTAATTATTTTTATGTATGATTTGATGATTGCTAATTTCAAAGGAGTAATAAGGTGTATTTGAGTTTGATTATTTTTGTAATTGAGAAATATTTTGAGAGAGTGTTAGTGTGATATTTTGTCATCTAACCATTGAAATTGGCAAAGAAGAAAATTGTGTTTGAGACAAGTTTTGAAGGGCACTTCTTCATCAAAAAAAAGGTATGGGCACATCTTCCTAGTGAGTGATTGTTGGATGTTGTGAATGCTAAGTTGGAGTGAAAAGGATTGTTTGATAAGCATTGTTGAGTTTGGTTTTTTGAGTGAGAGTTGATTATAGAAACCTTGTTTGATAAGCATTGTTGGAAATATTGAGTAAAGCTTTCATATGCTTGAACTAGGGTTTGTGCAAAGAACATGAGTATCATTGTTATGTTGAAGTTGTGAACTATCTTGAACTAGGGTTTGTGAAAGATCATGAGTATCATTGTTATGTGAGATTGTTTGATAAGCATTGTTGGAAATAAGTGAGTGTTCATATGCTTGGACTAGGGTTTGTGAGCAAGGATTATTTCATTGAGTGATTGGTTGAGTAGAGTTGGTTGAGCCTAGTCAAGTGGATGTGTTGAAGTGATAGTTCAAGTTCTGTGAAACAAATTGTTCCATATTCTAAATTGATTTGAGAAAGAGGTTGAGTGTTTGTGAGTGTGAAACATATTGAGTCTCTAACAATTATCTATATGTTTCTATGGTAAAAAGAGAGATTGAAAGTGATTGAGCATTGTTGGTGAATGTGAAGCATATTGAGTCTCTAACAATTCTCTATATGTTTCTATGAGATTGGACAAGTTCTAGTGAGGACTTGTTGAGAGATTTGAGGTATAGAGATTGGACAAGTTCTAGAGAGGACTTGTGGATAGATTAGTGTGAGATTTTGTGGAAGCTTACAAGGTATATTTGAGATAAGTCTTTGAGAAGACTTGTGAGCAGATTTGATTGATTGATTTGTTCAAACCTTGAGTTAAGGTTTGGGGTAGATCTAGCAGAGTTGATTTGTGATTAAGTCAAGCTTTGTGTTAAGGCTTGAGGATAGATATTGAGGATATATTTGTGCTAGATCGAAGGACTATGTTTAGTGTATATTTGAGGATAGATTTTGGTGTATATTTGAGGATAGGTTTGTGCTAGACTAGAGATAGATATTGAGCAGATTTGTGCTAGATCAAAGGACTATGTTTAGTGTAGATTTGAGATAGAGCTAAGAGCAAGCTTTGGAGGTGATAGAGTATAGAGGATGATAGTCTCTAGTGGATAGAGATCCATTAGCCAGGGTAGTGAGGATAGGTCTTCTGAGTGAGGATAGGAGTCTTTAGTGGATAGAGATCCATTAGCCAATGTAGTGGAGGCAGTAGTTCTTCTAGAAGATCACCAACTAGAGTAGAGGAGAAAGGAGTTCTCCTATGGATAGAGATCCATGAACTTGATTAGGGGATTGGTGTCTCCTTTGGATAGAGGTCCATAAACATTGTAATAGGGAAAGGATTCCCAAGATATTTATTGAGAAAATATTAGTGAAATATTTTCTCCATGGAGTAGCCCACATTGGGTGAACCACGTTAAATTGGTGTCTCTATTGTGTGTGGTGATTTATGCATTGCTTTGATTACTATTGTTGATATTGCTATTGATACATTGCATAATATTGATTGGGAAAGAAAAGTAAAAAGTGGTCTTATACTGTTCACCCCCTCTCAGTATAAGCTTGTGTTCTTCAATTGGTATCAGAGCGGGTTCCTTCGAAAGAGTTTAATAGCTTGAAGGAAAATCTTACAAGAACACAATGGATTCTAAGAATGGATCCTCAGATAATTCAACACTAGTATTTGATGGAAGTGATTATATATTTTGGAGTATGAGAATGAAGATTCACCTGATGGCACTTGGCAATGAAATATGGGAAGTAGTTGAAAATGGATACACACCACCAACTACTCCACCTACAGATAAATATGGTAAGCTTCTACATCATTACAATTCAAAATCAATGAATGCAATTTTGAGAGGTTTGCATAGAATAGATTTCATAAAGGTTATGCATTGCAAATCAGCAAAAGGAATTTGGGATAAGTTGCAAAGCATATATGAAGGAGATAAAAGTGTCAAAAAGGTAAAGATATGAAATCTCAAAGGATAATTTGAAGAATTAAGAATGAAGGATGAGGAAAACATTAGTACTTATCTACTTCGTGTAGATGAGGTTGTTAACGCCATGCAAGGACTTGGACTTGAGGTTCAAGAATCTGATGTTTGTGATAAGATCTTAAGATCTCTCCCAAAAAGGTTTAGTGAAAATATTTCTACTATAGAGGAATCAAAATATGGTGATATTTTGACAAGAGATGTATTACTTGGTATTCTTACAACTTTTGAGATGAGAACAAAAGAGGAACCTAATCTCCAGAAGGAAGCAACCTTCAAAGCTACTAAGAAGACAAAGGGCAAGAAGTCAGATTCAAGCAATGAGTCATCCAGTGATGAAGAAGCAAATTATGGTAGAAGGAATAAGGATCCAAGAAGATTTAAAGATGCAAAATATGTTAGATGTTTCAATTGTGGAAAGTATGGTCACTATGCAACTGATTGTCAAGAAGCTAGAAATAGCAATGATGAAGAAAAATAGGATCATAAGAACAGGGAATCAGAAAAATATAGGTACCAAAAGAAAGGCAAGGATGGACAAGGCAAACAAGGAAAGAAGTTCTTTCAAAGATAGAAGAGGAGTTACTATGCAGACAAGGCAAGTAAGTACTCAAGTGATAGTGATAATAGTTTCTCAGATAATGATAAAGATGAAGTTCTATTTCTGACAGAAGAAAAAGAAGAAGTTAAGAAAAGGTCACCAATAATTCTCAAGTGTTTTAGATGTGGTAATTTTGGACATCTTGAAGATAGTTGTACAAAGAATGGTTTCAGTTTTAGTGATGATGAATATGAAGATACACTTGAAGGACCAGAAGAGAATATTCTAATGGCACTAGAAGAAGAAGGAGGTGATCCTATAGAAGACAAGTCAGAAGAGAATGAAGATGTTTTCAAAGGCAAACAAATAGAGGAAGAATCAGAGAAAGGAGAAGTTGATCTTGAGGGAGAGCTTATTTATGCTCTTAACACATTAAAGAAGGTAAGAAAGCAAAATTCCCAACTTAAGCTTCAGTTTCAAGAATGTGATGAAGAGAGAGGAAAGCTTATAGAGGATCTAAATAAGTCAATGGCTAAGACAAAGAAGTTCAAGGATAAGTTAGAAGCAAAGGTCTTAGAATGTGAAATATTAGAACAAGAAGTAGCTCTACTAAGGGAAGAAGTAGAAAAGTCTAAGGATAAGCTACACAAGTTTGGAAAGAGCTCAAAGATCGTAGATAAGATGATCAAGGTACAAAGACGGTCAACAAACAAAATAGGTCTTGGTTTTGAACAGGTACAAAAGAAACAAGAAGAGGAGTCAATCTCAAGTTCTGAAGAAGAAGAAACTTCAGAAGAAGATAGTGTAAGAGAAAGTGAGACTTCTGAGGATGAGTTGGACAATAGAAAGTTCAACAAGGAAAAGAACAATGCACAAAAGAGGAACATATGGAACAAGAACCAACATAGGGTAAAAGAGACTAAGAGACCAATGAGGTCAAGGCAAGGAAATTTCAATGGATGATGTTTCTCATGTCACAGATTTGGGCACAAGGCTTCACAGTGTAGGACACATGAAAGACAGGAATATGGGAACTTCAAAAACATGTAACTTTTTCATGGGTATTGCTACTCATGTAATCAATTTGGTCACAAGGCAATGAATTGTAGGGTCCATGATAGGAATAGATATGGCTTCACTAGGAGAAATCCCAAGATATTTGCACCTCCAAGGAATAACAATATTAAGTGTTACAAGTGCAATAATGATGGACATACAACAAAGTGGTGTAGAGCAAAAATTCTAGAGACAAGCAGGAATAGGAACAGTCAAAGGAATCAAAAGGATCAGATGAGAAGGAAAGTGGACAAAGGTAAAGATCAGTGCATGCTAGGAGTAGAAATACTCCCACCCCATAATTAACCACCTCAAGAGGAGGTGGGGGAGGGGCTAAGCTAAGAGACTCATTCTTAGCCCCGAGCCCCAAAGGTGACCCTTTGCCATTGATGTCAAAGGGGGAGAGATTTGAGTAAGGGGAGAGATTTGATTTAAGGAGAGAGCATTGAGTCAGGGGAGCAGTTTCCAAGGGGAGTAGAATAGAAAAAGGTTAAGGAAATTGGAAAAGATAATTGGGTTGCCATCAATGACAAAGGGGGAGATTGTTGGACATTTTGAGTAGATGAGTTGTCATTGATGTCAAGAGTGAGTGGTCATTGATGTCAAAAGTCAGTTTCAGTGAGTAGTGCAAGAAGAAGTAGTTCTACAATTAGTGCAAAAAGGAGAGTCCGCTTCTAGTTGGTCAGATCCAGTTCTAAGTGGTCAGATGTGGTCCAAAGTGCAAAGAAGAGGCCCAAGAAAATAATATTATAATATTAAAAATAGAAATTTAAATTAATTAATATAATTTTATTATAAATTAATTTATTAATTAATTAATTTAATTAACTTCAAAGTTATTTAAGTTAATTATAATTAATTTTAATTTAATTATAAATTAATTTATATTAATTTAAATAACCCTAAAGAGGGTTATAAAGTTTAAATTAAAATTGAATTTGAAATTTGATTTAAGCATCGACGTTTTATGGCATGAGGCCTTCGTGTATAAAAGGAGGACAAATCCTAAGTCAAATCTCCCCATGCATTCGATTAATTAAGGCTCCAAAACTCGTGCGTAAAAGTGTAAGGTTTTCATGTTTAAAGGTTTTTGGTGGTAGAGGTTAATAGAAATAGGATGAGGGCTCCTTTTACCTCACACAATGTTGTGTAGCGTAGTTGGTAACGATAGACAGTGTTAAGTCTTACAGCAGGCAAAGTGTGCAGGGTTCGAATCCCATCAAATTCATTTTGCAAGGAAGAGAGGGCATTTTTATTTTTACATGCATCGATGGAAGGAAATAAGAGGAAGGCTTGAGCCTTCCCCTTTGCACGGGGGCTTGTAGCCCATGTGGTGGGCTAGCGCCTTGATAAGGCACCTCATGTTCGAAACCCATCGAGGCCTTTTGGCTAGTGTTAAAGGTATGCATTGATGTTATTTGCCTTGGTCGCTTGATTATTTCGGATGTGCTAAGGTTGAAAAATAAAATATTTTTTATGGTTTATAAAGTTTATTTTTGCCTAAATTAATTTGGATATTGAGTATTTGAGGGAGATAAAAGGGTAGGAAATATTATTTTGAAAGTTTAATTTTTGGAGGTTGTTAATTTAATTGTTGGAGATTATAAGGAGTAATTGAGTAATTATTTTTATGTATGATTTGATGATTGCTAATTTCAAAGGAGTAATAAGGTGTATTTGAGTTTGATTATTTTTGTAATTGAGAAATATTTTTGAGAGAGTGTTAGTGTGATATTTTGTCATCTAACCATTGAAATTGGCAAAGAAGAAAATTGTGTTTGAGATAGGTTTTTAAGGGCACTTCTTCATCAAACAAAAAGGTATGGGCACATCTTCCTAGTGAGTGATTGTTGGATGTTGTGAATGCTAAGTTGGAGTGAAAAGGATTGTTTGATAAGCATTGTTGAGTTTGATTGTTGAAGTTTTTCTGGAATGAAAGTTGATGATAGAAACCTTGTTTGATAAGCATTGTTGGAAATATTGAGTAAAGCTTTCATATGCTTGAACTAGGGTTTGTGCAAATAACATGAGTATCATTGTTATGTGAAGTTGTGAACTATCTTGAACTAGGGTTTGTGAAATATCATGAGTATCATTGTTATGTGAAGTTGTGAACTATCTTGAACTAGGGTTTGTGAAAGATCATGAGTATCATTGTTATGTGAGATTGTTTGATAAGCATTGTTGGAAATAATTGAGTGAGTGTTCATATGCTTGGACTAGGGTTTGTGAGCAAGGATTATTTCATTGAGTGATTGATTGAGTGGAGTTGGTTGAGCCTAGTCAAGTGGATGTGTTGAAGTGATAGTTCAAGTTCTGTGAAACAAATTGTTCCATATTCTAAATTGATTTGAGAAAGAGGTTGAGTGTTTGTGAGTGTGAAACATATTGAGTCTCTAACAATTCTCTATATGTTTCTATGATAAAAAGAGAGATTGAAAGTAATTGAGCATTGTTGTGAGTGTGAAGCATATTGAGTCTCTAACAATTCTCTATATGTTTCTATGAGATTGGACAAGTTCTAGTGAGGACTTGTTGAGAAGATTTGAGGTAAGTCTTAGAGAAGACTTGTGGATAGATTTGTGTGAGCTTTTGTGGAAGTTACAATATTTAATGAGTTGGACAAGTTCTAGTGAGGACTTGTTGAGATTAAGGTAAGTTTGAGAAGACTTGTGGAGTTGGTTTTTGGAAGTTAAATAATTGAGAGATTGTTGAGATATTGGACAAGTTCTAGAGAGGACTTGTGGATAGATTAGTGTGAGATTTTGTGGAAGCTTACAAGGCAGATTTGAGATAAGTCTTTGAGAAGACTTGTGAGCAGAGTTGATTGATTGATTTGTTCAAACCTTGAGTTAAGGTTTGGGGCAGATCTAGCAGAGTTGATTTGTGATTAAGTCAAGCTTTGTGTTAAGGCTTGAGGATAGATATTGAGGATAGATTTGTGCTAGACCGAAGGACTGTGTTTAGTACAAATTTGAGGATAGATTTTGGTGTAGATTTGAGGATAGGTTTGTGCTAGACTAAAGATAGAGATTGAGTAGATTTGTGCTAGATCGAAGGACTATGTTTAGTATAGATTTGAGATAGAGCTAAGAGTAAGCTTTGGAGGTGATAGAGTATAGAGGATGATAGTCTCTAGTGGATAGAGATCCATTATCTAGGGTAGTGAGGATAGGTCTTCTGAGTGAGGACAGGAGTCTTCAGTGGATAGAGATCCATTAGCCAGTGTAGTGGAGGCAGCAGTTCTTCTAGAAGATCACCAGCCAGAGAAGAGGAGAAAGGAGTTCTCCTATGGATAGAGATCCACGAACTTGATTAGGGGATTGGTGTCTCCTTTGGATAGAGGTCCATAAACATTGTAATAGGGAAAGGATTCCCAAGAGATTTATTGAGAAAATATTAGTGAAATATTTTCTCCGTGGAGTAGCCCACATTGGGTGAACCACGTTAAATTGGTGTCTCTATTGTGTGTGGTGATTTGTGCATTGCTTTGATTACTTGTTGTTGATATTGCTATTGATACATTGCATAATATTGATTGGGAAAGAAAAGTAAAAAGTGGTCTTATACTGTTCACCCCCCTCTCAGTATAAGCTTGTGTTCTTCAATAATCTTCCCTCCATAGAGTGCAAAATATCACAAGATTTCCAACATAGCATGCAAAATAATACAAGCTTCAAAATGGAATATTATTTGTCTCTAGTTCTCATGCAACCATTAATTCTTTTTATTTACATAGTAATCCCTTTCAAACACATGCATCATTAAGTATCCATTCAATTTTAGCTCATCAATGTTTAACAATTTACATTTCACACATATCAAACTTTCCCACATATGCACTGGAAAGATTTCAATTCATCTTCAGTTTGCAATGCATTTATCAATTTATATTCACACACACAACAAAACATACAATGCATTAACAATCCATTTTCACATTATCCCATGACATTAATTTATCATGTATATTTACCATAACAGACTTACTGATAAAAAAAAATTTCATTCCTTGCTTCCAAAGCCCTTCTCTCTTCTTGGCTCTCTCCTCGCTTTTCCAAAGATAATGCAAACCATAATGCAGACCATATTAATATTAAAATTTCCATTTTCTAGTTTCAATAAGTTCCTTCTGATGCATGCAGAACAAGATAGATAAAAATCATCCTTCATAATTTCTTTATTATCCCTTCTTTACCACTCCTCTCACTACATGCCCCTATTTTCCCATTTCCTCAACCGACGAAGATTGTATTGCAATGATGAGGAGTTGTTTTTAAAATTATTCACCACTTTTCCATTTTAGAAGATAGGCGCTAATTTTCAGTTTACAACTGTTGTTTGTTTTAAGATTCCTTCAACCTAAAACGTGCCATGTGGAATCCACATTCCTTCCACGATCAATAACCCAATGTTTCCATAATAATTTTCTAATGCCGAATGTTTTCCCAATTGCCCCTTTTCTAATAAGCAATAAGTAATATCTCTTTAATAATTATTTTGTTATTATTTATTTTAATATTTTATAGTTTATAATTTTTCATTTACTTTATTTTAATATTATTTCCTTTATTCTTCTATTATTTATAACAAATATTATTTGTTTTTTAACACCTATATATATATATATATATATATATATATATATATATATATATATATATATATATATATATATATATATATATATATATATATATATATTACATTCAAATAACTTCCTCAATAACACACACACACACACACACACACACACACACACACACACACACACACATATATATATATATATAAATTATCTTACTTTACTCCTATTCTTATATTTTCTTTTAGTTCATAGATCAATAATAATCATAACATTACTTCACATTTTACCTATTGTTTAAACTATGGCTCCCATGAATTTAAGCATTTTCATTGCCAAACAAGCATCATAAGCACATAATTTGGCAAACATCTACCATTCCTACAAATGCAACTACATGATATGCATCTATATGGACCGCTGGCGGATGCATTGCCTATGGGGTTCTTAGCCCCTATCAATATATGAATAATCCACCACTCATTATTTCCCTTGACTTACCTTGCATCGAACAACCCTTTTGCCTATTGAGGAGACATATTTCCTTTGAATTATTCCCGCTAGTAATAGTACTTGTCCCTGCATCCATAGATACATCAATAGTATATCATCCTTGCTGATAAATTAAGTATATAAGAAAGTAGATCTTGGAGGGTTATTACATACTCCCCCTATAATATTAAACACATTCCCTATGGTTTCATTGTCCTTTGAAACATAAAAATAAATATTGTCATGAATAATATAAAATCAATATAATATAGCAACGAATTTACATGATCAAAACTTAATAATAAATTATTACTGCAAGAACACACATGCACAAATAACATATACACATATCATACTTCTCAAACCAAAATATGATTATTGCTCTATTCAAATAAAAATGAAAACCATGACATGATTTTATCACTACTCAGATAAAAATAAAAACTATCTTTTCATGGTAGCCACATCCTTCCACATGACATTATTTTAGAATACTGGTCCCACTTAACCTTTATATTGTTAAATTTTTCATTTTCTTAATTTTTTTGTCCTATAACCAAGGATCTTAACTAGTCACACCCCAATGTACAGGGAATCACCCATCATAAAATAATCAACATTCCAAACATGTATTTCTTGAGAAAGTTGCTTAGAGGATTTGATAGAGTTTTTAGTTGATTTAACCCTTAGGAATACTTTGTCTCCCATAGTGAATTCCCTTGGCATACTCTTAAAATTCACATAACTCTTTTGTCATTTTATAGCTTCCTTGAGCCTCTAATGAATTTCATTGAGTTACTCTTCCATTTCTTTAACCATATCTGGACTGATCATCACTCGATCTTCCAGATTAGTCCATGACAATAGCGTTATGAACCTTTTCCCGTACAAATCCTCAAATGAATCCATACCTAGGAAATTATAGTAACTATTATTTTAAGCAAATCCCACCAAGATTAGGTAATCTTCCCATTTCATTTTATGATTCATACTAGACATTCGTAGCATATCCCCTAAGAATTAATTTACCTTTTCAATTGTTTTGTCTATTATTAAATGATAAGTGGTACTAATATTAAGATTAAAAGGATTCAATATTTTTCTAGTGACACTCTATTCCAAATCGATGAAGAGAGGAACTCAAATATCTTTACTCGACATATCTCAATGTATCATAGACAAGTCATTTATCCTATTCATCATAGTTAGACTATTTTAATTTTCAAAATACCTATTAAGTATCATCTATTTCTTGCTTTTTCAATTTCTAACAAGCAAACTAATGGAATTTCCCATATATGTCCATAAAATTATCCTTTGATTCCATACAATTCATCTTCAAATTTGCACTATGGATCATTGTAAATCCTACACAAAACTGATCTATAGTTCCTCCATAAAATGTTCTACAATTTCTATCAAAATTCATTCAAAATTATTCAATGATTTCATTCTATCTCTTTAGTTGATAAGTTAATTTCATCACAATCATAGGATAATTCATTATCCATTTCTATTTGATACTCATAGAGGCATGCAAACAAAAGCCTATAATCCATATGTTCATTCAATTTTATTCAAGTTTTCATTCAATTTCTAAAGAGTTGTTTCCAATCTTCTTACAGGTTGATCCAATTTCACCACAAGAAGGAAACTCTTACAAAAAATTTTAACAAGAAAGGAAATTTTTTTTTAATCGTTATGAGTTGATCTTAATCTTATATCAAGGAGCAATATAGTCATACTTTCCACTTTTCCTACCCTAAATTTCCACTTAGTTATTTCCTCAAGGCACACCCATCCCTACATCTTATGTAATGCCATATTTATAAATGTACCAAGTGTAAACACTTGTGTCCAGCTTGAATTCATTCTCTAGTCTACAAAATTACCTATTTTTCATGGATTTATGTTAAACCCTTCACTTCTAACTTTAGGTTTCATATTTTTGTGTAAATAAAACAAGAAGTATTCCTTAACTTTAGAGTCCCAGATTATCCCATACTAGAAACATGAGCTCTCTTCTCTTTTCTAGTCTCTCTTCTAGTCTCTCTTCTAGTCTCATTCATTTTCCTTATCAGTCTGCTCTCTTCTCTTTTTAATCAAAAGAAATCATGGATAATTTTATTTTATCCAAACTATTTCTATGGAAAAATAAAATTAAGTGGTGATATTTAATAATTATAGTAACCACAAGTAGATATACCTTCCCAGGAGTTAGCTTACATCATTAAGGGTTATTACCACCTTGTATTCCCTAAGGTATCTTCATAATTATGATCCTTTATTAGATCCTTTTTACAATAGAGTTTTGTTTTTCCTCGTAATGATTTCCACATAAACTCTTCTTAATTCACTTTCCATATCTACATTTCATATACATCCGACCACATAAGTGTACTAGGTGCAATGTTAAAAAAATAAGTATGCAAAATATCTTTCTCATTATCCTTGTTGAGCTAGCTTACATCTCGTCATTCAATTTAAGGAAGCAATCCAACACAATACACTACTCATGTCCATCTGAGTAAGCTATCTTCCTACCCAAGTCCATTTGAGTAGATTATCACACTACTCAAGTCCATTTGAGTAAATCATCACACTACTCAAGTCCATCTGAGTAGGTGGCATGAAAGTGTGGAGTTAAACTATCCTTCTCATTTCTTCAATGACCTAGTCATTTCCTTGTATGCTTATATCATTTCATAGTCAGTGGATGTGGATAAATTATTGCAATATACATTCATATAATAATAGGTGTCATTCCTTCTCAAATTTAACTTTTGAACATAGATAGTTCATTCACCTAGATCCATCAATTTTTCTTTATTATTATTCCATATGTTCTAATATACGAGTTTTTTACTGAGCCATGTGCTCATCTATTTGATCTCTCTACTGCTCCATTTTCTCATTTTGTTGGCTCATTTGCTCCTGCATTAAATGCATCATTCATACCACATTTTCCTATTTGGGAACTAGTTATTTTCCCTCCAAAACACTTGAGGAGGTTCTACGATTTCCTCTATAGTTTATGTCCTCACAATCCTCCTAATAACCCTCTTAATACTTTCAGTCAGTGCTTTCCACTATACCACCACAAGTCTCTTTCGATCAGCCCTTCCTGCTATACCGCCAAGGTTCTATTTCAAAAACTAGCTATTAGTCCTAATGCCATTGCCAAATTTCAAAGGAGCCTATCACTTTTTGGTTTAGATATTCAATTGGATAAAATATACTATGTTAGACATTAGGTTTTCTAAATTTTATTTGCCTGGGGCTTCACAACTTTTGCTATGATACCAAATGTAACAACCCAAGTTCTGCCCACTTGGTTGTCCAAACACCCCAAGTCTACCCACTTGGTTTTCCAACATCAGAGGTCACAGTAAGAGAAAAATTTTCTTTTCTTTTTTTTTCTATTTTAATTTCTAGTTTGAGCATGTTAGAACCATCTTCATGAGTTTCATTCCACTGCAGTAAAAATACTCATGAGATCGATATTGGCCAAATCATGTATAGTTACCTCTTTTGAACTTCACTATCCACCCGATATTCCAAGTTCAGATAGGGGGTTTCTTTTCCTCTAGGGCCCATAACACCTAGAGGTGTGACACATAATTTCCCCATGTATTAACATGGACTCATGAACTTATGTCATGTAAGACTTATCACATACATGTTCGAGCTAGACGATCAACAAAATTTCATGGAGCATCATATAAGGTCTTACCAATACCTTGGTAACTACCTGATGTTTTTTTTTTGTTAACCAATATGATGATCCATACCATCATGCTATCAGTATTACCCATTCAACAATAATTTACCACTCAATACTAGCAAGCATAACCTAGAAGAGATGCCCATACAACCCTTTGTTACCTCTTGTTCTAACCTTTTCCCGTAAAAAGTACAGTTAAAGCCTTGAATTATGATTATTGCCCTCTCGCAAGCACCATTAATATTTATTCCACAAGATTGTCCTTCCCACAATATTGAAATAATAACAAGGTTGTCTTGCCTACAACCTTAGGTTGTGAGTCAAGATTGTCCTTCCCACAATATTAGAATATCTTAATCAAAGGTTTTACTTAGAGTTTGATGGTTTTAAATGCAATGGTTTACAAGCAAATACAGTTTCACAATCATTCATAAATTTTACTATAAAACAAGACCTCAAGTTTCCATTTGGTTACTTGCATGTTTATCATAAAGAAATAATAAAAGACAGAAGAATTGTGAAAATAATATAGTCAAAACTAAAGAATCTTAAAACTCATTATAATAATTTTTTTTTTTTTTTAAATATATATTGGATTAAGGGCTCCTCTAAAATTCATTCATTCATAAATCACTTTCTCTTCCTACATTTACACTATAAAATTTTACTACAATAGCCATGATATAGAGTGGACAACTTTTATAATTTTAAGTAAGATTGTAGCTACTTTAATGTTTTAATTCTAATATACAATTTTAATGAGTTTTAAAGGATTTTTTATTCACCCTATTTTAACTAAGGTAAGTAATACCTCATGGACATTTCATATAAAGCAACCTCAATCCAAATTACCTATTACCTCCTTATTATATAGTCATGCACTCTTATTTTAAGTAATCCCATTAACATACTAACGAATGAAAACAACTTATGATTTAGTCACCATTCCTTTATATCTCTTTCAACTTATACACAATAGAATATAATATTAAGCAATTCTTCTAAGTATTCTATTTCTATTTTTTATTTCATGTTGACTCTTCCATATTGAAAATAATATTGTCATTATTTACTTAACAACAGATTTCCCACTATTCTTCCCACAATTTCCAATGCACCTATCTCTAAAACATAGGCTTGGTTTATAGACTAAAACCAAATACAATTATATCTTATATTATATTATGTTTTTATATCCAATATATCACATGAGGATGGATAGTTTTCTCATATCGTCGTGATTAATCAAATCTATTCAGGTTAGCCTCGCTAATAATTTAAATAGCCATACCACACTGTTTTGGATAAGAAAACCTTTTGTTTAAAATAGTATCTCTCCTAAATTCCTATTTCTTGAACTGAGGAATGTACGAGGCAATTTCTACTATACACAAATTGTTGGGCCTCAAATTTTTTAAATGAAGTGAGATTATAAATTATGTATGGGGACTTCCTCATCAACAGATATATTCACAGAATGATAAAACATTTTAAACCATAGAAATATCAACATGCAATCTCAAATACTCTTGGATAGCTTACCCATAATTACATTTTCGGTAAGGTAATCACCCATACCCAACTAATATTTACAATATTTGAATACATGCAAAATTTAAAAGCATAAAGAAATAGATGACCATCATATTGTAATGAAAATATAAAATAATAATTTAATTTACAAACTAGTCTCCATATTAAATTGACACATCATTTACAGACATTATATATATGAAACACAAATTTCTCCCTGAACGCTTATCTATTCCTCATATTTTTAAAGGTAAACAACTGGAATGGTTTCAATATATCAAAATATTTACATAGTATTGCAATGCAATTCTTTCGAGTCTACATATTTCAAAATATAGATACAAAATATTAACATTTGTTTAGTTCTTCTAATATTCCATAATTCATCATTCCATTGAGTGAAATTCACAAGAATCTCAAGATTGTAATAAATATTTTCTAGTATAAGTGCAGTGCTTGATACCTGAACACAGATGAATCATCAAATAAATAACAAGTAAAAGAAACTGGTTGTATTCTCCAGAGTTCTCCAGTTTCATGACATGGTTTTTCGGTGACTTCCAAGGGTGAGAGCGGTTAGTCTATCATGACATGCAGCTAATTCTATCATGCATACAATATTTACACTCCCAAAATAGCATGTAAAATATTAGTAGCTTCCCAACATAGAGTGCAAAATATCACAAGCTTTCCAACACAGCATGCAAAATAATACAAGCTTCAAAATGGGATATTATTCGTCTCTGGTTCTTATGCAACTATTAATTATTTTTATTTACACAACAATCCCTTTCGAACACATGCATCATTGAGTATCCGTTAAAATTTTAAATCATCGAAGTTTAACACTTTATTTTTCACACATATCGAACTTTCCCACATAAACACTAGAAATATTTCAATCCATATAGAACATACAATGCATTAACAATCCATTTTCACATTACCCCATGACATTAATTTATCATGTAGATTTGCCAGAATAGACTTACTGATAAATGTTGTTTTCCTTCCTTGCTTTCAAAGCCCTTCTCTCTTCTTTTCTCTCTCATTGCTTTCCCGAATATAACGTTGAAAGCACGAGGATACGAAAACAAAAAGGAAACAGGGCTCCAAGTACGATGCAAAAATGAAACTAAACTTAACGCTACGAATTAAAAATGCATAAAATGGAGAAAGCATAAACAAATTGAAACCAAACAAATGAAACAAGGAAGACAGCCCTTTTCTTTTATTGATGTATTTCAGAATTCGGTTACAATTCGCCTCCTCCCTTTTCAGGGGCGAGGAGCGTTAAACTCGTCTCTTGGTTACATCCATGGATAGCCATCCCTCTTTCGCGTGCCCACATGTAAGATGGGCGGACCAAAATGTCATCGCCGCCACTTGTGTATACGAGTGTCGATTCCTTGCTGCTCCTCCAATGTCCAGACCCTACGTTCAAAGGAACAAGAAACAGTTAGTAGCACCTGCGGATAAAACAAAGCATGCAATCCCCAAGCCTACGATAAGCGAATGAGAAAATGAATTAAAATGATGACTAAACTGTATCCAAATGACCTAAAAATTTTACAGGGGCATAGAAACATCACCAGGAAGGCACTGCAAAAGGAACAGTCAGGAAATTCCTCACCGATTTGAATTCGCTCCGGGGCGGGACGAATTTACCTGCAACAAAACACCGAAAAGGTACTGTCCCAAATGTCCTGCCTAGAGAGCTCCAAAAGACCTGCAAACTTGGGGTTAGCTAATTGGGGGTATTTTGGGAAGACCCAGATGGTCATATTTTCCCAATTTGGCCTCCATTAATAGGAATTTGATGATGCTACCTGCAAGTTAGTAAAGACAAAAAATGATAAAACATGATACGATTTGCTCAAAACATTACGAAATCGAAATTGCAAACTATCTAAGCAGCATAAGATGAAATGCAAGATAAAAATGATAGAAAGAACAATCTGCCATAGATTCCTAATCGTTCCTAAAAGGGACGATTAGACTCGCAGTAGTGCGGGGGCGCCCGGGCAGGCCGCCCACCGTTGGGACCTGATTTCAGCACCAATCCACTTGGGATGGGTCCAAAATCTCTTGTAAAGTGTTGTCGGAAAATTGGGTGGTATTCTATGGCCAAATGTCAGGTTTTGGGCTCAATATTCGACCTTCCAATGATCACCCAATGACCTCCTCTCGAAAAGAGATCACGGATGTGAAAGGCACAAATCAACTAAGGGTGTATGGGGAAATAAAATGGCAGCACTTCGTTGCTTAAAATGCTCCCTCTCCTCTCTTTTGGGGTGAGGAAACTCACCAATTTATAGACCCGGAGGTCTCTTGAATTGGGCATGCAGAGGCGCCACTTGGCAATCATGCCTTCCTAGGGGGAGGGAGATTCCTCCCTGATTAGGGACTTCATGACTGCCCTTGCAACTGCCTCTAATGCTCGAAAACGCTCACCCACACTCCCATGCGATGAAGGAAGCGTTAAGTGGCAGATCTGAGCTGCCATTTGTCAAGATTTGACTTTTTTCCCATCAAACCTGCAATTCGCCCCACCCAGGAGCGAATTATGAATTCGTCCCTGGGTGGGGCGAATCCCAGTTTGAATTCGTCCCTGGGTGGAACGGATATTGAGCAAAGTGCCTGAAGGTGCCAAAATGATTTTTGACCTTCCAAAACTATTGTGAGAGTGGTTAGGACCACTGTTTAACCTCTGGGGGCTGCCCTTGGGGCTGTGTGTGTCAATGCGATCAGTGTTTGTAGTCACATAATCGGATTGGTGTTGTTTTGGTGTCTACAGATGCCCCTTTTTGGGATGCGTTGTGTCGAGCAAAAATAGATAACCAAAGCACTAATGATTAGGGTTTCTTAGTAACCTAACCAAATTTTGGTGCCCCAAGTATGAAAAGGGCATGCATTCTTGAATCCTTGCTTCTGACGAGCGAAGGAACTCAATTCAAGTGTTAACCTTTTTCGGTGAGGTGTTACTTGAGCTTGGACATTGATCAGTCATGAATAGGCAAAGGGCACAACCTTTTGTCTATGGGAACCTTGAGTTCATGATTCACGAATGCCAAGTGTTTGATCAGTTTGTGATTATTGCTTGTTTGCTACCCCAAGCAGGAGCGTGATTATCTTTGTCAATGATTCTTTGAATGCATGCCATTTCCATGGTTGGGTGTGTGTATTTGTTGATTGGTGACTAAGTGTGACTACCCCCTCAAGCGACGAATCGATGAGGGAATGACCTTCATGAGAAAAGTGACGAGTCACTTGACCCAAGATGACTTGTGTAAGGGTGCCTTCAGAGATTTATCTTTGAATGTGTGTGCAGTTTTCTGACATTCTGACCTATTTTTGGTGGGTGTGAACCCTTTTGGTGACGCTTTTCGGGGCTGAAATTGGCAAAAATCCGTCTTCCCATGGGGCGGTCCGGCCATGGTGGCCTTCTTAGGGAGTAGGATAGTGACAATTTGTAATCCCAATGTCTATTTTGGATGCCAAGAATGTCAGGCATGAAGGCACCTTCGTTCGGCAACTCTATTGCTATTTTTGGGTGGGTTTTGACCCTTTTTGCAACATCGCGTGGGGATGAAATTCTTGAAGATCCGTCTTCCCGTGGAGCGGTCCGGCTATGGTAGCCTTCTTAGGGAGTAGGATAGTGAGGATTTGTGACCCCGACATCGGTTTTGCATGCCCGAAATGTCAAGTGCAAAAGCACTCTCATTGGACAATTTTATTGCTATTTTTGGTGCATTTTTGATGATATATATAGATGACTTTATTTTATTTATGCACATGTCATGATTTGATGTTATGTATGATGATTGATGAATATGGATGTATGCATGTTAATTTATATTGATGGATGTATATGTTTTGATGGAATGCAAATGTTTTTAATTTATATGATATGCAGATGGAATGAATGAATTGAATTTGTGATTTTTTTTTGAATGGCAAGGTGAGAATAAAATATAGCAAGTTGGTTTCCAATGTAGTTAAGGTTTTCTGAGACTCAGATGTTTTAACTAACTAGCCATGACTGTACTTTCATCTCACGAGACTTTTGAACAAGGTATGAATCGGACTTGTTTTGGACCAAGTTATTTCACATCCCTATGTGTGCAATTGAGTTCATTTATGTGGTGTTTTTCAGGATACCACCAGTGCCAGATAGGCTATCAACCAAACCTGTACTGAGGATCACCTAATTAGCCCCACTAACTCCTTTGTTGTATTTAGTCAGATTAATCTGTGGTGCTATCTAGGATACCATAAGCTAGCTCATCCACATGCAAACATTGATCTGCACACAAGCTACTGTGACAGATATATCATCATGCGGGAGGTTTACCACCAGTGACTGATAGGCTATCAACCAAACCGGTACTGAGGTTTGCCTCATGACCTGTCGGAATGCTGAGAGTTCCAGGGATTCAAGTTCGACTCCCTTCTTTTCTTCAATTGTATTGGGATACTTGCTCTTTTGTAGTGATAAGAATCACTGTTTATTTTTGTTTTTTCTTTTGAGCAAGGGATTTGGATATGGAGTGATGAGAATCACTATTTTATGTGCTTTTCTTGATGTATGCACTTTGGTTGTGATGTCAAAATTTGGATTTTTGACGTTTGCAAATTGTTGATGTTTTGCAACTTTTGAGAACTTGGGATTCTTGGGGAATTGGGTAGGGAGGATGCTTGTCCTTTTGCCAACTCTCAACATTCTTGGGGTCATTCGCACAGGGGGATGAGCAAGATAACCATTTCGCTTATGGTGACCTGGATTGCTTTGCAGGTTTCATCTTTCGTTCACACAACTTGGGAATTTTTATGTGTTTTAATTTGTGTTGGGATGCTATGTAACAAGGTGTAATCCAAGTAAAACTCTACCTTCATAAAATCTATCTGACTTGGTACAATACATGGCTAGAAAGCTAATGATGACTGAATGATAGAAACTCTTGATACATTAGAAGACCACTGACTATAGTATGGCAAAAATATGTGATTGGCATTTATTTTTGATGGACTATTTATAGAGTGGAGAAATGTGGAAAATGAGGGTTTTGCCAAGTAATTACAGTCTATGGTGCCTTGACCTTTATGACCACAAATATGTAATGTATGGATGTGATGCGTAATGCAGCTATATATTTTTGTGTTTTTGATGGATTGATTTGTGTGAATATGAAGATGATATGCAAAATAGAGCTCTTTATTTTTGTGACGATTTTGAGCATGCATGGAAATGAGATGCAAATTTTGTTATTTTTGATGATTTTATTGTTTTTGAATTTTCTTGTTTTTGACCAAGCGATTGGGGAATCCTTGGAGCATTTTGGGGATTGACCAAGCGATTGGTGGAATCCTTGGAGCATTTTGGGGATTGACCAAGCGATTACGGAAATCCTTGGAGCATTTTTGGGGATTGACCAAGTGATTACGAAAATCCTTGGAGCATTTTGGGGATTGACCAAGCGATTAGGGAAAATCCTTGGAGCATTTTGGGGATTGACCAAGTGATTACGAAAAATCCTTGGAGCATTTTGGGGATTGACCAAGCGATTAAAATCCTTGGAGCATTTTGGGGATTGCAGTAAAATGTTGAGCTTTTGGGGATTGACAAGTGATTACAGAAATCCTTGGAGCATTTTGTTTGGGCTATGGCTCTTCTAAACATGGAATGGCCACAAATGACTGATGTTCAAGGGTTCTAGTTCCTTGATTCCATCAAGAGAGGCTAGCCGGTATGTTCCAGGTCCTATTTTGCTATCAATTACATAGGGACCTAACCAGTTTGCCATGAACTTGTCCCTTAGATGGGACGACAAACTAGAGTTCTGTTGGTTTTCTTTCAAGACCAAGTCACCGACCTGAAAGTCCCTCAAATGAACTTTCATGTTGTATGCTTTCTTAAGTCGCTCTTGATAGATACGTAAATGCTCGAGAGCATTAACGCGTCATTCATCAAGCAACGTAAGCTGGTCTAACTGGGCCTGCCACGTAGTATCATCATCGATGAACTCTTGCATTGATATGCGTAGGGAAGGAATTTCCAACTCGAGAGGCATGACAGCCTCGGAGCCATACACGAGCAAAAATGGAGTTGCCCCAGTGGGCATCCGAATTCTGGTGCGATAAGCCCATAGGGCAAGTGGGATCTGAATGTGCCAATCCTTATGACTGTCTACGACTATCTTTTTAAGGATGGCAACTAGCATTTTGTTCGATGCCTCTGCTTGCCCATTTGCCTACGGATAATAGGGTGTCGAAAAACTGTGCTGAATTTTGTACTTTGTGGTCAAAGCACGCACATATTTGTTTTTGAATGACGTCCCATTATCCGAAATTATCTTGGATGGAATACCAAAATGACATATGATGTTATGCAAGATAAACTCCGTAATGCGGGTTCCAGTCGTAGAGGTAAGCGGAACTGCTTCCACCCACTTGGTGAAGTACTCTGTGGCCGTGATGATAAACGTGTGATGACCTGACGATGCAGGGGAGATCTTTTCGATTAGATCTAGGCCCCACTACGAAAATGGCCAAGCCGATTGGATCGGCTGCAAGGCCTAGGAAGGTACGTGTGTCAAATTAGCATGGTGTTGACACTTCATGCACTTCCTGACATACGCGCAACAATCTCGCTCTAAATATGGCCAATAATAGCCCATGCAAAGAATGCGCTTTGCGATGGCCATACCGCTGAAGTGACCACCGCATGTACCATCGTGCGCTTGGGCGATCGCCCAAGTGGACTCTTGCTGGTCCAAGCATCGAAGGAGGATCCCTTCATAGCTACGATGGTACAAAATGTCTCCTAACAAGACATGCTTTGCCACTTTCTTCTTGAATGCACGTTTTGTGGCATGCGTCAATCCAAGTGGGAGGTTACCTAACTTGAGGTAGTCCCTTATGGGTGAATACCAATCCTGCTGATCGAAGCCTCGATGGTATGAACAGCCGGTCCCTCTCGAAGTTCATCCCTAGCAAAAGCTGAGCGGGAGAGAACTTGCAAGAATAGCATTGTGTTGCTATTAAGGGGAGTAGGGGAGAACAAGGACCCCCAGTTGGCATGTTTCAGATGATCGTGGATTCGAGAGAACCTATCCTGAGGAGGTTCAATCTGGATCATGTGGATTCCTGGTGTTAAGTCAGAACTTGCACGCTCCATCATGGATTGCGATAGTGTTTTGACTTGAATGGTGGTCATATCACCAGAAATGTCTTGCGAGATTAGCGACCCCAAAGAGGCCATAGTGTCCACAAAATGATTCGATGACCGAGGGAGTGCCTCGATGTCGTACCATTCAAGATTTGCTAGGAATTTGTCCACAAGGGCTTTGTAGGCCTGCAGAACTAGGCATTTGCATTGGAATACCCCTTTGACTTGGTTGACGATTAACAACGAATCACCAAAGATATTCAATCATTTAATGTTCATGGTGATTGTTGTCTGAAGACCTATGAGCAAGGCTTCGTACTCTGCATTGTTGTTGGTGCATGGGAAATTTAATTTGAATGACAGAGGCATTGGAGCGCCTTGCGGTGTGAAGAATACTATTCCCATGCCACCACCTTGCTCACATTTAGAACCATCAAAAAATAGGGTTATGTCGGCCTGTGACTCAGGCTCATCAGAATCTGGTGATTCTGAGACATGGAAGACCCCATCATCGGGTAGTTCTATGACCAAAGGCTGATCGTCTTCGAGAGGAGCCTCTACTAGTTGATCGGCTATGACCTGACCTTTTATGGATTTATGTCCAATAAAATCTATGTCAAATTCCATCAACAACATGATCCATTTCATCGTGCGACTACTATGATAAGTACGACTCATCATGTATCGCAATGGATTCTCCTTAGACACAACATACATCTTATTGCTCAACATGTAATGGCATAGCTTTTTGGTAGCAAACACCACTGCCAAGTAGAGTTTCTCAACGTATGCATAGTTAAGTTCATAACTGACCAGGGTGCGGCTAAGATAGTACGTAGCCTATTCTTTGTGAAGTTCATTTTATGGGCTAGCATGGCACCTAGTGCCACCTCAGTAGCTGAGATGTATAAGTAGAATGACACTCCTGGTCTAGGTGGTGCCAATACTGGCGGTGAAGCCAGGTATTGTTTAATGTCATCGAAGGTTGATTGGCACTCGTCATCCCAGTGAAATGCTACCCCCTTGTGCAATAATTTGTTCATGGGTCGGCACTTGTCAGATAGCTACGCTATGAAGCGCTTGATCGACGCGACCTTTCCCTGCAGGCTTCTGAGCTGCTTGATGGTAGTTGGGGGAAGCATTTCAAGGATTGCCTTGACTTTGTTTGGGTCGACCTCGATGCCTCACTTTGAGACTATGAAACCCAAGAGTTTTCCAGATGTGACGCCAAAGACGCACTTCTTGGGATTCAGTCTGACTTTATGTTCCATGAGGCGATCGAGGATCTTGCTTAAGTCATCGATATGATCTGGGCACAAAAGAGATTTGGCCAACAAATCATCCATGTAATCTTCCAGAGTTTTATGCATGTAATCATGGAAGATGTACGTCATGGCACGTTGGTAGGTGGCGCCAGCATTTTTAAGGCCAAAAGGCATGACCTTGTAACAAAATGTCCCCCAAGGCATTGTAAATACCATTTTTAGCTGGTCCTCGAGATTGATACAAATCTGATTGTATCCCGAGAAACCATCCATGAGGGAAAGCATTTCGTGACCCACTGTAGCGTCTACCAAGGCGTCGATGCTCGACAAGGGGAAATCATCCTTAGGACTCGCTTTGTTTAGATCTCAAAAATTAGTGCATATGCGAATCCTCCCATCGGGATTTTTGACGGGCACCATGTTGGACAGCCATGGTGGGTAATCCACGCAGATGACAAACTGTGCATCCAACAGCTTTTGCAATTCATCTTTGACCATCAAGGCCACTGTTGGGTGCATCTTGCATAGTTTTTGCTTAACTGGCTTGACTTTCGGATCAAGCGTTAGGTTATGCATGACTAGCTGTGGATCTAGCCCCGACATATCTTTGTATGACCATGCAAAAACCTCCTTCTTCTCTTTGAGAAGGGCAATGTAGTCGGCTTGCTCTTCGGGGGTTAGACTTACCCCCAGCTTGATAATCTATGGATTCATTGGATCTGAGCCGATGTCTACGTCAGTCGTCTCCTCGACCGACATGTGGGATCCGTCCTCCAACTGGTGTGGAGTTGGGATCAAATGGATATCATTTGCTGAGTTAAGATCATCGTTAGGAACCTCGGGTTCCTCTTCAGCATGGAAGATATCCTGAGTTGACCCAGGGGTAAAATGAAGCATTTCACCGAAAGGCCAGTACTCTGATGGGGATGGCGGTGAATTGACGTGATCCCAGTCTATGGCATCTATGTCTAGATACAATGACTGTGCCGGATCGACCGGGTTGTGGATGGGGGCGGTTAAGTCAATGGAGATCATGTTGATGAAATGATTTTGGTCTCCATTACCATGGGTGTGGTGACTTGAACATTCTAGATGATTCCTATGCTCCGGATCTGGCTCTAGAGGTATTGGCATGAATGGATCGGCCCTATGTGCTGATAGGAGGACAGGGTCTGCCCTCGACACTGATATCACTCTAGGGTCTCGGGGTGGAAGGTGCTCTTCGTATACCTAAAGTGGCGGATCCAACACTTGGTCCCACCCCACTGGGTCTACGTACCACTCATGCCCTGGCACTATGTTCAGCTATTCAAATATGTCGTTAATCTCCAAGGGGTATCGATGCTGCATCTACCGCATGTGATTAAGATATGTCATTTTTATTTCATCTTCGTAATCACTATCGGAGATCCAAAAGCCCTCGTTGGCTCTGACAACTATTTGAGGTATGACAGGCTCGTCCTGCTCGAGCAAATTGATCTGGCCCCATTGTGGTTGTTCCGCTCTCTACGGTGGGGCCTGATTCTCTTGACGTGACACTGGCTCGATTGGAGCCTCTAGAGGGAACATCGTCAAGAGGCTCTCTTGATAGTCATTCATGGGGACCACTTGTGAATGATCACTATCTGATTCGAAGGGGTCATATGATGTTGGTTCATACTCTGACTCATCCTCCGAAGATCCCTCTTGACATTGTCTATACCCTCCTTGAAAATGAGCTCTCGAGCTTTCTCCTCTCTCTAGCGAAGGGAAAGGGTTATTGAGGTTAACAAGGGTGGTTGTCGACCATGGGAGATAATCCCCCAATGTATATGTTGTGTTAGGGTTGGCATAAGGATCTGATGCCAATCCCCCCTTGTTGCCTATCCCTAGGCCTTGCATGTTCTCCACCAAGATGTCCAAGGGCAGGGGGTGGTTGAACCCTACTCTTGACTTGTCATATGGCATTTGGTATCTTGGTTGGCAAAGAACATGTATCCCTTGCTCATACCTGCCTAACCCATATCCGTGCCAATTGCATTGGCCAAGGTATCTCAGAGCAAATTCTGGGTTAGACAAATAATTGACATTTTTGGCAAAAGGCTCTTCATCTTCGTCCTCTTGCGTGCATGGTGCAACGCCATGATCGAGGCCCCCATACACAAAATTTGTCTGGTTCGACGGGTAGCCTAGGGGAACAATAGTGCCAATGGGAAGGCGAGGTCTCCCCATGTCCTGCATGGACTCTAGTGCGGGCGTTGCTACAATATTCCGCACCAGATACTCCCCCAGGCCGTATTGGCCATTTCAATGGTGATCGTTGGTGGTTGAGGGGGAGGGAATGGAAGCTCTCCCTGAGTCCACTCCATGTCGGGTGAACTAGGAGCCTCGACTTCCATTCGGTTAGGCATCTCCTCAGTAGAGATAGTTGATACTGATGGCAGTGTCTCTTCCAAAGGTTTTGCCTCTTCCAGGGGTTTCTTCCCTTTGTCCTTCTATTTGGCCCCCAAATATGGTGTCGTTGGTGGAGGTCCAGACGATGAAGATGAACTCAGCTGGGATTTTGAGGAACTTGCTAACGGGGATGCCTATGGAATCGGACCCTGTTTAGATGGATTTAACTAGAAATCCAAATGCATTGATGGCAGGGTCGATTGTGGCATCAGCTGCACCGCATTACAATACTTGAAGGGTTCTAAGTCCATCGGGACTACATGCACCTCCCCTTCAAATGTATACTTTAAGCATTGGTGAGCTATCGAAGGGACACACTTCATGTCCCTGATCCATGGCCGACACAAGATGTTGTAGGCCATCTCACCCTCCAATATGTGGCACAATGTGGGTATGGTCTTTTGTCCCACTTGGATTGGTAGGACTATTGTGCCAACTATCGAGCAGATTGCATCATTGAATGCTCGTAGAGTGTAGGTGGAAGCTGTGATGTGAGATGCGGGCAACTTTAGATGTTTTAGGGCCACAGTTGTGATGATATTACTGGATGAGCCAGTGTCTATCAACACCCTCTTGTATGGGATCCCATTGACCCACGCGATAACGTGCAGGGGTGGATCCGCCATGTCATCAGTCACTGATCTCAATTCATCTTCCCGAAATGTGATGACTGGCTCAGTGCATCATTTGACATGTCCCACGAAGTTGTTGAAAGAATTTGTTTCATGGGGCTGCAACTCGATGGCTTTCAATATCTCCATTAGAGCCTCTCGATGGGGCGTCGATTGTTGTATGAGCTCGTATATGGAGAGCCTAGCCGAGGTGGTCCTCAAACTCTGAGTTAGTTTGGTCCGAAGTGTGGCCACCGGCTTAGGCAGAGGAGGTTGTGCAAGGTGTTGTTGTGGTTGCGACATTGTTGGCACCTCTCCTACAGTTGCCGTAGGAGCATTTGTGCTCGGGTACCTCCTGTTTCGAGTCACTATACTGATCATCCCTACATACCCCTACATGGGGCAGTTCTGTTTGACCTCATTAACTTGTAGGGTCTTTGCCTACGGAGCATGAGTAGGCAAGGGGTCTTTAAAGACCTCCATTTGTTGATTTCTTGGTGCCATGGGATTATCTACCGCTAGGGTCTTGTTATCAATTAGGTCTTGCACCAAACCCTTAAACTTCTAGCAGGCATTTAGGTCATGTCCCTACCGTCTATGGAACCTATAGTACAAGTCCTCCCTGTACCCCTTAGGCTTGGGAGCATTGGGGTCTATGGTTTGAACCTCTGGCAGGTTGATCAAATTTTTCGCTAACAAGCGGTCAAACAGGGAGTCCCTGGACTCTGTGTAGGGTGTGAATTGTCGCCTAGGGTGATGCTACTGACTCTATTCTTGCCTCTAATTTTCTCTGTCATAGTTGTTAGGAGGCACTGCCTGATAGTTAGCCTTTTGAGGTTGTGTTGCTTGTGCAGGCTTAGGGACATTGATAGCAACTTGGTTGACCATGGTGGGTTTCTGTTGCATAGTCCCTATTTTTGTGTTCTTGTTCCATTCTTTCTTCTTAGGTTTGGCTATCTCGCCATCCTGTATCTTGATCTCTTCAATGATCTTGGCTTGCGCTAGAGCTTCTTCCAAGGTGGCATATTGTTGTAGCTACAATAGCATAGAGATCAATCTCAAATAGCTCTTTGAGAACATTTGAGTGAGGTTAGACATAGGGGGAAGGTAGGGCAGCTTTGAAAGCAAGGTCCTCCATCGATTCCCATAGGCCGCCATGGTTTCCTCCTCATACTGCCTGAGGCTGGCTAAGTCACTCAGTGACGCCTTCTTCTTGGTGTTGAAGGTGAAGCATTCGAGGAACGCATCCACTAACTGATCTAAGTTGTTAATGTTGTGCTTTGGTAACTGAGTAAACCAATCCGAAGCAGGGCCTACGAATGTGGTTATAAACGTTCTTAATAACAAAGCATCATTGTCTTGAATACCGAAGCATTGGCTCAGGAATCTCGTCACATGCTCTTGAGCATCCTCCTCACCTCTAAAGGTTGCCAACTGAGGCAGCTTAAAGTGTTCAGGGTAAGGGGGTGCTGGCACGGATGGATGCACAGGATGACTACGGAGTTGGCATAAAGTGGGCTTTTGGGGCCCAAAAGTTTTGGTCTCCATAGACTCCAAACGCTCTAGCAGCGCTTTATATGCATCTAAAGATTTAATCTCTTCTTCTTTAGTTTGCTCCCATTGTGGGTTGTGGGAGACTTGAGGCCTATAGAGGGGTGGTTGGATGGCAACCCCTCCACCTTGGTAGGGCATTTTGGCCCGCTCTTCTTCTTGCTCATATTCCTCGTAAGCTTCTTGAGGAGTCTCTGGATGAGACCTATGACCCTGGGTGGGTCCCCGCGGAGGGTACCCATCATTGTTCCAGGGAGTGGCCTCCCGCTCAGGTCTAGGAGGTCTCGGAGGCAGCACTTGGTAAGGTCACGGAGACCTATCTCGCACCAAGGGATTATGCCTCTCATATGGTTCCGCTCTTTGGGTGCGAGGGGTTGGAACCCTCTCAGGCACTGGGTTATGGAGTAGCTCATCTATTTGGCACCGAATGCGCTCTTTGCTAAGGTGATATAGATGCTCTAGCTGCTATTGGTCTTGCTCAAGCCACGTGATCTGCGCTTGGTGGGCGGCATGTCTGGCGACTTCCAGGTCAATTTGTTTTGCCATCTTGAGCCTAGGAGGCCTGGATGCCTCTCCTATGCACTTACCCCGATCATGATGATCCGAGATCTCAATAGGTTGCTTCCCTCTGTCGAGGTTGGCAACATTTACCCGAGGCTCTGGCCTCAGTGGGTGATCATGGTACATAGCGGGTGCGGAGGCGCATGGCTCCCATGCTGTACGTTGCTCTCGAGGAATGTAATGGTCTTCCTCATGCTCCCTTTCGTATGTGTGAAAGGAGCGGGCAAATTCGGCTCGCCCTGCTTGAAGAGCCTTGCGCTCTGGGTTTTGTCTATTGGTTCTAACAGTGATGGGGGGCAAAGGAGGGATGCCATAATCATGTGGCCTCTCCTCCTGGACACTATGCCACTCTAGCACTTCATCGCATGGTGGCCACTCATATCGAGCTTCTAAGGGAGCCTTCCTGTCTATGTTGAGCGCCACGTGTAAGGACTCCTCCTGAAAGGGGCTATGATGAATGGGCGTGTCCCTCAAAGGGGTGTCCCTATAGTTCCATATTGACATGGAATGATGCGGACTCTCTTGTGGGTCAGGCCGCCAAGGTGGTATGACCAAGTCCTTAGGGCTATAGCGGAGGCGACTTGTGCCCCCTTGTACACTTTTTGCAGCTTCCGCCCTTGATTGGGCTTGGCTACGTGTGTACACCATGGTGGTGCTTTCCTACAAGCTATGTAGGTTTTTATCTCTTTTTATGATTTTTATGCTACACTAAATAGAAATGAGCACACACACACACAAAGCAGTGATTATCTCGTTTAAATATTGAGAGTGTGTCCTAGACCTGGTTTAGTGTGTTTTTGGTTTTTGTTTTTGTTTTTTTTTTTTTGAAGGTTTTTGTAAAGAACGTTTAAATGCAAAATGATGGCTCTTATGGCTCCCAAAAATGGTCGCCCCTTCGATATACCATTGCCAGGCCGATATACCAACCTCTCTATATACCCGCCCTTACGTGAGGGAAACTATAGGTACGTGAGAGCAGATGGTACGTGGAACATAGGCGGTACGAAAGGGGAATCACCCTATTTATGACACCTACCATAGAAGACTTATCCTCATGCGCTGGGAATCACCCCAGCTACACTCGGTCAGCTTTCGTCAGGATTTACGTCTAGCAATAGTAGCGATCGGGGTAATGGATGCAAAAATTCAAGCCAAGGTGGTGATGAAATCCATCGTTGGTCTTGATCAAGGGCTGGGGTTTTACGACCAGCTCCTTGGTGTTTAATTTGCCACGTGGTGTGTGGGGTTCTTTTTATTTTGCAAAATGGAAACAAGCAAGCAGTAAAGGAAAACTACTTTCCCTAAGCAAGCAAGTACCCTAAAAATAGAAAAACTGAAGACAAAAAATGACAGGAAAAGTTCAGAATCCTTACCTCTTCTCTGCCCAAATCTGCCGGTTCTGAGTTTCTACCCAAAAACTGCATAGACAAAAATTCATCCCGGGGGGACGAATTACAAGACTTGTATTCATCACAGGGTGGGGTGAATTCCCATTCGTCCCTGGGTAAGATGAATTACAGCTCTGTATCCGCCTCCTGATGGAACGAACAACAGTCAGCGTATGAAAACTCGGTACCTGCAAGCAAAAACAACCAAGTTTGGATCAGATCTCTGATCTTAAAAATAGAGGACAAGGTCCCACCGTGATCACCACTGAAAGCACGAGGATACGGAAACAAAAAGGGAAAAACTCCAAGTACGATGCAAAAATGAAACTAAACTTAACGCTACGAATTAAAAATGCGTAAAATGGAGAAAGCATAAACAAATTGAAACCCAAATGAAACAAACAGCCCTTTTATTTTATTGATGTATTTCAAAATTTGGTTACAATTCACCTCCTCCCTTTTTAGGGGCGAGGAGCGTTAAACTCGTCTCTTGGTTACATCCATGGATAGCCATCCCTCTTCCGCGTGCCCACATGTAAGATGGGCGGACCAAAATGTCACCACCGCTTGTGTATACGAGTGTCGATTCCTTGCTGCTCCTCCAATGTCTAGACCCTACGTTCAAAGGAACAAGAAATAGTTAGTAGCACCTACGGATAAAACAAAGCATGCAATCCCCAAGCCTACGATAAGCGAATGAGAAAATGAATTAAACTATGACTAAAATGTATCCAAATGATCTAAAAATTTTACAGGGGCATAGAAACATCACCAGGAAGGCATTGCAAAAAGAACAGTCAAGAAATTCCTCACCGATTTGAATTCGCTCCAGGGCGGGACGAATTTACCTACAACAAAACGCCGAAAAGGTACTGTCCCAAATGTCCTACCTAGAAAGCTCCAAAAGACCTGCAAACTTGGGGTTAGCTAATTGGGGGTATTTTGGGAAGACCCAGATGGTCATATTTTCCCAATTTGGCCTCCATTAATGGGAATTTGATGATGCTACCTGCAAGTTAGTAAAGACAAAAAATGATAAAACATGATAAGATTTGCTCAAAACATTACGAAATCGAAATTGCAAACTATCTAAGCAGCATAAGATGAAATGCAAGATAAAAAATGATAGAAATAACAATCTTCCATAGATTCCTAATCGTTCCTAAAAGGGACGATTAGACTTGCAGCAGTGCGGGGGCGCCCGGGCAGGCCGCCCACCGTTGGGACCTGATTTTGGCACCAATCCACTTGGGATGGGTCCAAAATCTCTTGTAAAGTGTTGTCAAAAAATTGGGTGGTATTCTATGGCCAAATTTTGGGTTTTGGGCTCAATATTCGACCTTCCAATGATCACCCAATGACCTCCTCTCTAAAAGAGATCACGGATGTGAAAGGCACAAATCAACTAAGGGTGTATGGGGAAATAAAATGGCAGCACTTCGTTGCTTAAAATGCTCCCTCCTCTCTCTTTTGGGGTGAAGAAACTCACCAATTTATAGACCTGGAGGTCTCTTGAATTGGGCATGCAGAGGCGCCACTTGGCAATCATGCCTTCCCAGGGGAAGGAGATTCCTCCCTGAATAGGGACTTCATGACTGCCCTTGTAACAGCCTCCAACGCTCGAAAACGCTCACCCACACTCCCATGCAATGAAGGAAGCGTTAAGTGGCGGATCTGAGCTGCCATTTGCCAAGATTTGACTTTTTTCCCGTCAAACCTGTAATTCGCCCCACCCAGGAGCGAATTATGAATTCATCCCTGGGTGGGGCGAATCCTAGTTTGAATTCGTCCCTGGGTGGAACGGATATTGAGCAAAGTGACTGAAGGTGCCAAAATGATTTTTGACCTTCCAAAACTACTGTGAGAGTGGTTAGGACCACTGTTTAACCTCTAGGGGCTGCCCTTGGGGCTGTGTGTGTCAATGCGATCAGTGTTTGCAGTCACATAATCGGATTGGTGTTGTTTTGGTGTCTACAAATTTACACCATAGTACAAACGATAATGTAGACCATATTAATATTAAAATTCCCATTTTCCATTTTCAATAATTTCTTCTGACGCATGTAAAACAAGATAGATAAAAACCAACACCTCCAACACAATATAATTTCTTTACTATCCCTTCTTTCCCAATCCTCTCACTACATACCCCTATTTTCCCATTTCCTCAACCGATGGAGATTGTATTGTAATTATGAGGAGTTTTTTTTTAATTATTCACCACTTTTTCATTTTAGAAGATAGGCACTAATTTCTAGTTTACAATTGTTGTTTTTTTTAAGATTCCTTCAACCCAAAATTTTTCATGTGGAATCTATATTCCTTCCATGATCCATAATCCAATGTTTCCATGATACTTTTCTAATGTTGAATGTTTTCCCAAGTGCCCCTTTTCTAATAAGCAATAAATAATAACTCTTTAATAATTATTTTTTTATTATTTAGTTTAATATTTTTATAGTTACCCAGGTGTTGTAGGTGAGTTGGAGAGGAGAGGGCAATCCTCCAAGGGAGGTCCCAGGTTCGAATCTCCACCCTACCAAAAATTTGAATTGGGTACCCAAAATCCAATTGATAATGTTGGTGCGGGTAGGTCTGGGTGCGACTCCCGGGTGAATTTGACGGTATAAAACCCCTTGTTTGTGGTCTCTCAGACCAATGCAGCCTCGCAAGGGGTTTTTCGCTTAAAAAAAAAAAAAAAATTATAGTTTATTATTTCCTTTATTCTTCTATTATTTATAACACATATTATTTATTTTTTAACACCTCTCTCTCTCTCTATGTATATAAATATATATATATATATATATATAAGTTTACATTCAAATAAATAACTTCGTCAATATCATATATATATATATATATTAATTATCTTAATTTACTCTTATTCTTATATTTTCTTTCAGTTCATAGATTAACAATAATCATAACATTACTTCATATTTTACCCATTGTTTAAACTATGGCTCCCATGCATTTAAGCATTTTCATTGTCAAACAAGCATCATAAGCACACAATTTGGCAAACATCAAACATTCCTACAAATGCAACTATATGATATGCATCTATATGGACCACTGGTGGATGCATTGTCTATAGGGTTCTTTACCCCTATCAATCGGTGAATACTCCACTGCTCATCATTTCCCTTGACTTACCTTGTACAAGACAACCCTTTTGCCTATTGAGGAAACATATTTCCTTTGAATTATTCCTGTCAGTAACAGTCCCTTTCCTTGCATCCATAGATACATCAACAGTGTCTCATCCTTGCAGATAAATTAAGTATATAAGAAAGTAGATCTTGGAGGGTTATTACACTTTCATAGAAAAAATGGAGGTAGAAAAATAACCTCTTGGAAGAGCTAAGAAATCCATATTTCCTTTAACTTTCAACTTGAGGTTAGCCCATTTCTTAAAATTGTTTATAGATAATCTATAACCAATAAATTTACCAATCAGACTATTACTCAATCTTCTTTGGGTTTTATCTAAAATCTTATCTAGAATTTTTAAGGCTAGCCCATTCTCATATCTTACCTAAGGAATAAAAATATTCTTCTCCTTTCCATCAAAGTTATGAATTTTATTGTCTTTCACTCAATCCACGTAGGTCTTACTTACTATCTATCTCAAAATATGGATATCCAATGCTAAATCACCTTGCTCACCATCTGAACCCTTCAATAAACCTCATGGGTGGAAATTTATTAAATCCAAATGAGACTTGGAAGAATCCATTAGAGCACTGCTAGCACCATGACTAGACATAATCAAAGGGTTGTCTTGAGAAAATTCATTAAATCCATTTGATCATGCTCACCTTAAAGGTTACTAGCCCTAGAGATCTCCATCTGATCCAGCAACTATTGATTGTGATTCCTCCACTATAGTACCCACCACAAGGATATTTCGATTAGCCATTGCATGTGGTTCATTCACTATAGTGTCCACCACTAGGATATTATCAATAACCACCATGGTTCTATCGTCACCTATGGTTCCTCTACCATCATGGTTCCATCGCTATCTAAAAAATTTAATCAAAACCCTTGCCAACAACTATTGTAGTTTCACCATCATTCATGGTTCCTTTGGCACCATGGTTCTTTTACCTCGGTGGTTCTACTATCACGTGTGGTTCCCCCATCATAAGTTTTCTTTGCCACTAAGGTTCCATCACCACCTATAAAATTTTAATCAAAACCATTACTAACATGCGTTATGGTTATACCACCTTCTATGGTTCCTCCATCATCGAGGTCAATCTACCACTATGGTTTCATCATCACCTATAAAATTCTAAACCCTTGCCAATAGTCATGGTGATCATACCGCTGCTTGTTTCACCACTGTGGTTTCACCACTACCTGTTTCACCACCATGGTTTCATTGTTTCCTATAAAATTTTAATCAAAACCCTTGCCAATAGATTTGTGCTTTTGCCACCACTTGTGGTTCCTCCATCGTCTATGAAATTTTAATCAATCAACTTTTGTTCTACCATTGCCTATTCTACCACTATGGTTTTATTATCACTCGTAAAATTTTAATCAAAACCCTTGCAAATATTTGCTATGGTTATGCCACTTGTTGTGGTTCCTTCCTTGTCATGGTTCATTTACTATTGTGGTTCCATCATCATTTATAAAATTCTAATCAAAACCCTTGCGAACAACCACCATGGTTCTATCGCCAATTAAACTATATTTAGTATGTGTTTTTAATCATAACTAATTTTTTGTTTTCTTTTATATAAATTTTTTTTTTGATTTCCTAGAAATGTTATGGTTTCCATAATGAGCTCCTCAACATCATTTTGATTAAGAGATAAAATTTCACTAGACAATTTTTTTTTAAATCTAAATTTTCCCAAAATGAAGATCAACACCACAATTAGCTAAATTATCCACTATCCAATTTCCTTAATTATAAATATATTAATATTTCCAAAAGATTATCTCTAATAATAGATGATGAAAATCAACTATAATATTACGTTTAATCCAATACCCACATCGATTTTGGTTGATAGCATTAATAATAATTTATTTTTTGGGTAAGTTAATAACTTTATTAAAAACAGGGCATTTGAAATGCACCCTAACACCTTGTACAACAGAGGAACAAAAGAGGAAATGACGAAAGGAACCTTAGACCTATGAGCTAGGACAAAATTACATCCTCAGATTGAAAGGAGCTAAAATAAATAGAACCAACAAAAATAAGACAAAGTCCAATAAGAAACAATCCTCTGTCAGAGCCAAAAGAAACAACCTTTGACAAAAAGGAATAGAGAGACAACAGGCAAGAAGAATAAGGATCCCAAAAAGAAATGATCCTCTACCAAAAAGGAACATGAAAGGAGATGATCCTCCGCCTTAGAGGAACTCAATACTGAGAAAAATCCAGAGCCATCAGCCATCAATGGGAATGTCCATCTGCATGAGGGATGAAGCAGCACCTTCTAGGCCAATAATTTTCACATCTGTTTTAGAAATATATTTAGAACTATCATTAGGAATGATAGTGAAAGCATCCTTAGCGATCTCCATAACATCTTCATCATTGGCAGCATCTTTGATGTTAGTTTTGGTATCAAAGGATACCTCAGCACCGGCTAGGGCTAAAACATTCTCAAAATTATCATAGAAAAACAAGAGGCTTAGTGCATGGCGTTGTTCTTTGAGAGTTGAAATCGTCTTTCCAATGGCCAAATGAGTAGTTTCAATATGATCAATGGTAGCTGAAGTAGCATGCACAGCCAGCTTGTGAAGATACCTTTCAACTAGGTTAAGATAATTAGACTTGTCCTTTAGAGTTTTTTACAGATGTGGAAGGGGGGGTTTTGGCAATTTCTTTATGTTTCAACCTCTGGGAGTTACGGATAGGGGTCTTTTCATATTTGACCTTCTTCCTGGTGGAAAATGCAAAAATGTATTTGCTCCCTTTGTCTTTTCTTTTGGATCTGGAGGTTCTGGAGCTCGGGGTTGAGAAAGAATTCTTGGCTAAATCAGGGGTAGGGAGATTACCTGAAGGGAAATGCAGAAGGAGGAACTTGTAAAGGACCTTAAAAAGACCTTGGTGACAAGGTTTGGCCTCATCCTTCTTGGAACGATTAGTGGTGATGGTATAGTCTATCGACCAGAATAAGGCGATAGGAATGTTCATCATTTTTTATTCCCAAAAGTGATTCACAAAAGCAAGATGAAAACAACAAATTTGGGACTCAGGGTTGTCACAAGTAAAATATTGCATTATTGGCTTCAAAATTTCTTTCCAGGGTGTTGACAAGTGATGATGAAACAAACCTTTTTTTACCTTCTTGTGGATAGGTGAGATTTTTTTCGAAGAGAGTCAACTCCGCCTCCCAGTTGTGCTTATTTCTTTTGATGTTTTTTTTGTCCAAATCTTGCCCCGTCAGGTCCACCAGCAACTCAAAAGAAATCTAGAACTAGACGTCATGGATGGAAATAAGCCCATTATCCCAAGTTGTCATGAAAGCCTTAGTAACCTCGTCATCCACTCTGTAGAACATGTTGAAGAAATCAATGATTCATTTTTTATCTTTGAACATATTAGTGGAAATAGAATCCAGTTCAATAGTTTTAGTCTCAATGAAAACAGCGTTCCCTTCCTTCATGGTTGCAAAAAGAAATAAGGAAGGAAAGAAGATGGAAGGAAAAAAACACAGACCCAAAGGAACAGAAACAAGAATATGCATCCGTTGATAAAGCCCGAGTAGGAATAAATAGAAAGTGAAGCTTGGCCAAAAAGGAAAACCCTTATAGAAAGGAAAAATATGGTTAGATCATTGGGCACAGTGCAAAAAATGGTGATAGAAATAGGTAAGAATAATAGGGCAAATCACCATCCCAATAAGGATGAATATTCTGATAATACTCACACAATGAAGCCAATGGCAAAAGTAGGCACGAGAACCATAAAGGATTGGGAAGCTCATACTAGGAGGCCTCGAGAGAATGAGAAAGACAAAACGTTATGGAAGGGTTCTCGAAAAGACAAAAGTATAAGCATCATTCCACATGAGGAAGAGATGATTTAAAATTAGGGTGGACCTAACATTGGGATTCCTCATGAAAACAATTATCAAAAAATAAGGGGCATAAGTGAGAGGCGGCAGAGAACTTGGAAATATAAACATAGGAACCCTTTACAAATAAAGATAGTGTGAATAATGAATAATATCTTCATTTTGGATTTTTTTGGAACTTTGGATATGGACCCGATGAATCATGAAAAAAAGGAGGTCTTGGGCAATGTAAAAATCAAGGATTTAGATATTCATCATGACTGATGGTATTTTGATCACATTTGACCAACTCGACAACTTCATTGGGGAGGACATTCATCCAAGTCATTAATCCTTGTGCATTAACACCAATGTTGACCAATTTGTCAGCTATAGAATTGCCTTCCCTAAAAGTGTGTTGGACCACAACATTGACTTGTTGACACAGAATTTGCTTGCTTTCTTCAACAAGATTCCTGATCCTCTAGCTGTTGGGTTTGGATATTTTTAAGAAATTGATGATATTAAGATAGTCTCCTTCAAATATGACTTTTCTAGGAATGTCTTTAAGAACTGAAGACCTCTCCACACTGCTTTAGCTTCAGCAAAATGATTGGAAAATATTCCTAAAGGTTCAGAAAAGGCAAATATGGAATTGCCAAGGTGATCATGGAGGATTCCTCCAGCGCCAGCAACACCAGGATTACCTTTTGCAACACCATCAAATTTAAGCTTAACCCAACCAAAAGGAGGAGGTTGCCATTTAATGTTGGTCCTAGATGAAGACTGATTAGCAAGTTTTGGGGTATCAATAATAATATCACAGGACTTCAGGATTACTTTCTCAAAATATGAACAAGGAAAAGGTTCAAAAGGAGCAACAAGGGCATTTTTCTTAGCATAAAGGATAGTTTTACTAGCAGTAATGTTGGCATCTAAGGCTTTCAAGTCAAAAAATTAATAATAATTTATGAATCCCCTCAATTAAAATATATTTCCATCCTTTTTAAATTATAAATTTAATCCATATAAGAAGTGTCATAGCCTCTTTGTTATTTTAAAAAAACAACCTTCACTAATTTCTCTCAAATTTCCTTTAGAATTATCATCAAAAATAATTTTCATGAACCTTAATTTCAATAAATTTCTATTTCACAATAAATCAAAGTAGATCCTTTGTTATAATGTCATATTATAGATGACTCTTTCATGTATGTTCAAATCCAATATGTAGACACCAAAATCTAGCCACTTGTCATCCATTCATATCTTCCAGTCATAGTCGTCCATTATATATATAGACATATATATATATATATATATATATATATATATATATATATATATATATATATATATATTATATTTTATATATTTTTTATAAATATATATGTATTTATGTGAATAAATTCTAGCCATCTGCCACGACTTAATCTCAACCATTCGTTGATGTCGTTTAAATCCTAACATGATCAAGGGCATATTATAAAAGATGATTCATTTTGATGAATCAAGGTCCATGAAAAATATTTAGAGGTCCCAAATTTTAACATTTGCCTTAGACATTTTGCTACCATCTTCCTCCTTCACTTTTGTCATCGTCCCTTTCATTTTTTGCCACTACAAAACCCTCATGAAATAGATTTGGTTATGCTTCACTCTCATACACCTCCAAACGTTGCCCAAATTTCATAGAATATTTTTGAGCATTTTTGGAATGTTGTTGGGCATTCACAGCCATCACCGAATGCCTCTAGGTGTTTCTTATAGCATATTTGTTGTTTGTAAGCCCTCGGACGCTTTAGGGCATTTGCATGATCTTCAAACATATAAACAAGAGCACAAATCAACATTGACAAGGTAAGATATTTTGTTGCATTTATTTATGTTTTTGCAATTTTGTTTACAATTGAACATTGTAGTATTTAGGGTTTACAGGTTTACTATTCATAGAGCCTCACATAGTGGAGCTCTCATAGGTGCTATTAACCCTTTCATGTTGTTGTTTGTTTACAGGTGTAGAAACTATATTTTAAAAAATATATTACAGCTAGGATGGTCTCGTAGGGATACACAAGCCCACCCACACACTTATTTAGAGCAAGGACGATGTAGAAGATGTTATATGTTCATCTGTGAATAAGGGTTTTTAAACCCTATATTTGTAATCATTGAAGCAATACAACATCATATTGTAACAGTGGAGATCAAGGCTCCCCCCATAATAATATCAATATTATTTTCTTCATTTGTGCAATAAGTTCTTGTGTTGATTCTATTATCTATTGTTTTGGTGTATTTTTTTGCTTTTAAAATGGTGATCACAATGGGACCCCCAAATTTATATTCATTTTGATTTGTCTTGTCATTGAATTCTATTTTTGTTTCTATCTTGTAGGTTTCCAAAAGTTTGATTGCATGAAAATCATAAAAACTATGGTTTCTAGGAGTTGCATAGTTCTATCAGAGGTAATGCGGATTCCCTACAATGTTCAAGGGATGCCCTACAGAGTGTTGTATATGCCGCACAACTTTCAAGAGACTCTAGGTGACGTTTAAATGAGTGGGAAAGAAATATGTAGGCTTTGTGGTAAGCCTAGTTCAAACCCTAACCTATTTTTGTTTTCATTTTTCTACTTTTTAATAGTGAATTCAATAGGAAAACACTTTTTTTTTAGAGCAGTTAGATTTTTATTTTCATATTTAGGCATCTGCATCTTTCATATAGTTTACATATAGAGTAGAGTTGCATTTTTGGATTAGTTCACATTTGATTCAGATTTCTATTGTTTTATGGTGTTTCATTTACTATTTTGTATGTTGTTTGCAATTGAAATGACAAAATCATAGCTATCTACATAGTAAGGTTAAAGGCTTCCATTTTTTCTTTTATAATTTTGAATAAATTCATAATACCTTAGTATACTCCCATTGTTAGAATCACTTGATGATTCAGGGTGGAAGAACTGGGTAAACCCTCCACTATTGAAATCACTTGATGATTCATGGTGAATCTCAAGTGATGTAACCTAAGTTCTTTTGAGGAACTTGGTGTTAATGTCCTTGGCATCTAGATTAGATTAGTTAAATAGAGTTTCTTTAACATTGAGTGAACACAATAGACAACTTAAAATATTAATAATGAATCACAAACTTTGCATGTGACACATTTAATAACAGTGAGTTGGATTTCATCACTAACCATTGTTCGAGATTGACAACTGCGGGATTCATCTCCATCCAGCATACTGCCCCATATAAACCATAGAAACCCATGAGCAATATTTATAGATTTCATAACCATAAAGGTAATCATTTTCCATCTAGCCTTAGAGTTCACTTTACATATTACTTTAGGTTTACACAATATAACACACACAAAAAGGAATATGTTACAAAACATAGAATTATGTTGCTTGTTTGATTCTATGTGATTTCTATTGCATCCTATCTGCACATTCCACATATTCACCATCCCTAATCGAATTACTAGTTTATGGTTTCAACTTGAAGCCAAGAAAATATTTTGAGTCAAGCCTTTGTTAGCCAAACATCTTCATCCATGGAGTGTTCCACATCTTGCCCTACCACTTATATGATTAATCTTGTGAGTGTGATACAAACAAGTTGCACGGATTTGTCTATGGAACCCTCACATGCTGTGTATACCTTAAATATTGATGTGTTACACAGAGCCATCATACCTCCATTCTAGAATATGAACCATCATCTCCTACCAACCCTAACATCACCCACATAGATATAAGTAAATTTGGAGCTTTTCTAATATCCATTAACCCTATTCTAGAGTAAATAAATAGTCCACCTAGTCATATTCCTTCTTCTTAATAGAAACTTGCCCATTCACATCCTTCCAATTTTACCCAGGTGTATACCAACCCTCTTTTTTAGGTATCATCTGCACCTTCCCATAAATTGTCTCTCACACAACAATAATGTAGCCAAAACATTTCCATCCCTTCCTCCTATACCACCACCTATGGCAATCCATTGCACGAAGTGCATGTCAATGCTACTTCACAAATATCAATCTCCACTACATCCAATGGCCGCAATTTAGTTGTAATCCTTGTTTCAACCTATCCTCCACCCACCTCATCTATTTTTACAATACCTACACCATATACCTCAGATATTACCATACAAAAATCATGGCAACACCTCAACAAAATTATCATAGGTCAGCAATATGCCCCTCAACAACAAATATAGGTGGTAGATCTTAATCCCTAGTCTATTCCAACCCAGCCTACCTTAATTACCTCAAATCCATCTTTGTTATTGTAATATTCTATGGTTTCCATCCCCATACCTCCATTAACCCACACCCATTCCATTCCCATAAGTCAACACATTCACAATCCCTAAACCTCATCTCCATTCCATCACCCGCAATATTTTCCCCATCAAGACCAACATTATCAAATGAAATCCAATCCATCAAGCCATAAAAATATCATCACACCTCATTATTTCACCACTTCATATCCACACAATCACCAAGTAATTTAGGGTTTTCACACACCTGAGGAAGACCCTAGAATTCATGTATTGCAACAACATATTAATAGCTTGATACAATATAATCCTAGTATGATGAACCAGAAGCCTACTTTAAAACAACTAATCAATCAACCCATTCAATTTTTGGTACCATCACCCCCATATCTAGTAGATTTCATAGTACTAAAATTTGATAAATTTGAAGGGACTGAGGACCCTAGAGAGCATGTATGCACATTTATTCACTCATGCTTCAGAATCCAAAATCAAGATACTTTAATGCTTAGAACCTTTCCTCAAACATTGGGTGGAGAAACTATGGAGTGGTATAACCATATTCCTCATCATAGTATTTACACTTTTGAATTATTGGTAAACCAATTCATAAAAATATTCTCCCTCGATGTTCATTAAAAATCACACTATCTGACTTGTATAACCTTAAACAATTTGATGATGAATCAGTCTATGATTTTGGCAGTTGTTGGAGGGATGTTATCATAAAACTACCATTCTCCCTACCAATGGAAGAGTTAACTTAATTTTTCACTAATATTTTTTTTTAAACCCATCTCCTAGTTATTGTAATTGCAACAATACAACTCATTTTAAGAAGCTCTTGCCTAGGCTAGCATAACTAAGGAAATAAAAATCCAATAAGGTGTGCTAAAGCCTAAGAAGAAAGAATGGAATAACAAGGTCCAATAAAAAGGAATTTATTATGGCCAATCTAAGTCGAATCAAGTGAATCAAGTGGCCATGAGTTAGTCAATAATAGCTCAAAAACAATAATTAATGCAAAAAAAATCATATCAAGTGATTCTCCCACCCAAACTAGTCCTTAACACAATGCCAACTATGGATAATCATCAACGTCAAAAATATTTTTGACAAAATAATCAATACACACCTTTGTCAATGTCATATGATTCCATATTCCATAGGTTGTATGACAAAAATTAGCTTTATTTACCTAATATTAAACCATATAATCCTACCAAGCATAGAAAAATCTATAGGGAACATTTATTTTGCCCTTATCATTGAAAAAATGGGCATGATAATAATGGTTGCTTCACATGCAAAGATATATTGCAAGACCTAATTGACTTAGGGACCATCAAAGTTGATAGTCCCTTGGCTCAACAAAATCATAACCTTGGCATTTATCAAACACCACTTCCTCATCATGAGAAAGTGCAACCAACAATAATATGGTCAAACATCAAGACTCCTAATAAATTCAACCATGTGCAACAATACCAAGGTTTTATGGGTGTTATTCATGTAGTCACCCAAGGTCAACAACGCATCAATCAACAAAATGCACAATAGTAGACTATCCAATATCCCGTAGCACCTCAAGTGTCTCTCCTCAAACTACCAATTCATCGTCACCCATTTAGTTCTCTTCTAATTCTTCCCAACTAATTGACATTCCAATCTACCCATATCCACCCACTCATCTTTCCAATCATCCACAAAGGCCAATCATCACTTTTAAGTAGTTGGCTAACCACAAGCCTTAAAATAGCTTCAGCCAAAATATGTATTTATGAGCTAATACAACAATCTCCTCCTCAATGTACCACCCTTTTATCAATCAAATGTTCATGCTCTAACATATAAATCCATTCCTTGGATTAATTAAGGCCTCATAACCCTAATTAATGAAATACATAACAAGTCATTTCTTTAACTAATTAAGGTGCCATAACCCTAATTAACTAAATACTTAATAAACCATTTCTTTAACTAACTAAAAGCCCATACTTCTGGTTAATAAATACTTATAACAACCAATTTATTTAACTAACTAAGAGCTCATTCTCCTAGTTAATTAAATACTTATAACAACCAATTTATTTAACTAAGAGTCCATACTCCTAGTTAATTAAATACTTATAATAACCAATTTCTTTAACTAACTAAGAGCCTATACTCCTAGTTAATTAAAAACATCTAATAATAACCCATTTCTTTAATCTCATAAAAATATTAAACCCATTTTAAACATTAAAAATCTCTTAAAACATTCTTTTGATTTCAAACATTAAAGCCTCTTTAAATACATTCTTTCGATTTCAAATAATAAAACACTTTCAATTTCAATCATTAAAACCTATTTAAAAATATTCTTTCAATTTCAAGAAATAAGACATTATTTTAATTTCAATCATTTAAAACCTCTTTAAATGCATTCTTTTGATTTCAAACATCAAAAACATTCTTTCGATTTCAACATTAAAAACCACTTTAAATATATTCTTTCGATTACAACAATATAAAAGGGACTTTTGTTATTTATCAACCAACTTTGCTGGTCAACAACCATGGATAGTTGGCTGAACAACATGCATCTCTACTATGTAGTAGACAAGGTGAAATCAACATAATACAGGTGGTTCAACTAAAGCAAACAACCAAAATCAGCCATGTATCTGACTTAGTGCCCACATCTAGCACAAGGTATCCCTTGCTCGATGGCCTCCTTGACCACTAAGTGGTGATAATCCAACCTAGGGAGCATTGACCTCAATAAAAGGGTGTTAATATCCCCATATCCATGATGTGTAATAAAATATTAGGAAGTTCAAAGCAGCCTTCCTTTTCCCACGCTACTCAAGCATGGATTTGTCATGTCACTGTGAAGCAGTATCGAGACAGTGAATTGAGCATAATATAAGGTTTAACCTTAGATAAAATGGGAGGATGGGATGGTGAAAGGGTTTAATCACCATTGCTATTTTTAAAATAATATCAACATCTTCAAGAACTTTTTCTAAGACACAACAACATATGGCTTTGACTATTGACCAGATAGAGGAAAATCCAACTAGTATTCGAAGCTCAAATCACCACGATAGAGGTTTCTCAGAGGGTTTAAAAGGATGAACTAGTTCTTTGGTGTCCCTATAACTAGAATAATTTTAGCATAGGATGGAAACCAATTTTAGGCTTACTAACAGAGTGTGAGATTTTAGAATGACTGTCTAGGGGTCACAATCCTCAAAACTCTTTGGTAGCTAAGGGGTGTAACATCGTGGACCAATATTAAAATAGAGCAAGGTACGGGTGCTCAACGTAGGTCAAATGTATGAGTACATAAGACCTAGGGAGTATGTCTAACAAAATAAAACATCAAAGCTTGATATACAATCCCTAATTCACCAAAGGGGACAAACCAAGCCAACATTAAAGAAAACAATAATCACAAAGGAGGTACTAATATTTTATTTACCCTAAATTATAGACCAGAATAGCCACTCTTACAATAATAGATTTAATATGAAAACTTATAGGGACTTTAGAAACCAAAATCAAAAATAGAATAAAGCAAAAACTTCAACACGAATTTCCCTTGCAACGAAATTCTTCTTCACTGGTTGGCTTTTTTTTTTTTGCTCGCTTTCATTTTTCCTTATTTTTCCAAATATGAAGAAGTACCATCCCCCTTCATTCTTTCTCCCACACTTTTTGTGAGGGAAACTATCTACCTACCTCTAAAGTCTTCCTTCCCTCATAAATATTGTCTACTAAATTAAAAACCATATTCCCATGGCAACTCTAAAGTAGATATCTGAATTTAAAAAAATTGATACTTTTTTTAAATATGTTGTCTCAATTATCACCAATTATTTATTCTTTTATTCTTATTAAAAATAAAAGTTCTTTATTATTCAACATAATCACTCTTTAAAATAAAAGCCCTTCATTATTTAAAATATAAACATTTCTTCTAATAAAATTCCTTCATTATTTAAACATAAACATTACTTTCTATTTAAATAAAAGTCCTAAATTATTTAAAACATAAACATTCGTTTATTTTTAAATAAAAGTCCACTATTTTAAAACATAAATATTCCTTTATATTTTAATAAAAGTCCATCATTATTCAAAACATAAATATTCCTTTCTATTTAAATAAAATATATAAACTAATATCAAATATTAGTATGGTATTCAAGCGAACTAAGGTTTAATGAACCCTCTATATCCATTAATCCTTTCTAAAGGTGTTCTTTATCCAACATTTTTGTATACAACACACATGTAAAGCAGAAACAATCAATCAATTGCATGCATCTATATGAGGGTTTTCATTCATGTTACCCTAAGCTATCATATTCATCATTTCCATTTTCAAGTACTCCATACTTGGTGGTCGATTCTACCTCTTCCACCCATAGATGCACCTAATCCTGCACATTGATAATACATCAATAGTACCATATTCTTCAAATATAAATTAAAATAAGCATTACGTAACCATCCAAAAGCATCAAAACTAAGAATCAAGTAGTCATTAATAAATACATAGTTTATTATGTAAAATTCTTGCCAGAGTGGGGTTATGAAATATATGTGTAGACCAGGTGATGCACAGTGGTGAATATTCATAAATTGGGTGAATATTAGGATTTCCAAAATTGGAAATTGGCAAATATGAGGACCCTCGACGTTGGCCCATTCGCCTAAAATTTTTAGGATCAATTTTTTCTTAGGGTCAATTCGCCACAATATATATCCAAAAATAGGTATATATGTACTCGTTGGAAATATATCTTTGAGCTTTATCTAATGGTGGTGTTTTTATGAAGTTATAATATGATTTAATAGGTCAAAATGTGTCCCAAAGATGACATTACTTTTTAGAGCTTCAAATATCCCCAATTTTTTGTGTGATAATGACTGATTTGATTTGCTTAAGATTCACCTTGATTTCAATTAGGATTCACTTTTTTTTACAAGTACATTTCAGGTCCAACCTCTTATGCATAACCCTGGTGTAGACACTCTGAAATTTTGTAATTTTGACAACATACTAAATTAATAAAATTAAAATATCCAAACATTAATTTTGGCCACTTTATAAAATTAAATTAAAAATCCCTTAATATTTCATTAGAAAACCTTAGCAATACCCCATAAATAATAAATACAAATAATTAATCCAATTTTTGACATACTTCATATATTTACAAAAATAACAAATAATAATTAACCCAAATTTTGAATTCATCCCTACACCCACAAAATGATAAAATAATAATAATAATAATAATATATTAAAGGTCCAAGGTGTAGACCAATTGGTTCATCCAAACCCCATAAGGGGGACGGAGGTCCAAGGTTCAAATCTTGGGCCTCGTCGGACTAAACGCTTGTCCCTTTCCTGGTGCTTTTAGCGGTGTAAAAGGTTTAAAATGATTGTGGCATGGTAGTTATAGGGGCGGACTGCACGAAGATTTGTGTGGCAGATTTCGTGGCGAATAATGCAAATTAATGTGGTGGCCATAAAAGTTGGACAACCTACCCGAATTCATGGCGGCTACCGATTCCACCATGTAAATATATATATATATATATATATATATATATATATATATATATATATATATATATATATATATAATAAAATATTACACAATTCTCCTACACCCCCACATGTCATTATTATTTAATTAAATATGCTATTGTATCCCAATTTTGTTAATTAAACATAATCAACATCTCCATCATAACACCATTTATTATTTCCCCTACATAGAAAATAACAAAATCAATAAAGTAATCATATTACTATTTAATATTAAGTAAACATACTATTAAAAGCCCCTAATCTAAATTATGAAATGTTCTAGGCACCCTATTTATTGTAAAATCTCTAGAAGATTGGAGAACATGCCCCATTTTGAAATTTAAAATTCCCCCATTTAATAAGCCACCTCACATGTACTATCCCTTCATTTGTAAAAAGGTAATTTAAAATTAAAAAGTGGTGCCAAGTCAAAATCCACATTAATACCACTTTTCCAAAGACACCCACTTTATTACACTTGACATTTAAAATTATTAAACTTGCCTCCTTGGCTTTATAAAAACTAATTTTAAAATGCCCTTCCCATCCTCCTAGGAATACTACTCTGAAAACGACTTACTTTACAACTCCCCCACCCTTACATCTCATCATTTCCATAATTTAAAATTACTTGTCACACTACCCTATTGAAGAACACAAGCTTATACTGAGAGGGGGGGTGAACAATATAAGACCTCTTTATACTTTTTCCTTTATACTTCAAAATAGTAAAGCAATATCAAAGCAATGCACAAAATCATCTACAAAGTGACATCAATTTTAACATGGTTCACCTAGAATGGCTGGGCTACGTCCACAAAACTTTTCTCTGAAAGTTATCTCAAAGTTCTTTGGGAATCCTTCCCAATTAGAATGTTTATGAGCCTCGGATCAAAGGAGATACCTTCCCCAAATTAGAATTTATGAGCCTCTTCTCAAAGGAGATACCTTCCCTCAATCAGAATTTATGAGCCTCTGCTCAAATGAGATACCTTCCCCTCTACTCTGGAAATGATCCCTCAGAAGATCAACTACCTCTACCTCTTGCCAGCACGTGGAACTCCTTTCCATCGAAGACCTCCTATCCTCAATGCTTAGCCTAAGAGACCTCTGCCTTCTATGATCACGTCCACAGCAGCTCAGAAACCAAATCTGTTCTTAGGTTCTTCTCAAAGAACCAATGCACCTCTATTCTCGAGTAGCAACACTTCACATTCATCTTTTCCCTTTGTGCTCTCTATGCCCTCTGCTCTCTTTGCGCAATCATAGCCACACCGTCTTCACACACTCTGCTTCCTTTGCGATCTTTCACACTCAGAATGATTCGACAAAATGCACTCTACACACTACGATCAAATTTTGCACTCTACTCTCGATGATCAAACTTCTTGCTCTATGCACTATCTGTGAACATCGCATATCAACAACACATTCATCGACAACTCAACTCTCCAAATAGCCCTCCTTTTATAACAAAATTTTCATTATGAAAACTTTAATCTTAGTCGACTGTTATAACAAATGTAAACCCTAATCTTCGTCAGCTAAAATTTGACTTTGTCGGCTTCACTGTCTTTGTAACTCTTCTCTAGATTTTGTCATGAAAATACATGTCACGATATCGTGACACCTTTGCAACTATACACTTTCTTTTGGCTTTTGTCATGATATCACGACACTTCTCCCTTCGTCGACCTCCTTTCTAATTTTTTCATGAAATCATGACACTTCTGCCTCTGCAGACTTCGTCTTTACTTCTGTTACGATATCATGACACTTCTGTCTTCATAGCCTTCCTCTCTACTTTTGTCGCAAAATCATGACACTTCTCCTATAGAAGACCTGCATTCTATTTCTATCATGAAATCGTGACACTTTCTCCAACCGAACGTTGCCATCTCAATCTATCGTGAAATCACGACACTTTCTGCATCTGTTTGCTTTCTCTTCAACCTATCATGAAATCGTGATGCTTTCAGCTTTCATACGTCTTCTTTGCAACCTGTCATGAAATTGCGATGCTTTCAGCTTCCGTACGTTTTCTTTGCAACCTATCGCGAAATCGTGATAGTTTTTATTTCAGACTCTTCCCTTTGTTGCATGTCGTGAAATCACGATAGTTCTTACTTGGAACATTTTCATCTACAGCATGTCACGAAATCTTGACACTTTTTGTGTTACTTTCTCTCTCTTCGAACTTGTCGTGAAATCACGATAATTCACACTATAGACTCTCTCTTCTACAATATGTTGTGAAATCGTGACACTTTTTCGTCCATACAACCTTCCTCGTAATATGTCACAAAATTGTGACACTTTTCCTTCTCTTCCTTCCTACTCTTTTCAAGTCGTTAAAATGCGACATGTCACGAAATCGTGACACTTTCCACCTTGCTCTCTTTCTCTGCCAACATGTCACGAAATCATGACAGTTTTTCCACTTGCCTTTTTCTCTACCAACATGTCACGAAATCGTGACAGTTTTTTCTGCTTCTTCTCTCTCTTCCAACATGTCACGAAATCGTGACAGTTTTCCCTACTCTTTCTCTCTCCTCTAACATGTCACAAAATTGTGACTATTTTTCTTGCCTACTGTATATGTCATGATATCGTGACACTTTTATTACTTGCTTTCTCTCTCCTACTTAAGTCGTGAAAATGCGACATGTCGCGATATCGCGACACTTTTCTAAAAAGTTTTCTCTCTCCTGCTTAACTCGCAAAAATGCGACATGTCGCGATATCATGACACTTTTCTAAAAATATTTCTCTCTCCTGCTTAAGTCGCGAAAATGCGACATGTCGTGATATCGTGACATTTTTCCAACTTACTTTCTTTCGAACCTGTCAGCTTGGGGTTTGCAAAAGACCTTTGAAACTGTCATGCCATAACCTTCATCAAAACAAATTATTTGACATCAAATCAAATTCCTTCAAAATCTTCTTGACATCAATGACAACTTATATACTTGAGCAAAGGCAATGTACCCAAAATACCCAAAATTGCCAACAATATCCCCCTTTGTCATTGATGGCAAACCTTTACTAAAAACACTTCTCAAGAGCCAAAACTGAAACCAATTGTGCTGACAATTGACAAACTGTGCCCACAACTAAGAATCTTCCTTTGAAGTTTTGCTCCCCCTGACTTGAAGCTTTCCTCTTCACTTTGAAGCTCTCCCCCTTACTCATATCTCTCCCCCTTTGTCATCAATGGCAAAGAGTCACCTTTGGGGCTCGAGACTAAGAATGAGCCTCTTAGCTTAGTCCCTCCCCCACCTCCTAATGAGGTGATTAATTCTTGGGTGGGAGTAAAACTCCCATTAGGCACTGATCATCATCAGTTTCTATCACTTCCTTGCCAGGCCTTCTCTTGAACTCTTTGTCCATATTCTTGTTCTTGTTCCTGTCACTATTCTTGTTCCTGTTATCATTCCTATTCTTATCCATGCCTTAATCCTTGGACCTGTTCATACCACTGTTCCTATTCCTATACCTTGGAAGTTCAACTCTACAATGTATAGTTGTGTGACCGTCATTGTTGCACTTATAACAAGTAACAATGTTATTTCTTTTAGGCATACCTGTTCTTTGAATTCGCCTATTCTGACTAACCCTGTTCCTATTATTAGCCTTGCAAAAAATTGCCTTATGCCCAAACTGTTTACAAGAGTAGCAATACCCTTGAAAGAAATTACCACCTTTGAAATTGTTATTTACCTTCCTTACTTGAGTCATGCAATGCAAAGCCATATGACCAAACCTGTGACACGCAAAACATCTACCTTGAAATTTTCCTTTATTTGACCTCTTGGGTCCTGAAAAATTCTTCTTCTCATCCTAAATTTTGTTTTTTGTTTCTGTGCATCTATCATTCAAGAACTCATGATCTGAAATACTTTCCTCATCAGAACTCTCTTCCTTTTGGAGTCTCTTACTAGACTCTCCAGCTTGTTCCTTGTGTGGCTTAACAAAACCAAGACCTGTTTTATCTGTTGTCTTTATTTGACCTTTGATGAGTGACTTAACCTTTTTGGAGCTATCTTGAAACCTATAAAGCTTATCCTTGTACTCTTTAGTTTCCTCTTTCAAAGAAGCCATTTTCTATTCTAACTCACTATACTCAAGAACCTTGGACTCTAACTCATCCTTGAGTTCTTGTGTCTTATCCATAGAGAAGTCAAGACTTTCTATAAGATCATATCTCTCCATACACCATTCATCTAACTTATCCTTGAGTCTAGCATTCTTCTTTCTTTACTTTTTCAAAGCACTAAGAACATTAGTAAGTTCACTTTCAAGATCCTTTATTTGTTTGCTTTCTGAATCATCAAAGCCTTTTTCAGATTTATTATCACTAGAGGTGCTACCTTTTTCAAAAACCATACAAGCATCTTCCTTATAGTTTTCTGAAGCATCCTCATACATACTAGAAATCAAATCATTATTTGTACAATCATCCTCAAGGTGACCAAAATTTCCACATCTAAGACATTTCATGATAATGAATCTATGTTTCGGTTCTTCCTCTTTTTCTGATATGAACAACATCTCATTTTCATCATCACTTGAAGAACTTTCACTATCACTACTAGAACACTTACTTGCTTTGTCTAGGTAGAAACTCTTCTTGTGCTTGTGAGAATACCTCTTTCCTTTATTGTTGTGCTCATCTTTGTTCTTTCTGTGATGCTTGTGCTTTTCAAAATCCTTGCTCTTAGAATCCTGTATATATTCATCACTTTCATTCTTGGAAACAGTACAGTCAGTAGCATAATGACCAAACTTCCACAATTGAAACATCTTATATTTTTCACACTTTTGTGCTTTCTAGATAACTTGCCTTTCTTGCTGTAATATGCCTCTTCATCACTAGAAGTCTCATCACTCTCTTGAAGTTGTTTACCCTTGGATTTCTTGGTAGCCTTGAAAGCTGCCTCTTTCTTGACATCAACCTTCACTTGAGTTCTCAACTCAAATGCTGCAAGTATACTATGGAGCTCATCCTTTTTCAACTTATCCAAATATTTAGCTTCCTCAATAGCATAAATATTTTCACTAAATCTATTCGGAAGAGATCTTAAAATCTTATCACAAACATCATTTTTAGCAAGCTCAAGACCTAAGTCTTTCATGGAGTTAACAACCTCATCCATACAAAGCATGTAGTCACTAATATTTTCATCATCATTCATCTTGAGTTGTTCAAAAATACCTTTGAAGTGTCTCAACTTGGCCTTTATGACATTTGTATCACCTGTATGAACCACCTGCAACTGTTTCCACATTTCACTAGCTGTCTTGCAATGAATCACTTTGGTGAGATCTACTTTTTGTAAGCCTTTCAAGATTGCATTCATTGCTTTTGAATTGTTGTGATGTAGGAGCCTTTCTTCTTTAGTATTTGGACCATGTATAGGAATAGTGTACTCATCCTCAATTACTTCCCATACCCCATTACCAAGTGCCATTAGATGAGCCTTCATCCTTGAAATCCAAAGACCAAAATCTGACCCATCAAGAATAGGTGTTGCATTGCCACTTGAATAATCCATTGTGTTCTTTACTAGATTTTCCTTCAAGTTGTTAAACTTTCCGAAGGCACCCGCTCTGATACCAATTGAAGAACATAAGCTTATACTGAGAGGGGAGGGTGAACAGTATAAGACCTCTTTATAATTTTTCCTTTATACTTCAAAATAGTAAAGCAATATACCCAAAGCAATATCAAAGCAATGCACAAAATCATCCACAAAGTGACATCAATTTTAACGTGGTTCACCCAGAATGGATGGGCTACGTCCACAAAACTTTTCTCTAAAAGTTATCTCAAAGTTCTTTGGGAATCCTTCCCAATTACAATTTTTATGAGCCTCGGCTCAAAGGAGATACCTTCCCCCAATTAGAATTTATGAGCCTCTGCTCAAAGGAGATACCTTCCCCCAATCAAAATTTATGAGCCTCTGCTCAAAGGAGATACCTTCCCCTCTGCTCTGGAAATGATCCCTCAGAATATCAACTGCCTCTACCTCTTTCCAGCATGTGGAACTCCTTTCCACCGAAGACCTCCTGTCCTCAATGCTTACCCTAAGAGACCTCTGCCTTCTATGATCATGTCCACAGTAGCTCAGAAACCAAATCTATTCTTAGGTTCTTCTCAAAGAACCAATGCACCTCTATCCTCGAGTAGCAGCACTCCGCATTCATCTTTGGCCTTTGTGCTCTCTATGCCCTCTGCTCTCTTTGCGCAATCATAGTCGTACCATATTTGCACACTCTGCTTCCTTTGCAATCTTTCACACTCAGAATGATTCGATGAAATGCACTCTGCACACTATGATCAAATTTTGCACTCTACTCTTGGTGATCGAACTTCTTGCTCTGTGCACTATCTACGAACGTCGCACATCAACAACACATTCATTGACACCTCAACTCTCCAAAAAGTCCTCCTTTTATAATAGAATTTTCATGATAAAAACTTGAATCTTAGTCAGCTGTTATAACAAATGTAAACCCTAATCTTCATCGGCTGCAAGCCCTAATCTTCGTCGGCTAAAATTTGACTTTGTTGGCTTCACTATCTCTGTAACTCTTCTCTAGCTTCTGCCATGAAAATGCATCATGTCGCAATATCGCGACACCTTTGCAACCATACACTTTCTTTTGGCTTTTGTCATGATATCGCGACACTTCTCCCTTCGTCGACCTCCTTTTCGCTTTTGTCACGAAATCATGACACTTCTACCTCTGTAGACTTTGTCTTTACTTCTGTCATGATATCGTGACACTTCTTTCTTCATAGCCTTCATCTCTGCTTTTGTCACAAAATCGTGACACTTCTCCTATAGAAGACTTGCATTCTATTTTTGTCATGAAATTGCAACACTTTCTCCAATCGAACGCTGCCATCTCAATATGTCGCAAAATCGTGACACTTTCTGTATATGTTTGCTTTCTCTTCAACCTATCATGAAATTGTGACGCTTTCAGCTTTCGTACGTCTTCTTTGCAACCTATCATGAAATCACAACGCTTTCAGCTTTCGTACGTTTTCTTTGCAACCTGTCACAAAATCATGACAGTTCTTATATCAGACTCTTCCCTTTGCTGCATGTCGCAAAATCATGATAGTTCTTACTTGGAAGATTTTCATCTGCAGCATGTCACGAAATCGTGACACTTTTCATGTTACTTTCTCTCTCTTCGAACTCGTCATGAAATCATGACAATTCACACTACAAACTCTCTCTTCTGCAATATGTCATGAAATCGTGACACTTTTTCGTCCATACAACCTTCCTTGCAATATGTCGCGAAATCATGACACTTTTCCTTCTCTGCCTTCCTGCTCTTTTCAAGTCGCAAAAATGCGACATGTCGTGAAATCGCGACACTTTCCACCTTGCTCTCTTTCTCTGCAAACATGTCGCGAAATCACGACAATTTTTCCACTTGCCTTTTTCTCTACTAACATGTCGCAAAATCGTGACAGTTTTTCCTGCTTCTTCTCTCTCTTCCAAAATGTCGCAAAATCGTGACAGTTTTCCTTGCTCTTTCTCTCTCCTCTAACATGTCGCAAAATCATGACTATTTTTCTTGCCTGCTGTATATGTCGCGATATCGTGACACTTTTCTTACTTGATTTCTCTCTCTTGCTTAAGTCGCAAAAAAGCAACATGTCGCGATATTGCGACACTTTTCTAAAAATATTTCTCTCTCCTGCTTAAGTTGCGAAAATGTGACATGTCACGATATTGCGACACTTTTCTAAAATGCTTTCTCTCTCCTGCTTAAGTCGCGAAAATGTGACATGTCGCGATATCGCGACATTTTTCCAACTTACTTTCTTTCAAACCTGTCAACTTGGGGTTTGCAAAAGACCTTTGAAACTGTCATGTCGTAACCTTCATCAAAATAAATTATTTGACATCAAATCAAATTCCTTCAAAAGCTTCTTGACATCAATGACAACTTATATACTTGAGCAAAGGCAATGTACCCAAAATACCCAAAATTGCCAACACCTATGCTTTTGGGAAAATAATTTTAAAATGATTTCTCATTCCCCTAGAACACCCTACCCAAATTCCTTTAATGTGCCACTTCCCCATGGGAAACCTCACCATTTCTAGGAATTTGAAATTCCTCCATAATCCCCCATGAATCTAGAAACTAATTTTAAAGTAGTTTCCATTCTTCTAGACCCCTTCCATTCCCCAAGGTACTTAAATGCAACTGTCCACCTCACCCTCTTTAGAATTTTATCCAACTACTCTTGTCCATGTGGAGCCTATGTGGAGTCCACATGGTATCCTATTCACTCAAGACAATTGTGCCTATAAATACACCCTCCCATGGACATATTTGAGCTAGCTAAATGCTGTCAAAATTGCCCTAGATCCTTGCCTTAGCCAAATTTCCTACTTGCTAATTTTATATTGTTGAGCAAAATCCCAACCAAGGTGGGCTTATTTTATCACTAATTTTCTCTTTGAGTGGTTTCCTTCTTCTACAAAATGGCATGCTTGGTGTCTTACTTACATTCCATTTTCTATTTTATTTTTTATTTTTTTTAAGCAAAATTGGATCTCTTTTTTCTTGTGGTTGTAGGTTTTGAATTTTTTATTGACAACCTATTTGTATTGGCAGCCAATATGGGTAGTTGTTGTCATTCCTCTTCTTTATCTCTATTTTTTATTGCCCAAAAAAACAATTGAATAAAATAAATAAATAAATAACAAATAATAATAATAAAATTTCATTTTATTTTGCTCTTTCCAGTGACATTCCTCTATTTAAATTTCATTCCACTTTAATAGCTCTTCTTTTCCCCTTTGCAACTAAAAAAATAAAAGTTTTTTTTTTTTTTAGTTTTATCTTAAAAAAATAAATCATTTCCATTATCCTCTAGCTCTTGTGGGTCACAGTCCCGTTGCTCACCTCACAAATATCCCTTTGTGTCTTCCCCATTCATCCATATTCCCTAAGCCCCCAACCATCCTCCTTTATCCTTAGCCCCCTCTCCCCTTGGCTTAAAGAGATGCAATAGAAATGATAATTGGTCTCGCTTTCTTTACAAGCAATGTCTCATTGTAATTTCTCTGGGGGAGCCCACATAGATCACTATTGTTACCAAATTTTTTTACTGGAAAATTTTGTAGAAATGTCAATATCTTCCCTTACAACTAATTGTTCACTACATTGAAATATTTGGGTCACTCCAATTTTCTAAATTTGCATGGAATCTAACCAGTCATATTAGTTTCCAAACAAATTATATTCAAATATGTCAAGTTTGAGAATTTTTGTGGAATTGGTCCCTCAAAATTATTCATGGATAGATCTAATGAAGTTAGATATTGATTCCACTTAGGAAGTATTATAGGCATGGACCCCAATAAATTATTGTAGGAGAGATCCAACCCTATCATTATATTACAATCGTTGAACCCTATAGGAAATGGGTCTTCATGAGCCATCCTTGGGAGCTTGATGTACAAAACCCTATTTTTGTTGGGGTGCTAGCAGTCAATTCCTAAAAAGGTGAAGATACCCCCTTTTGATAGATTATGGAATTTCCAGGTCATAAGATAGTTATTCAGATATTTTATCATCTTCTTTAAAGTTTTCAGGCATAGTATGTCTATTTGCACAACATTTCCATCCCTTTGCAACATACAAAACAAAAAAATGACCACAATAGAAATCGTAGATAGGAAGAATCCATTTCTCTTATACTCGAAAGCTCCCTTAAACCCTAAGAAAAAATTTTAACTTTGATAAGTATTATATAATACCAAAATATCAAAGTCTATAGAAACCCTAAAAACAATATTTCTTCATCCATTCAAACCCTAAAAACACCAACTTACATGATAAAACCCTAGCTTCCACTCAAACTCACTAACCGTTAGAACTTTTTCATAGAAACAACTCCTAAAAACCCTAGCTCTTCTTAGATTAGGGCGTATCTCCTCAAATCCATCCCGACACCTTCAAGAAACATGAACGGAATCCTAATTCAAAGCTCAAACCTGTAGCATCTTTCTCTCTTTGAAATATATATATATATATATATATATAAATATATATATATATATATATATATATATCTATATATATATATATATATATATATATACGAGGGCCATGTACGCCTTCTTAAACTCGCATAACACAAAATAAAATAAATAAATACTATATATATAATACAATATTTTACTTAAATTACATTACAAAATAATATATATAATAAAAAAATTAATTAAATTACTTTATAAAATAATAAAATAAGCATATACAACCACATTTTATTTTTATTTTGCATAAATTTGTCTTTGGATGTTAGTTTTTCGGTCTGTAACTTGCATTGTAAACCTGAAATCAAGCTCTTTTCAATAATAAGCTCCACCATATTATTTGGTTGTATTTATAGTCATAATTTTGTATTGTAGGTAAACCAAGCATCTTTTGGAGTGCTTTTTATTTTCCATTTGGCATTTTCACAATAAAAACAACTAGCCATTTTTAGCTTTCATTATGCAAAATAAAAATTGATTATTTGTTTGCTTTGTTTACTTGAATTTATCAGCTTTAATTAGATAATTACCTTGTTTTTGAAAACCTTGTCAAACCTCACCATTTCACCCACATTCCACACACCCATGGATCATTTTTTAATACCAACAATTAACCTCGACATACCATCAGCCCCATCATAGACCTTCCACTTATCAATCATCGCCAATCCTACAATATCACCAATATCCTATTCATAATCAACCCCCACCTCAATATACCCAACCATCAACTTCACCATCTCATCACTCATCCCTCACATATTATCACTCTCAATCTACCTCTCATCAACCCCCTCAGCCAACTTATCAACCTCCACACTCATCCTCTCAACCTCAACCAACCACCCAACCATATCCATATCAGTCATATCCCACTTATAATATATTACCACACACATATCATCACACTCCTCCTTCATATCAACCCCTACCAACTCATCCATATCAACATACCCCTAATCCATCACAACCATCCCCTCCATATTATCCACAATCCACTTCCCAACCATATTACACTCCTACCCACACCCCTACCACATCATATCACACACATCACATTTTACCACAAGCCTCCCAAGCACCTCTCACCACTTCACACCAATCTTACTCATATTCCCAACATCAACCATATCTATTGCAACATTTATATCCCGTGTATCAACCTTAGTCATCTCACCCCCCTTCACAACAACCTTCATATTTATCCCAACCTCCAACATATCAAACTACACCTCCTCCCACTCAATATCAAAACCAACCCATTTTTCCTACCACACACATTCTTCCTTGGCCCCAACTTCACTTCACATCATAAATTATTGCACCCCCTTCCCCTTCATCTTCATCTTCTATGACATCTACTCCACCTCCTCCTTCTCATATTACTATCACCTCACCTTCTCCACCTACTCCATCCAATCCCCCTTACATTTTATCATCCTCACAATATACACCACCATGCTCATAATTACCATATCACTTAATCAACATCCTCAAAGATCCTTTGCCCGACCTTATTGATTTTGAGGAAACTGATGATAAATTTATTGATTCTACACCCCCTCAACCTTTTCCATATGACTTTATTCAAATCATCACCTTCCATCCCCTTTCCTCTAACATCTTAGTGGACACCCAAGTCACACACACACACTTGAAGTCCCTTCAAATTATTTAAAGGTGACTCCCCCTACCTCACCACATAGCCCACCGGTGCATCCCCACATCACCTCCATTAACACTGATACCTTACATGACCAATTCCTAATCATTCCTCCTTCCACTTATTCTTCATCCTAAAATCATACACCTACCCCTACACCCCTTCCATTACTCAAAGTCATAAACCATCATCCTAATCCCATCACTAATCTTACCCCTGGTTCTACCACTCTTACTTCTCAAGAAGAAGAGGATCCCCATGACTTACCCCACACTTCAATTGACTCTTCATCTTCATCACAAGATGCTTCCCCTAACACTATTCCTCAATTTACCTCATTTGATCCTATTTCCTCATCTGAGGATACCCCTACCACTTCTATCATTTTAGCCTCACTACCCTCCACAATCCCACACATTACTGTACATATGACTAATCCAACTACAGATGTATACTTTGTACATAATGTAACTATTAACAACCCACCACATGTACAGTCTATCAAAAATTTTGGTAGACCTCAAAATATTCCCCTAACACTATTCCTCAATTTAGCTCATCTAATATTATTTCCTCATCTGAGGATACCCCTACCAATTCTCTCATTTTTGCCTTACTACCCTCCACAATATCATACATTACTATACATATGATTAATCCAATTGTAGATGCATTCTTTGTACATAATGTAACTATTAACAACCCACCACATGTACAGTCTATCAAAAATTTTGGTAGATCCCAAAATATACCTTTAGCTATAGGTACTATTGTACCATTGGTTCACCATCTAATCACACCAATTTTGTTTATGGGGGACTCAATACCCCCACATTGCCATCCACATCCATATTCTTCCAAGATCACTTTTGTGCTAACATTAACTACCTCTCCAAGACATATTATATCCTATGCTATTTTCAAAAATACCATTGGTATGGGTTTGGCTTATGATACCATGAGCAAGGCATCTGCACCCCTATAAACCTTCCATATCAATTACCCAATACCCGAGTAAGCCTAGGCAGATCGAGCTGGTCTCTTGCTCCATTTCTCTCACCCAAAACTCTATCCAACCACCCTTCCTCTCACGCTTTAACTAAATTCACCATGATACTTTGTAGACTTGGATCCCACCCCACATTGTACTATTTTACACTTTCATCACCTCCTAGGGTGTTTATTTTTAACATTTACCTCCTTAGGCACCATTTTTCACATTGCCTCATTACAAATTTTACTTTTTGCATTACCTCCTTGGGCACCCCTTTTACACTTGCCCCCTTGGGCTATACACTTTTCACTAGCCTCCTTAGGCTACACACCTTTTGTTTACCTTTTTCCATTTTTTATATAGTGCACATGTGGTCCCTTCTTGTTTGGGTTTTCTCCTTTCCCATGGTTGCATTATATCCCTTTTCCCCCCACTACAACCTTCTACTTACCCCTTACTTTTCCTCCTTAACTAGAGTCCTTCCATCAACAAAGAGAATGAGAAGGAGATAGACCACTCTAATACCTCATATTCACCACTAATTCACATCAAACAACAGTTCAAAAAAAAATTCATCACTCATGTTCTTCCATCCCCTCAACCTTCAATAACTAACACTTCTCAAGTCACCCTCATCCATATCCTTTTCTCTAACGTTTTGATGACAATAAATTGCCTTGCTCACTTAAAATACCTTCAACTTACCTTAAGAAAACTCCTCCTACTTCACCCCACACCGCATCCATACCTCTCCATTATTCTTTCCCTCATGATATAGACTATTCTTTAGGGCACTCGCCTTATAGACCAACCCATCAAATCCCTCCAAATAGGTCATCCACACATTCTCACAAAAATCCCATGAATAACTTCCTGCATCAATCCTCCTCATATCTTCCTCCACTTGTTCCAACACCCTATCTGCCACCTCTTCTTCCAACATCTTCTCTCCCACCTCTTCTTCCAACACTTTCTCTCCCAACTATTCTTTCAATACATTCCCTCCCACTTATTCTACCAACATGTTCTCTACCACCTCTTCTCCCAACACCTTCTTTACTATTGTTTCCTCTAACACCCTATTTACCATCACTTCTTCCAATACCTTCTTTTTCACCTCTCCTTCCAACACCTTCTTTTCCACCTCTACTTCCAACACCTCCTCTAGCTTTCCTTATTCTAACACCCTATTCACTCTCCCATACTTGATCCTCATAGTTTTACCATTCATCCTATATATTTCCTCCATATCCCTCATATTCTTGTCCTTCTCCTTATCACCTTGCTCATATTCCAACATCACCTTACTCATTCTCTTCTACAACATATTCCTCCGTTTCACTCCTTTCCAATCGATATCATCCACCTTGTACACCTTGATAACCTCACTCAAATGCCACTTCATCCCTATACATCCATCCTCGACCACATCATTTGTCCCATTGCTCCTCAATTTCACCCTTCCCACTCCTTCCTCCTCCACTAGCTCGAGGACTAGTTCACCATTCCCCACAAATTTTGGCTAGGGGATTTCACCCTCTAGTACATCTTCTTCCTACCTTTCCCTTGGTTTGGGGAGCATCATACCTTCCCTTGCATCTACTTGTTTGCATATGGGTCTTTATACAAAACATATATATCTCCTACAATCCTTGTACATACCTTTTATTTCTATAAACTATCAATAAATATATACCTATTGCTATATTTTGCCACACCCTTTTTATGCATGAAAGGTGCTTACCTCATTAACAATTCACCTTTCATTTTATATGCAGGGTTATATACGTGTCTTTCACAATATCCTTTATTTTTGTGTCTCTTCTCTTTCTCTTATCCCTTTATTCACATCCCATGGACCTTTCCGTCACTCAGCCATACCTAGTATCCTCCTTAAGTGTGCATATATCCCATTCAAATCCTTGATGCTTTGGAGCAATCCTTCATGACCTATTGAGACATCCTAGAATCTCTAAATCACACACATAATTAATATTTTTTTACTAGGCAAGGATGACATCATGATTAGTCTTAATGCCTATATTATCTCATCATGCATCCTTCAATGGTTCAAAACCCCAAGGGTTCACACTCAAAAAATAAATAAATAAATTAAAAAAAAATGATAATAATAATATAGCTTAAATCCTTGGGTGTATTAGATGACTCCATCGAGGCTATAGATGCATGGCTAGTAGTGGAGCAACATGTGCTAACTCCACTGGGGCTATAGATGCCTGACTGGTAGTGGAGTATGCCTTCATGACTGAGCTCTATTTTTATCATTAGGACTATGATTGGTTAAGTTTAAACCTATTCAAAATTTGGTTCATGAACTCATTGCACACACAGTGGTTCTAGGATGTTTTGATATGTCTTAACCCCTAATCCTAATGGTATTTACATGGGAACCTCACCACTTGAGAGGAGAATTAGGGTGTTTGAGTCTCGCTAAATCTCCTACGGATACTATCTTCCCTCTTTTTCTTATATTCCTCTTCCCTTTTCCCTATGGATATTATATCCCCTTGTGTATTTAAGGAAATATTTTTTATTAATGAGGTAAGAATTTTCCTCTATCCATTATCGATCCATTTTTCTTGTTCTATATTACCCTTTTATCATCATTGTTATCCATCCTATACTCCCTTTTCTTGTGCTCATTTGGGCTCTTTGTCTCTCTTGATCATGTCTGTCCCCACCAATGGAATCCAACCCTATCCCCTCGTAAAATTGGGGTACCCGTACATTGATAGATAACACTCCCAACCCTCAACCTCTTGCATCTACTCTACCTACAACCTCTCCATATGGCATCATAAGCCATCCCACTGCCCCTATATGTTGATCTCAATCCCTGCTCCACTGATCTAGCCTCACTACTAGCTCCTTAGGATACAAATATTTTTCCCACATGTAATGCACCATGATACTTTTCAGACTTGGTTGTATCTTCACATTTTACTATTCTTATTTTTTTGCCTCCTTGGGCACCTTTTTTTATATTACCTCCTTGGAAACCTTTTTTACACATGCCTCCTTACGCACCCTTTTTTAAAATACCTCCTTAGGTATAATTTTTATAATTGCCTCCTTGGGCATTCAATTTTACACTCACCCCCTTGGGCTTTATATTTTAGCTAGCCTCCTTAGACCCCACACCTTTTTATTTTTATTATTTTCATTATTTTTTATACAGTACAATTGTGCTCTCTTCCTGTCTAAGTCTAATATTTTTACATGGATGCATTATATCCCCTTTCTCCCACTGTATCCTCCTACTACATTTTCCTCCCATTATATCCTCTTATATTCTCCTACCCTCATTCTTATCTTTAAGGATTCTAGAGCTAACCTCTCTTCCCCTCTTCCCCTATTCCCCCTACCTTGACCTCTTTTTCTCCCCTTTTTACCCCCCACTTACCCGACACACCTTATCTTCTCTCCCCTTTTATCTTCTTCCCATATACTACCATTGGAGCTAACCATTTGTTCCCATATTACCCCATCCTCCCACCTTCATCTCAACCCTTGACTACCCTTGACTAGACAACCTTCCCTAATCATCTCTAAGGAGATAGTCTCCCATGCAATTCCTCCCACTTCCTTACCCTTACCTATTCTTTCCATTACCCAATTTTGTCAAGTGGCTTGTCCTTGGCTTCGTGCCTTTGCCTACGCACTCACCACTTGAGGGGGTCATAAAATACCCACAAATATAACCATATCATTGGGGCAACAAAAACTTTTATCAAATATTTTTGCACCATGTTGTTTTTACAAACAATATACTGAAATAAGGAAAAAATAATGCACCTAACAATGTTAAACGAGATGCATCTATCACTAGTATTGATTAAGCGTTACAAAAGGTGCACTCAATTAAGCATGATAAATAAAATAAGTGCAAGAAATGAATTTATTATTTATTACTTAATAGATAAAATAATGGCTACACAAATGTCCCCTTGAGAGCTTTGGATTGATACACTCATTACAAATAGTGCCCAAGGATTAAATTCTTTCAATAACTCGGATGCACTTTCAACATTCTTTCTCATACCCACAATTGAATTTGGTGGGCCTATGATGCCATCACTTTTTTAATTGATATTCTAATCCTATTCTCCTTCCTTGTGCACTATTATACCTGCACCTACACACAAGAAAACCAGATTCGTTAGTAGCAAGTGCAAATTATGAAGCATGCAAAGCGATATATGTAATAATATACTTGAAAGTGAAAATATGCAATAAACTATCCAAAAATTATCCAAATGATTCTGAATCTTAGATTCATTCATAAAATATAATTTTGTACTAGTCTAATTGAAAACAGTAGAGAATTTACCACTGAATTTGTGACAATTATGGGGTGTGTTGATTAAGCCTACAAAACACAAAACTAGTGATATATAGTCCTAAACACCTCCAAATCACACCAAATTTGGGAAAAAATATACAAAATATTATTTTGAATAAACCCATTTAAAAATATTAGCAAAATGGATTGCAAAATTATGCCCATCCCTTGGTGAGACAACTAAACCTACAACATATTAAAAACATGATAACTCATCCAATATAGCTCCAAACTGAACCAAATTTGAACATATTCATAATCTATCCTAGAATAATCCTATGCAAAAATAGTAGAAGAATAGTGCTCTAGTCCATGGATGTCTATTGGTGCAAAATCTGCCTTTGGTTACATTTGCACCCAAGACTTTGCCAACATTAAAAGACCAGGTTAAAACAGGGTTTTATTTGATTCAATCTCTAGAGGAAGCTGGTTCCTTGTTTATTTTAGGAAAATGGAGAGATATGTAAATTTGTAAAGAGAAAGAAATATAGCTAGTTCTAGAAGAATTTAAAGGTACAAATTACAAAATAGAAAAGCAACCTCGACACCACATTTCAAAGAAGCATATATTTGAATCATCAAACAGAACAACTAATCCTCTGATGTAAAATGGTTTATTTTAGAGTTAACAAAATTTTATGATAAATATTTAGAATAAGAATTAGAGCAAGCACGATTTAGTCTAACCTTAATTAGCAATCAATAAACCATACATACTTGATAATACACCAGTGGGCCAAAAACCAGAATGAATGATATTTTTATTAGCTTTTAGAAGTCTGTGTACATCACCTTGTAAACATATAAGTTTTAACTCTTTCTTTAGATCAATCATTCTATATGTAATAGTTTTACATAACAAAAAAAATTAAAATTTGTTACAACAATATGCCCGTAGGCTCATTCTGGTAAAGAGGTAGTTAGGAGAGCATGAGGTCTTCAACTGGAAATGGTTAAGATCTTGTTACAATGATCCTCCTCAATCTCTTTGGAGGCGTCATGGTCTAGCTATATTCATCTTCAAAATATCGTGCTATCATGATTTTTGGACCTTAGCTCCACCTTCATATTCAAAATATCACGATGTTGAAACTTTTTTCTTTGCTCAGCCCTTGACCTTAAAAATGTCAAGTTGTCACAAATTTTGGCCCTTAGCTCTGTCTTCATCTTCAAAATGTTGTGTTTTCATGACTTTTTTCTCAGCTCCCCCATATGTCTTCAAAATTTCATGTTATCATGACTTTTTGCCTTAGATCCACCTTATCTTCAAAATGTTGTGCTATCATGACTTATTTCTTTGCTCAGCCCTTGGCCTTCAAAATGTCATGTTGTCATGAATTTTGGTCCTTAGCTATGCCTTCATATTCAAAATGTCACGCTATCATGAATTTTTTCTCAGCTCTACCTCATCTCTTCAAAATGTTGTGTTGTCATGGATTTTTACCTTAGCTCCACCTTATGTCTTAAAAATTTCATGTTGTCATGAATTTTTGCTTTGTTTGGCCCTTGGCCTTCAAAATATCGTACTATCACAATGTTTTACTCAGCTTCGCCTTATACCTTCAAAATGTCATGTTGTCATGACTTTTTACCTTTGCTCAGTCCTTGACCTTCAAACTGTCGTGTTGTCATGACTTTGGCCTTAGCTCCACCTTCATCTTCAAAATTTCATGATATCGAGACTACTTTCTATACTTAGTGAAATCTTGAGAAGACTTACTCCTTACTCCCCTGGATGTGGTCATTTTGACCAATATTATTGGTGCCTCCTGGGGTAATTCTGTTAGTGGAATGTTATAATATAGAGAATTTATCCATTGGGGAACAGAGTAAAAAGAACAACTAAGAAAAATAAGGGGAAGAAGAGGAATGATACCAACAAAAAATATGCTTCTTACTCTACACGATTATTCCTATGGAGTGTTTTCTTAAGTCGATTTCTTTGTTTTGCCCTGGCCCTGATCTGTTGCTTTGCTTGATGAGGCTTTCTTAGCTTTATCTTGCTTATCCTTTTCCTGGATGATCTCATTATAGGTGGTGCAAGCTTTTATCCAAGTCTCTTCATCCATATCTAAAGTCTCTTTGAATGTTAAGTGTATATATTACAGCTCTTCAATGTTATCATATGATAATATTTTTGACTTCATGTATAGTTGTTGTAAGCAGGAGTTGATCTGGGTAATGTCTTCAACCATATTAAATATTTTTTCCTCCTTAACTAACTCTTCCCATCTATCAATATATGACTCATCTTCCACAAAATATTTCCATGCAACCTTCAATTCATATTTTTATAGAAAATTTGAATCTTTGTCCCAGAAGCTAGGCATTCCATAGTTTTTTGCTATGCTCACATGTTTCAAAATCACTTTAGCTTCTGCCTTGAGCTCCTACATAAGCTTAGCACTTTCAGTTACCAACTTGTATCTTTTGAAAAAGTTCCTGGTTGCTAGCTTGGCCTAGGACCATTTTTCATCCCATGCTCTAAATCCAATTATTTCTTGCATGCTTTCATCTAGGATTTGAATTTTTTTGGATGCTGACAACCTTGCTTTCATGAGATTGATTGATGTTTCAAATTCATCTTCTACTCATTACAATGTATCCTTAACCTTGACCAGGTATGACAGGGTAGGTCTTGCCTTCATGATCATATTTTGGACACTTCCAATCATTTATTTTTTGATAGCCCTTACCTTTTCCTTATACAGCCCATTGGTCTTGTTAGGACTATCTAAAAGCTGCTTCTTGAGATCTTCAACTTGTTGGTTCAATAGTTGTATTTGTTCTTCGGTATTTGCAACTTTCTTATTATAGGGGGCTGGTTATTTTAACATCAACTCCCACTTTTTCACCTCATTATTTAAAGCCTTCTCTATTATTTTTTGTTGGTTTAAGGATTCTTCTAAACGCTTTCTCGCTTGCTTAGATCTAAGGTAATTTTATTTGTAGTATTCAACATTTAGGTATATGGTTCCCATGTGAGCTTGGACCTTTTCCCACTCATCCTCCATTGGCAGATGAGTGATGTCTTCTATAATTATCTCAGCTTGGTAGTCTTATAGGGTCATTTCTCCCTCTAGCTTCTGGATGAGTGGTATCATTCTTATAGTGGAACATTGCATGTTGATGGGATATAATACCATCACTTCCCTAGTGTAGGCCATATATTTTGAACTCTGAGAGCTACATGATTTCAACCAGGCAACAACATTAAAGGTTACTTTTTTTAATTTTTTTAACTTGATGATGGTAGGATTGCTCTCAAAAGAAGAAGTAGGAATGGTTTGGAATTTTGAGAGACTGGTTGTATAAGGAAAGAGAATAGTAGCTAGAGAGGCATCCATGTTGTTTGTTTAGAGAGAGAAATTATAGAAATGACTGAGGATGATTTTGCATCATTTTGGGAAAATGGTGGCGATGGTGGATGCTGGTGAGTGGAGGTAGGAGAGGCATTGCCCCAACTTTCAAAATGGAAGAGAGGATTCCTATAAGGGTGTGAAGAAGAAGAAGTTAAGTTTATAGGATATATACCTAGATGTTTTATGGATTTTTGTCTTCAATATTTGGTGCCTTGTTAGGAGCTTATGTATAATTGTGTGATATCTACTTCAAGCTTGAATCACCACTATTATTTGTAGGCTTTACTAGGACCTACTCTTTGCCTTAGGCTTCTTTTGTGAAAGTAGTTTTTTTGGTCATATTGACCACTTCTTGTTCATCTATCCCTTGGTGCTTAGAAGTTTAATCAAAGCTTTCATTTGTTTTCTCCTGGTCCCCTATTTCTTCTTGTTCCCTTATCTCTTCTTATTCCCATGTCTCTTCGTATCTCTCTATTTCTTTCTATTCCCCTATTTCTTCATAGGGCATCTCTTCTTGCTTTCTTTTCTTTCATTCTCCTCCCTTTGTTGTTTTGGATTTCTACTTCCTATGGATGAGAAGAGTATCGTCATCAAACTCTGTGTTCGATGTAGAAGGGAAAATAATTTTTTGAGATGGCTTTTTAGGAGTTTTTGTTTGCTCAATGGCAATCTCCTTTCCTTTGACTTTACTAGAATCTACCTTTTCTGCAATGGAATTTATGGGGATGCCATTGATGCCCAGAGGGACTTTATCTGCAAGAGTGTCAAACCATGTGTTGTGGTGACTATCATATCTTTATAAAAATTCCTTTTCAATATTTTTTCCATACCTGGAAAATGTTTGTATGTGACATATCATCTACCACCATGCTAATATTTTAGTGTGATCCCAATATCCCTTTTTTTCTTCATTTTTTTGATGATCTTGTCATCCAGCTTATGGGATGGGTTCACATTAGGTATCATGTCTATTAGGTGTTCATATAAATCATATCATAGAGGTAGTGGTTGCATCTATTCAACATGCCACAATAATGGTTGATCCTCCTCATTGTTCCTACCATGTTTATCAATTTGCCTATTTGATTGTTCCTTGGCATGGAGCCATACATAATTTTTAATGCAGGACCCAAGAATTCCATATTAAAATGGTATTACAATTCAACTTTTGAAAGGAGCGATGTCCACTCATACATGGGTAGGAGGTTTTCATCTTGCTCCTTCTTTACAGTAGCGATGAAACTTAAATTCCTTGACTGAAAAAAGAAGAAAATCCATACTAGGTAAGAAGAAAACCTAAAGGTATTGGGAAGGTCTCTCTAGAGCTTGAACATACCTACATGTAGCTATTGGGCCAAGTACATTGGCCAGTCGAAGTAGAGTGGCACCATTTTTTGGTCCACGCATGCAATGACATAGAATTTGAGGTTTGATATATATTGGGCCACCACAACATGCCATTTGTAGACCTTTGAATCAGTTTCTAACCCTCCCACCATGGCTAGCATGGAAAAAAACTCTTTTTTCTTGAATTTGGATAAGGGAATTGGAGACTTTGGCACTGTTCCATTAGGATAATAATCTATAAAATGCTCTTGCAGAAACAATATGATGTTGGGGGTGTTGGTATATAACTTTTCTAAACTAATGGGGTTGAATGGGATAGGGTTTGTAGCACCCTAAAATTGGCACAGTAAAACCTTAAATAATTACAATTACTCTAGTAAATATTCAAATTCAAATTTCAACCCCCAAAACCACTCCCAAACCACCATTTAACCCATTTCCTCCTTTCCTGTGCCAATTTTAGAGTTTTTTTTGACCGTTTGACGATATCGTCGCCGATTAGACGATATCACCTTAGATCGAACGATTTCGTCTGGACTAGGACGTCCAGACGATCTTGTCCCAAAACTAATTTTTCTCAATTAGCCTTTGTTCCAACGATGTCTCTAATCCAGGCAGAAGCGTGTCTGTGCTGTTAGAGACCCTCCTCGTTGGAGATCTCCCAAATTGGGATGATCTCCAATCTCATAACCTCCCTCCTAAGCCTATTTAAACTTAGGACTCCCCCTTGGCATACCCCTGGCTGAAATTTCCTATAACTTGACTTTACATGCACTAGAACATCCTGAGTTACCATCTGCACTTGTCCTATCCAAATTTTGTTGCAGGAACCTTATCATTCTTCAACCAGAGCAAGCTCAGTTCGTCGTGGACGATCCTATTCAATAAGAGACGATTTCATACCAATCCAAGACGATCTCAACTGCAGTATGCATTGGGGGCAATCAGTGCCTAGAGTTTGCATTTTTCTCTTCTCATCCATTGTTTTATTCTGCATCTAGTCAGTTTATTTATTATTTTTTGCTATTCTGCATCTTGGAGTTCACCCATGTAGTTTAATTGCATAATGAAATCATGATTAACTATTAAAACATCATAATTTTCTTGCATTCCTATTCAGGATTATCTTATTAACATTCTTATTATTATTTCACATCATTGCCCTCTGTTTGTATTGCTGTATTTTTTGTATTTTGTGCCTATTTATCTGTTTGCAGGTCTCTGACGAATTCATCAGATCTCAGACGATCTTGTAGGTCGAAGATGATCCCATAAATTTCTAGACGATCCTGTCTGCTTCAAAGATCAAAACATCCATCAGACATCCGGATTAGGTATGGCTCTGTAATTTAGCTTATTCTCTCTATTTTATGTTTAAAATTTGTTTGTTGTATTTCATTTAGTCTGCATTTTCATAATAGAACAACTTAGATTCATTTGGAAAAACCTAGGACTCGAATGTTTAAAGATAAAATTGAACACATTAAACACATTCCCAACCTAGGCGTGGAAACTGCCATTCAAACGTTTCCTGGTGAACCCACCATCCATCGAAAAATCACCATAATACACCTCCCCCGAGAGGCGGGACCTTCGCAAGGCCTCTTAGTCTGAGGTATCACGCCATCCTTTTCCCATCCTCCTTCCTGGCATGGATCCTATAGCCTAAAGGTAAGGATGCGAAAAAATTGGAGCGATATAGGGTTTACTATAGTATTTATACTACAGCTAGAACCTGCCCTAATTGCATCAGCATCAAGAGTAAAAATGACCTCTCCCCTAAAATTTCTTACAATTTTGTGCTTGATGTCGTAGAACTCAACCATGACTCTAACTAACTTAGGGTAGGGGTGGACCTAGGTGTAGATGTACCAAGAGAGCAGGGAATAGTAGGAAAATATACCCGTGCATGATGGAGTGACACCCTTGGAAACCTTGGCCACTATGTCCTTTCGAATTCATTCATAGTCCTTCCATGTTAACCTGGTATTAGCAATATGTATATCTAGGTCTATGAAACCACTCTCACTCTTAGCTTACTTGCATTTCCCTTTAGTAGCTGGTGGAGAAGCCCTCATGGTTGTCTATTGTGATTCAGATATGGGAAAATCCTAGAACATTTTTAGCAAAGTTTTGATGGGTTTTTTGAGAAATCAAGGAGCATAGTGAGTAGAAGGAAAAGAATGTAGAGGATAAAGAAGTGATAAAAAATATTTTTTAGTACAATTGGATGTGCATGTGCATGCCAAGGTGACATGCAATACATATGGTTGGTGATGCACACTTCTACCAATTTTTAAACGTTATCTAATGCTTCGGTTCATGTGTCATCTTCAAGAAACCAATTGCCATGCATTTCCATTTTTCTATGTCCAATGGCATCACTTTGTTGTTGTCCTAGGATAATAAATTGGTATCACCTCTACTCTGGACCAATAGGGTAGTACGGTGGTACCTTGAAAAATAGAGTTTTTAAAATTTCAAGAAAACTAATTTTTTCTCACCGAAATACATGGTCATTCTGAGGTGGCTACGTGATCTTTTTGAGGTGGTATTTGGGCGCTAAAATTTCATGCCATTGTGAAAAATTTCATTGCAGTAGCTATCGGTCACCAAAATATCATGAAATCATGATAATTTACATTGAGGTAGACTTTGGGCACCGAAATGTTGTTCCATCGCAATAAATTTCTTTGGAGTGGTCATCGGTCATTGAAACATCACAAAATCATGACAATTTACATTGAGGTGGCCTTTGGGCATTGAAATGTCATGCCATCATGATAAATTTGCTTGGAATGGCCATAGGTCACCAAAATATTGTGAAATCATAAAAATTGTATTGAGGTGGCCTTTGGGCACCGAAATGTCATGCCATCACAACAAATTTCTTTGGAGTGGCCATCGATCACCGAAACATCATAAAATTGTGAAAATTTACATTGAGGTGGCCTTTGGGTGCTTAAATGTTGCACCATCATGAAAAATTTTCTTAGAGTGGCCATCGATCATCAAAATTTTGTGAAATCATGATAATTTGCTTTGAGGTGGCCTTTGGGAACTAAAATGTTCCATCATCATGATAAATTTCTTTGGAGTGGACATTGATTGCTGAAACATCATGAAATCATGATAATTTGCATTGAGGTGGCATTTGGGAGCCAAAATTTCATGCCATCATGAAAAATTTGCTTGGAGTAGCCATCGTTCATCGAAATATCACAAAATCATGATAATTTGCATTGATGTGGCCTTTGGGTGTCAAAATGACATGCCATAATGACAAATTTTCTTGGAGTGGCCATCGATCATAAAAATATTGTGAATTCATGACAATTTATATTGAGGTAGCCTTTGGGTGCTGAAATGTCACACCATCACGACAAATTTCCTTGGAGTGGTCATCGATCATCGAAACATCATGAAATCGTGATAATTTGCATTGAGATGGCCTTTGGGCATCGAAATGTCATGAAATCACAATAATTTTTATTGAGGTGGCCTTTGGGCACTGAAATTTCATGCCATCATGACAAATTTACTTGGAGTGGCTTTGAAAGAAAACAAAACATATTTACATAAAATACATATAGAGTAGAGAGAAAAATTTGACTTATAGTACAACTTCAGATGGAAGCCATTGATGGGAATGGGCTGAACCTAACCCTATTTATTTTTTAACTGGAAAGAGTTTTGTTGTTTTTCTTCAATCACTTCGAAGGGGCCTTCCTAGAACATGTCAATTTTTTTATGATTTTTGGGTTTCGTCTTCTTTTCATTCCACCTCAAGAACACGTATCTTACTTTGAAGTTTATCAGAGTGGCCTTTTTTTCGAACCATTTTTTCATGGTGACCATATATTTTTTATAGTGATCATAAGCTTGTTCCTTTTTTTCTTATAATTGGAGGAGTTGGATCAACCTATTATCCATTGGTTTTACCTCTTCTATGTGATTTTAATTGAGCAATCCTAAAGCTACAATTTCTATGTGTATTGGAAGGACTACTTCTTTGTCATAGACCAAAGAGTAGGGGGGTGTGTTGATAGACTTTTTGATAGTTATTATGTCAGCCCACAATGCATATTTTATCATAGAGTATCAACTTCTCTTATTGCCCTTCAAAGTTCGCTTCAAGATCCTAAACAAGTTTTTGTTAGTTGATTTAGCTAATTAATTTCCCTACGGATAATAGTTCAAGGATTTATTCAAGTAGATACTATATTTGCATGTAAAAAATATTAGTCAATGCCTATGACCAATGCATCTAGGATGCCAAATTTTGTAATCAAAATTTCCACAAATTCCATTACAACTTCTTGATCTACCTTTTTAGTGGGTATTTCTTCGACCCAATTGGTGAAATAATAAATAACTATTAATATGTATTTATACCCAATGTATTATTTGGGCTCTATTATTCAAATGAAATCCAATCCCCATTATTGAAAAGGTTCTTCAACCTGAATGTATTTTAGAGGTATGGAAGCATTTATCTTTCTCCCAATGTATCTATGGCACTTCTCATAGTTTCTTGTTACTCTAAAAATGTCTACAAATATGTTTGGCCAATAACATCCAATATTAATGATATTTAAAGTAATGGTCCTTCATGAGTAGTGTCCTCCTTATGGGCATTCATGGAATTCCTCCAAGATCTTTTATTTTTTATCGTATTTTATGCATCGAAGAAATACTCCATCCAAATGTTTTTGGTAAAACCCTTTAGGTTGTAGGGTGTATTTCAAGGCCTATATTCTTTATCTTCTTCTCTATGAAGTTTTTAAGCTTGCTAAAAATTTTCCAATATGGAAGTATCTTATTAGTTCATCAGCCTAGTCAAGCTGCTCTGAGGGTTGATCATCATCTGAGGCTACTTCTTGAGTTTGGAAAGCTATGTATTCTGATGGAGCTTGTCTGGCGAGTTCTTGGAATAGTGTTCTACCTCTCACAAGCTTGGTTGGATGTATTTCAACATCATATTCTTGTATATTTGATACCCAACCAACTCTTTTATTGTCAAGTTCCCCTTGTATGATGAAATTTTTGATGTTAGGGTGAACTACATAAACTATAGTCCTACTTTGTGAAAGGAAATGCCTGAACTTTTTTAAAGACTTCATTATTGCATAAATTTATTTTTCAATGAAGTTATACTTCTCTTCATGTTCTTGCATAGTCTGAATTAGAAAAAATATAGGCCTTTCTTCATTGTCACGTGCTTTCTGGGTGAGTATTGTGGTGTAGCTCTCTTGTTCACCTATGACATACAAGATGAAACCCCTGTGGTAGTCTGGGTTTAACAATATGGGAGCTTGGAATATTTTTTCCTTAATCTACTAGAAATCCTATTTCCTTGAATTCATCCACTTGAACTCAACATCCTTCTTCAACAATTTGGTCATGGGTTTGATGATCTATGAAAAATATACTATGAATTTATGCACAAAGTTTATTTGGCTAAAGAAGGATTGTAAAACCTTTTTATTAGGGGGTAGGAGGATTTCTAATAGTGCTTTCACCTTGTTGGGGTCTATTAGATAGCCCAGTATTAGAAACAACATGGCCTAGTACGAGTCCTTTCTCTATAGTGAAGATGGATTTCTTTGGATTTAGAGAGATGTCAAACTCTCTACATTTTTTGAATACGCTCCTAAGATATTAGATATGATATTCCTTTCAATGGAATAAGACTTTCATATCATCCAGATATATCACTATAATCTTGTTGATAAGTTCCTCGAAAGCCACATCCATTGCTCTTTGAAAAGTTGCCCCAACATTAGATTATCCAAAGGATATGCTCTAGTAGGCAAATGTCCCCCACTTGCTTGTGAATGCAGTATTGAACTGATCTTCATACTTTATCCATACCTAATTGTACCTCTATAACCCATCGATGAGTGAAATTTTTTTTGCTCCTACTATTGTATGCAGGATCTGGTCGATCTATGGGAGGGGGTAATGGTCTCTCAATGAAGCCTTATTCGAGTTGTGAAATTCGATGCACAACCTATTATATCCATTATTTTATTTTTTCTAATAGGGACAATATTGGCTACCCAAGTTGAATGATTGATAGGGTAAACAATCTTAGCTTCGAGTAATTTTAGTAGTTCTTACTTCATCAAAGCCTGGATCTTAGGATTCACTAGTATTTGCTTTTGTTGGAATGGTGTTGCACCTTCTTTGAGTTAAATCATATGTTGGATCATCTCTTTGGAGTAGACCTTAAGATCACCATAAGTCCAGGCTATGATGTCTGGGAATTCCTTGCATAATCCACTGATTTGGCCTAGTTCTTCTTCTATAGTGTTTACTCCCACTTTTACGGATTTATCAGGGCCCATTTGAGATTCTTTGTATCTATGTTTGTCAAATTTTATTTTATGACCAGTTGACTTGTCATTTTTATCAAATAAGCTTCTAAGGGTGATCAACCCTTTAGCGATGTGTTTTTTTTTTTTTTTAATTGGATCATACCTATATCTTCTTCATCTTTAGACGTTCTATTATTTGAGCAGTTAATTTTGTGAATGAAGAAATCAACTATCTACTGATCATTTTTTAATACCTGCCAAAATATATCCCTATCTAATACAGAAGGTCTATAGATTAGCCTAACATTCTTGGACTTCTGTATAACATTGTTGATAGGGAAAAAATTTACCCCTAATGAAGCTAGCAAATCTCCATAGGTGTTCTTTTCTCTTGGGATTTATTTGAGGTTTAAATATTTAAAATATTCTAGAAAGTCCCAAACCTTATTCTTGTAAGCTTTAAGGTAATGTTGCTTGATTACACATTTCTCAGTTACTTGATTTACTGTCAATTAAGAGTTTCCAAATATTTGTAGCTATTTGATACCCATATTTTTTTCTTTCTTAAGACCTAAGCAGAGTGACTCATACTTTGCTGCATTATTGGTGCAACTCTAGGTCAATCGATAAGAAAAAAAATTCTCTTTGCCTGTTGGGGAGATTAAAATAATGTCTACTCTTACTGCATTTTTACACCTAGCACCATTGAAGAAAAGTTTCCATAGTTGATTAGTAGGTTGGTTTACCTGAGGGAGAGGAGTAGGGTTACTCTTCTCGAGCTTTACAATTGTGTAGTTCCCCATGTTTGTTTTGATCATGGCATTGAAGGCTTGGAGAGAGAACTGGTCTTCCTCCTACAATATATTTAGAGCTTCTTCCATTAAGTTCAAAACTCCTAGTTCCTCTATCAACATATTCACTGTAGTGGTTGATTCCCTCTCTTCTTCGATATTTTCAATGTGGAAAGTCGAAGGTTTCTCATTAAATATTTTTATCCTTGAAGAACATGTGTTTATACTGATAGGGGGAGTGAACAGTATAACATAAAACTTTTCTCCAAATAGTAGCATCATCATTAATAAAATAGTAAATATCACACAAAGCATCATACACATGAGAGACATCATTTTTAACGTGGTTCACCCAATGTGGGCTACCTCCATAGAAAAATACTTCTAAATATTTCTCAAATAATATCTTGGGAATACTTACCAATTAAAATATCTATGGACCTCTGTCCAAAGGATATTTTGATCCCCTAAATCTCAAGTTTGTGGATCTCTTCCACAGGAGAACTCTTTCCCCTTCCGCTCTGGCTAGTTATCTTCTAAAAGACTCTGTCTCTCTGCTACACTGATTAGTGGATCTCTTTCCACTTGAAGACTCCTCACTCAGATCTATCTTCAATTGTCTTGGATTCTAGATCTCTATCGACTGAGACTCTATTCTCTATACTTTTTCACCCCCAAAGATATATCTCAATACTATACTAAACATAGTCCAGTCGATCTAGCACAACTCTGCTCAATCTCTTACACTAATCATAGTACATTCAGTCTAGTATAATTTTGCTCAATAGGTCCACTCATAACCTTCTCAAATTTTCTCAACATGTCCATACAAAACCTGCTCAAATTTTCTCAACAGGTCCACATAGAACTGTTAGTCAAAAAGTGACTAACTATAAAAAATGGCTGATGCCCCTTTTTGCATATTTTTAAAGAAGACCGAAGTGACCCATATGCTAGAGAAAAAAGAAAAATCAATATACAATAAGGAAGAAAAGTGTCACGATTTTTTGACACGTCGAGTTTTCGTGGCAAAAAATAGTAGAGAGGGAAAGCAGGGAAAAAGTCACGATTTTGCGACTTGGCTTATTTTCGCCAGAAGAATAGAAAAATGGCTAAAGAGGCGGAAGTGTCGTGATATCGCGACATGTCCCTTTTTCGGGGCCAAAAGCAACAAGAAGAAGCGAGGAGGCAAAAGTGTCGTGATATTGCGACATGTCCTTTTTTTGTGGCCAAAAGCAACAAGAAGAAGCGAGGAGGCAAAAGTTTCGCGATATCGTGACATGTCCTTTTTTCATGGCCAAAAGCAACAAGAGGAAGTGAGGAGGCAAAAGTGTCGCGATATCACAACATGTCAAATTTTCACGATGGAAAAGGATGAATTAGGCTGAAGACATAGAAATGTCATGATTTTGTGACATGTATTTTCGTGACTCAAGAAGGGCAAACAGGCAGAGAAACAAGAGTGTCACAATTTCACGACAAGTTTGGTTTTCTCTAAAGAAATAGAGTGTATTTTTGGCAACTAGGACATGCACTAACATTAGGTGCTGATTTTTGGAGAACGGTCAGTTGATTTTAACCTGGCAAGTCCGCTGGATGATTGTAGAATAACAGGTTCATCTAAATTTAGCCAAAAGGAAATCTATGTAATCTATGGGAAATCCATTGTATATTCTTAGAAACTGCAGACAATTACTTGTAATTGATTGAGGAAATTAAATGTACATAATAGAAGATACTCTTTGTAGGGTATAAATAGGAGTGAGAGGACCATGAAAATGGTCAGCTCTTGGATGTTTACAGACTTGATGTACATGTGCTGGATTACAAGCAATAAGAGATATTCTTCCTCTGGCTTTTGAAAATCTGTATGCGATTGTATGTATTTGGTGTTTTAAATTTTATTCATTCTAAGTTTTATAACGTATCTGTTCTGAAATATGGATTGTGCATGTATAAACCTTATTTCTAGAATTTAATATTAAAGATATTTACATGTTTTTAGATGAATGCCTAAAATCGCACTCAGGAATTCATGTTTTCTATAGGAAGATATAAAGAAAACTCTGAAGGTAGTAATCTGCATCATCATTCTTTCTACTGTTGTCTAATATGTATCATGAGAAAATTTCTAGCTTAGGCTATATTTCCATTATCTCTTGTTTCCATTTTCTCTAAAAAAACTCAAAGGAACTAGCCTTCTCTCGAGATTAGACAGATGATCTCAAGCAAGGTCTATCTACTCAATGTTGGCAAAGTCTAAGGCACAACACTATTAACTAAAGTTAGATTTTGTTCCAACAGTTTTTGGCACACTCGATGGGACAACAAATACCATAGTATTATATAAGTTTTGGTGTTTTACTTTAGAGCCTTTTGTTTGAAAATCTCAAGAAAAAACACCTGGTGACTCCATTGCAATAAAATTTAGACCATAAAAGAAAAACCTTGTCTAAAATTTTCTAGTTATATAGCCATATGATAACCGAATCCTAAGCTAGAAACTCTGAAGAACCCATCGAGTTCTTTGAGCTACATCTCGAAAGCCTAAAAGCACACCCTATGCTAGCCACATGATCAAATCCGCATGGCACCATTAGTACCTCTTCAACACCCATTGTAGGAGCATTTGCAAGCAATCCTATAGTAGTTGTAACTCCTTTAGCAACCATGGCAGCTGCCCTCACCCCGATGCATCTTGTGTGGGACCAAACTGGTCCTTTGAACTTAGGAGCACACCGTCTTGTGTGGAACCAAACTGGTCCTTTGAACTTAGGAGCACACCACCAAATTCTGCAAGCTGCACTAAAAGCATTGCCGACCTTTGATGGAACAAGAAAAATAGCAACTTTTTAGATGTATCATCGCTAGCATCTATTTACAATATCACTTAGGAAGATGTAATGGTCAGATTGTTGGTTATATATTTGAAAGGAAAGATGCTCTATTGGTACAGAGTGCTTCTCGCTAGATCCATTACTTCTTGGGCAGTACTCGCCAGTCATCTGGTAGATGAATTTAATATACATGTTGATCCTTTCACATTGCTGAATCAATTCACTATCATCAAGAGGCATCCACAAGAAGAAATCCAAGATTTCAATATCAGATTTACTAGAACTCGGGATAGAGTACCTCAGGGCCTAAAACCCATGAAAGAATAAGATATATGCTATTATTTAAGGGATTTTGATTCAGATATCAGTATGATAATAAGGCAATCCTGTATAACCACTTTCCCTCAGATATATCTAGAGGCAGCAAAGGGCAAAGCTAATCTGATCGCTACAAAGAGATATCCATCAAAGATTTTATTTCCAATTGTACCAGAACTTTCCCAAGCCTCAATTTCTAAACTCCCTATACTCCCATCAATGCAAGATATCCTAGCTATAGCCACACCTCCTACACTCTGTGCATTACCAGCCCTACCCCTTGCATCAGCTCCCCTGAATGACCAGTACATGACCATAATTGATACAATGAAAACATTGTCAAAAGAAATGGCATCCATGAAAAATATGGAAGCTGAAATAAGCATTCAAGCAAGAATATTTCCACATATACAAAATGATGGTGCTTCAATGAGTGGTAGAGGGCAAGATAAAAAAAATGTTGTGTATTCGAATGAGATAGGAGATAATGGAGAACCCACTAATTTTGATTACTGGTGTACCACTTGCAATGATCCTCATGGAGAAGATTCATGCATGATTCATCAACATCATGTGCAAGTGGTTATTAATGAGAGATTCAAAGAAATTGGTAATGGACAGGTGAACATAATCAGATAAGTCCACCACAATTTGGCAATGTCATCCGTGGAACAAGTATCAGTCCTGACAAGATCAGGAAAAAAGTCATTACAAGTCGACCCTAAGGAACTTCAACCACTAATTTTTCCCCTCGCCCCTAGGGATACTCCATAGAAAAGCTAGTCTAATGAGAAAGGACGTTCTGACCCTCCTCAGAATTCTGCGACTACACCAAGAAAATAATTTCCTCCTAGAAAAGGGAGCGAATCTCAAGAACAAGCAAAGGAAAGACTCATTTTTCCTTCATTGACAAAAAGACAAAGAACAGAAACCACGTAGGTCTATAGAGACAGATACGACACATTGACTAGTGGAAGGGAGAAAAGTGTTGAGGTATCCCCAGCTACAACCCTTTCATTCAACATTGCAAAATAAATGAAGAGGACTCCTTCCAAGATAAGCATGTATGATGCAAATTCTTGGTCAAATCGACCTCCTCCAAGATTCCCTAAATTTAAAGAATGATGCCTCCTTCTCAAATGTCGTACAAGCAAATGTGGTGCAAACCTTTGGGAAAAATAGACCACCCCAATTCTATCTATCTTTGCAAATGGATGGGTGGATAGTTCATAATTGCATGATTTATTCAGAGGTCGCAACTACGGTGATGATGAAATCCATGTGACATAATGGGGATGGAATATACTTGAATTCATTATGGTGTGTTGCAATTAGATGGTACTCCAGTAAAAACTATCGGGGTGATCAAAGATATCCCTATTCAACTCCACAGAATGCCAAAAGCAGTCGTCATACAAGAAGTAGTCGTTGTAGACTTAGAACAATATTTCGGTATGTGTTTATCCAGAGAATTCATGGCCAAAATGGGCAGTTATATATCTCTATATTATTCTCATTTGGATGTACCTTTCAAAGGTAAAATATTCAAGATCTACAATGAAAAACCATCTACTTTCCACGTAGAAAGACTAGAGGAAACAACCACCATCAACATGATGTCTGAGGAATTGGAAAATATCTATTTAATGGAAGAAACCTTAGAGGAACTCCAATATGAGGATCAGTTTTCAATGAAAGACTTCAATGCTATGATAGAGACATAAATGGGAATCTATTCCATTGAGAAACCAAAAAAGCTCCCTATTGTTGTCCCTAAAATAGATGATTCGGCCAACCAGTTATGGAAATTGTACTTTGATGGGTCAATGTGCAAAAATGGAGTAGGAGCTGGAATCGTTATGATTTCACCTACTGTAAAAGAAAAAGTCTTTTCATATAGGTTGACATGGAGTTGCACCAATAACGTGGCTGAATATGAAGTTTTGTATTTGGGACTTAGGAAAGCTAAAAAACTAGGTGTAAAACAGTTGCTAATCTATGGAGATTCAGAGCTGATTGTTAAATAGGTTACTGGAAAATGCATTTGTAAGCAACATTACCTAAGGGCTTACAAAAACAAAGTGTTGGATCTATTGGAAAATTTTAAAGCACTAAACATAAATTCCATTTACAAAGAGAAGAACACCCATGTAGATCTGTTAGCATCAGTAGGATCCAATTTTTGCCTAGTCAGTAATGTTATTCAGAAGTCTAAAATAGTCAGACTTATATACAGACCTTCTATGCCCGACAAGAAATTTTTTTGGTAGGTATTTGAAAATGATGAGCAGATCTTGGATTTTTTGATTCATGAGATGAATTGCTCTACATATAGAGTGTTACAAGAAGAGGACGAAGAGAGCCTTATTCAACTGAAAAACAATCATATCCCCAGGGGACTGATCACCCTAGAGAGCATTTTTGACAATAGCGATAGATATGTAGGTCGAAGGATCAATGTAGATGAACGTTGGTATAAAGAAGTAGAACTAGAATCGAACAAGATAATCAAAGTAGGGACCAATTGTACAGAAGTAGAACTAGAGCAAATAAAACAGTTGTGTAGAGAGTATCTAGATATAATAGCCTGGACTTATGGTGATCTAAAAGTGTACAGGAAGGAGGTCATTCAGCATACCATCGAACTAGAGGAGGAAGCTAAACCTTTTAGGTAGAAGCAGAGGCCTGTGAATCCTAAAATTGAAGCCTTGATGAAATAGGAGTTGTTAAAACTCCTGCAGGCTAAGATAATATACCCAATCAAGCACTCTACCTGGGTGGCAAATTGGTTCCAGTCCGTAAGAAAAATAGAGAAATAATACTGTGTCGATTTTAGAAATTTGAACAAAGCCTCTTTAAAATATCACTATCATTTACCCCAGATTGACCCAATCCTTCATACTGTGGTAGGAGCAGAAATATTTTCTCTGTTAGATGGCTTCTCTGGTTACAATCAAGTTTGGGTGAGAAATGAAGATCAATATAAGATTGCATTCACCACTAAGTGGGGAACATTTGCATACCAAAGGATGCCCTTCGGATTATCTAACACAGGAGAAAATTTTCAAAGAGCCATGGACGTAGCTTTTGGGGAGCTTGCAAACAAAATTATTGTTGTCTATTTAGATGACATGACCATATTTTCTCACAACAAAAAGGACCATGCCACTCATCTGCGACAAGTTTTTGAGAAATGTAGAGAATTTGGAATATCATTAAATCCTAAAAAGTCTATTTTTGTTGTGGAGGAAGGAATACTCGTTGGGCATGTTATCTCTAAAGCTGGGCTTTCAATTGACCCTGATAGAGTGAAGGCACTTCTTGAGTTTTCACTTCTAGTTAACAAGAAAGGCTTGCAGTCCTTCTTTGGGCAAATAAATTTTTTTAAAAAATTCATTACAGACTTTGCCTGAACAGGTAAACCAATGACTGAATTACTGAAAAAGGATGATCCTTTCAAATGGACAGAGCCAAGGAAATAAGCTTTCCAAAAAATTCTAGAAGCCATCGCTCAAGCTCCTATGCTAGTTAACCCTGACTATTCTTGAGGTTTCATACTATATGTTGTCAGGGAACAAGATAGTTATGTTGCAGTTCTCACTCAAAAAGGAGTGGATCATGAAGAAATACCCATAGCCTTCTTGAGTTCCACCATGTACAAACACGAGGAAAGGTACATCTTTATAGATAAACAAGTATATGCAATTATGAAATCCTTGAATAAGCTAAAACACTTATTATCCCAGAGTCAGATGATGGTTTATGTTATTCATCCTGATGTAAGTAATTTTATAATTCAAGGAGAACTGGGTGAAAGAAGAGCTGGATGGGTGACTCGCATCCAAGAGTATGATGTAGAAATACGTCCTACTAAAATAGTCATAGGGAGAGATTTGTGCCAGGAATTGGCCAAGCAAGCTACGAGTGGATATGGGGAAAGCCACCCTATCATGGTAAACACTGAGCGACACCAAGATAGAGTAAGTTCAGGTTGGATCGATGACTTTGTGAGGTACTTTCAGACTGGGTCATGCCCTGAAGATATGCATGCTTCCCAAATAAGGAGATTCAGAACCCAAGCATTAAAATATACCCTTTGAATAGAATGGTTGTACAGGATTAATATTGATGGTGTATTATTGAAATGCATTCTTGATAATGAAAAGCAAAAATGAATTTCACAGGGGTATCTCAGGAGAGCAATATGCAGGCCGAACCACAACTTTGAAGATCCTTAGAGCTGGGTGTTATTGGCCTTCCATTTTCCTAGATGCACACAAGGTTACCCAGAGGTGCGAACAATGTCAGAGGTATGTGGGGAGGAACAGGAATGCTCCTATGCCCTTAAAATCTATTCAAGTAGAGGAACCATTCCAGCAATGGGGGTCAGATTTTGTAGGAATAATAGAGACAAATTCATCATCAGGCCACAAATACATTCTCACTGCCATGGAATACTTCACCAAGTGGGCAAAAGCAGTACCCACAAAGAAAGCTGATTCAAAAGTGGTGATAGAATTTGTTGAAAGTCTAATCACAAGGTTTGATATACCAGATTCTTTGATTATAGACAATGGATCTCCGTTTACTAGTGCAAAGATGATCGAATTTGCTAGTCAATATGGAATTTACCTGAATACTTCCTCTAATTTTTACCCACAAGGTAATGGATTAGCTGATTCTACTAATAAAAATATTTTAAGAATTTTGAAAAGAACATTAGAAGATAATAAGAACTAACACTCACTCCTGAATCAAGCCCTGTGGGCCGACAGAATTTTGATCAAAAAATCAATCAATACATCACCATATGCTTTGGTCTATGGCAAGGAGGTTGTTTTTCTAATTCACATGGAGATACCTACGTTGAAAATGCTCAACCAAGTTAATGAAATGGATGCCCGGCTAATGCAACTGCTACAGCTTGAAGAGTCTAGGGAACAGGCTTACGATCATCATCAAAAGCTCATAGTAAAAACAGCTGGGTGGTTCGATAAAAAAACCACTTTCAAGAAATTCAAAATAGGTGATATGGTGTTAAAATGGAACATGAAGAAAGCAAAACCAGGACACCATGACAATTTTGACGCGTTCTGGGAGGGGCCATTTGAAATTATTTCAGAAAAGCAATTCAATGCCTTCCAGTTAAAATATCAGGATGGATGGGTTCTACCCCTTACGGTGAATGCATTTCACTTAAAATTATATTTCCAGTGAAAAGAGACAGATCACCATTATATGTATAGTGTATTATAGGTTTTGAAGTTTGTGAATATTTCTTTTTTTTTGCGGCCTAATAGGAATAGTTTTTGAAGACTATCAGAGTCTGACATTTCGAATAAAAATTTGGAGGGAAAAGTCCACCCTTGTGATTTTACATTTTCAAATCCGAAGTTGCCATGTGGTCGCCTGAGAGTCGGCAAGATGGAATGATGAGAAAATAAGTTTTTTAAATATGTTATGTGTGTTTCTCAAAGTATTTCTAAATATCCATCGCTGAATATTTCTAAGTGACTACACACCCAAAGTTCAATGGAAGAAGATAATAAATTTGTCAGGGAGCATCTTTCTCGGCATGAGATAATTCCCAGTACCCAAGTGGGTTTTTAATGAGCCAGTGAGCATTTTTGGAAGTTTCCTAAGGAAGGTGGCAAGAACGGAAACCAAAGAAATATGGACGAATCAGATTGATCAACCATCATTTAATGCATTAATTTTGCATATCCTCCTAAGCTATATAAAATTAAATTCAAGGATTTAGAGAGGCATTTCACCATTTGCAAACTTGCTGAAAGCTCTTGAAGAAGAAAAAGAAGCGAGGAATTGTCTCTGAGATGCTTGAAAATCTGGGAATCTCGCCAGCTACTGTTATACCTCCACACTATAGCGTAGTGAGGAAGGAGTTGTGAAGATATCAAAAGAGGTTCAAAATTTATATACCTGATAATCCATAATGGCTCTGAAGAAGGTGAAATACTATGCAACATCTACCTCATCACCCCGACTACTTCAATAGTAAAAATGAGGGAGGAGAACAACACTAGTTTTATCGACAGAGACTCCCAAATTGCGGATACAATAATAACATGGAAGGACCCGATGGAGATTCAGAGCAATATAAAGAACTGGGTAGCAACTGGGGTTTCTATGTCTTCTCCTTTGACGTTTGCATACCATTATTTCTTGTACTTGTATGTATATATTTTGGTCCATCCCTACCCAGAATTGGTAAGGGCAATTGCAAATTTCTATGATGAAAAGGAAAGGAAAGTTAGAGATTTTTCAGGGAAGGTTCTTTTTCCTCTGTCCAAAGATGTTTTTGTTTCTGCTTTTGCTACAGTCCATGTCCCTCCCTTAGAACCTAATAAATTTGACCCTTTAGAATAGGCTACATATTTCAGCTCGTCCAAAAAGGTGAGGGGTTTTCTAGCTGCTCAGCTGAAAGATCTTCCAAAAGGGGTAAATCCACCAGAACCCCCAATTGATAGGGCAGCTTTTAAAAACCCTAAACTATATTCCATCCTGGCCATGATTGCTGAACTAAAAAATGATGAAAAGGTTCAGAAGTGGCAGGTGGTTGTAGCAGAATGTTTGTCGAACTGCATAATGTATGATTTGGTGGTTATGAGTAGGAATGTGAGACCTATTTTCTTTGACTGGACTGAGTTTTTAAGTGCAGAAATTCATGAGGGTTTGGCAGAATTGAAGGCTAGAACCCAATTTTATTTCAGATACACTTTGTATTTGGTATGGTTACTCTTTTATTTTTTCTCAAGAGTTAGCATTCATTTCAAATAATGATAATAATGGGAAGGGAGAAATTTTACCGGTATATGAATGGACTAATGTATTGTACAAATTCGAATCATATTATGATTTCAATAGGGAATTTTTGGGCCCTGCACTAAAAATCATGTATGGGCAAATAACAAGATTGACCCCCAAAGCGGAAAAGGTATTGCAAACCAATTTTGCAGAGGAGGAGTATTGGTTTATCCTAACACAAGGATTATGAATCAGATTGTATGGGTTTACTGACAAACCCTTTTTACTTCCTCATTATGTGACTGATAGAGTCTTTGCCTTAGAATATGTTAGGCAAACAAAAAATATTAATGTCAAATTTAGGACTGGAATTGGGAAAACCAGTACCTGTAATATGCCCTTTAGTTTCGAAGGTATTACTATTTCAAAGAAAGGGCAAAATGAACAAATAACATAGTATTTGAGGAAAATGGGGCTTATTGAGATTCTGCAACGATGAAAATATGACCCCATAAACATATTTTCTGAGAGACAATCTATTTTGAATAAAGCACATAAAAAATAATTTCATGTTAAATTTTGGGATGATATTAAAAAAAGTAGAAATAACACAGAAGATCAACCCCTAGAGTGGCACATAGAAAAGATGGAGCCTTTGCCTCCTTGGCATGATTTTTATGAGGTAATTGTTCAGTATGACCCATAAAATATAAAGGCTCATCAGTTGACGGAGGGCAAAATCACCAGGATCCAAAAGAGTAGACCATATTGGGATGTGGTAAAAATTTGGGAATGGTGGGTAATTAGAGTCCAAACAAATTCGATTTCATCAAGATACCCCACCAAAAATGACAATCTGTTTGAAACTCGATATACTAAAAACTATGACTCTTGGGGAGGGAATTTTCCTATTAGAATCCCTCCAAGCATAGGATGTAGTTGTTATTCTACTCCCGAATTATCCCAGTCACCTAAGGAATCCCAACAGCCCGAAGCGGATAAAGGAAAATAAATTCTAGAATCTTAGAATCTTCCCCTTGTTCAAACCAAACCTAGGACATCTAGTAAAAGATCAATAGAAGAGGTTTTTATTAAATAACAAGGAAAAAATTATAGTTCGAAGGCTGCCCAGATGATGTTGAAAATGGGTTATGATGGAAAGGGGCTGGGCAAAGAAGGTGTTAGGATACTATCCTAAAATTAATTAATAATAATAATAATACATGTTATCCTATGGTTATATTAATAAATAATATAATAATTAATTATATTGATTATTATATTATTATAAGATTAGGGTTAGGGTTAGGAAGCATGGTGACTCTTCACTCATAACCCTAAAGGGGTATAAGACACTATGTGATTCTATCATTTAATATATCCATGAATATAAAATATAATATAATTTATTGAAGGGACTTGACGACAATATCAAAAGGTGATTCTTTTAGATTTAGGTTATTTATTATTTATTTATCATTTTATGTGCTAGGAACCCTAGGTTCCTACCATATAGTATCAGATACTTATGGATCCAACCATATTGGTCAAGGAAATGAAAAATGACATTGTAGAAATTAGAAGAATGATTGAACAAAAACAAAAAAACAAATGGAACGTTATGATCGTATTATACAATATTTAATGGAAATGCAAGTGGAGACCCTAGCCATGGAATCTCAAGTAGAGGAGGATCCAATAGCCATAGAATACTAGGTGGAGGAAGATCCCATAACCAGGGAATCCCAAAGGGTACCCATTGCACTCCCTAAGAACAAAAAAAATCCAAACCCTAAAAATATCTCCAATATTGTTTGCAATATCTCCAATGTTGTTTGCAATGTTCTTTTTAATGTAGAGGAAGAAACGAAAGTTTCTAAAATTACAATGCATATCAAAGTGGAAGCCAACCTAGTATCACCTATGCAAACAAAATAGAGGCTCAAGGTGCTCAGTATCATAAAGTTATTTCCATTACACTAACATCCACTAAAGCTCCTTATTTCTCTCCTTCACCTGGTGCTACTAAAACTGTTTCTCAAAATTTAGGAGGTCCAATCCTCATGAAGGACATCATTCCCAGCGAGGTTACATTTTAGTATTCCCATAGCTCCAAATTAGTTGTAGGTGAATTTTAGATTGCAAAAGCAAAAGAAACAAAATCTAAGGAATGCAGCCCTGCCTGTTTGCCTCCATGGCAACCTCCGCCATTTCCCATTTCCTATGCAGTGTCAATGATCCTTCTTTCTGGAATTGTCTGGCTGCAGTTGAATTCGTATTTAAAAATTATAAAGTACCATTACCATCCTTTCTATTTGATTGAAATGGTCACTCGGTTTGGTGGTAATTTAAACAATTGGGCACATAAAGTGAAGGACTTGTCAAAATTTTCTGAATCTACATGTGAGGACCAATGCCATGCACTATCATTCATTCTTAGTGACATTCAGTATGAATCCTTTCATCATCAATTTTTGGTTTTGAAAAATGTGGATAGTATAAAATAGTGGTTCACGTCTTTAATTTGGTTCACAAAAACCTGGAACAAATCACAGATAATGGACAGAATATAAAGCTCTGTGAGCATCCATATCAAATTCAATCTCATATTTTAGAGTTTTGTTGGGTAGATTTTCATCAGTAACTCAAGCTTACTCTTCTTCGAAATGGAAATAAAGTCTGATATATAACAAAACATATGTGTTTAAAAATGTGAGGAACCACAGGATTTATGGGAATCACATCATCGAAGCCATGTTCAAATCCCAAGCCCACCGTGACCATCCAAACCAGGAGACCAGTGATGATGAACGATCTCTCCACTTCAAAGATGAAATATAGCAGCAACTCGATCCAAAAATTGCAAGCCAACTGCATACCACACCAACCACACTGCCAAGCTAGATGACTGCTCAAACATAAAATAAGAAATTAAAAACAAAAATACATTTGGCTTCCCTTAAATTCTAAGTGCCATGAAAAAGTTCTTCCTTACAATCTCTCACACTCCTGTGTTGCGAACGAACGTCAAACATAGTAGTCGGTTCTAAAACACATCGATTAAGTTATGGGTGATAATATCTATTGTGCGCATACTCTACCAGACATGGAGAACGAATGAGAGATTTATCTATTCAAAATATTTTTTTCTATCTATTCATGGATTTCATCCTAGGGATGTCTTTTTGCAGCATCTCGTGATCATTGAAAATTTTAAATGAGTTTGAGAAGAAAAGATTAATGGAGGTGCCAATAGAGCATTAGTTCAATGATAACATATAAGTTATGGGATACACTAAAGTTGAATCAGAATGACAGCAAATTATCTCAAAAATAAACAAGATGAATATATCATAGCCCACGTGCAGAAAAGGCCGCCATTTTTCGTTGTGGTGAACATTACTTATTACCGGTGTTCATTAATAAGATTTAAGATGGACTCTTATATCACTGGTGGTTAAAATCATTAAAGTTAAAAGAGAAGCTTTATAACTATTTTCTCTTATTATAAGGTTCAAATGGAAGCTTTTTGTATACAATTTAGAAGGACAATTAGGTATCTATATCATATTTTGTCTACGTTCAAAAAAAAAAACTGAAATGAAAACTGTTCCATTTTGTTTGGATACGATATGAAGTTCAAAATAAGATGATATAAAGACTACTGAGTAGTGACTACTAATGGAAATGATGATTGTTGATAGATGGGTCAGTTTTCATTTCATTGAAAGTGTACATAGTTTGCAGGTATTGTGTACAGCTTACCGACATGTAAGCTTACAAGCATCGAGCCACATTGAAGAAATTCATAGGCACATGGCACTCAAGTTGGTAACAGACACTTGGTAGATGGCCACACTTAACGAATTCATAGAGCCCTTTTATTTCATCAAACATACTATGGAGGAAAATCTCACAATCAAATTCACCAACTATCATGATCACAACTTAGAAGAAAGACCATCTCCATAGAAGATTGCACATCGTGTTTGTCCTATGCACTAAAAAATATAGAGCACTGTTATTCTAAAAAAGATTGGGAATTCTTAGATCCCATGGTATATAAAAAAAAAAAAGGTATTTCTTTATAAATTGTTATCAAAATGAGAAAATAAGAATATGGACCATAAATAATACAAGATAACATTATTCATATACTACCGGGAGTGGCAATACAAAGAGGTTCTTTATCTCTAACAAACAAGTTCTAAACCTTAGGAGAAATAAGGCATTTGCCTCGTTAAGGATTTTCAAAGGTTTAATTAACCAACTATTTAGAGAAAGAAGTTGTGAATAGATGAGAAGTGGCCGATGTTAATGTGCATTATAGTGTGACAATTGAGTTTTTTTTAAAGACAAACTTAACTACAAGAAGCCTGTGATATTGAGATTAGCAAACTTTGTAGAAGCATATTTCCAAATTTTTCTAGCTTTGAGGACAAAGCTCTTCAAAGAGGGATGGCATGTTAGGATACTATCCTAACATTAATTAATAATAATAATACATGTTATCCTATGGTTATATTAATAAATAATAAAATAAAATAATTATATTAATTATTATATTATTATAAGATTATGGTTAGGGTTAGGAAGCATGGTGACTCTTCACTCATAACCCTAAAGGGGTATAAGACACTATGTGATTCTATCATTTAATATATCCATGAATATAAAATATAATATAATTTATTGAAGGGACTTCTCGACAATATCAAAAGGTGATTCTTTTAGATTTAGGTTATTTATTATTTATTTATCATTTTATGTGCTAGGAACCCTAGGTTCCTACCAGAAGGGCAGGGGAGAGTTGAACCTATTCTAGTCCATCAAAGAGAGAAACATCTAGCACTTGGGGCAGATACTCTGACATCCAGACATCATTCCTCAAAAGTTGTAAAATTCGTTCCACCTGTGGACTCAGATACAAAATCTAATGAACCCGTAGCAAAAAGAATGAGGAAATTGAAGATGATGGCTAATAAAAGAAAAGAGAAGAATATTATTCAAACTTATTCTAGTGATCAAGAGCCTCAAAATACAGAAGATAAATTAGGAAAAGGGACTCAGGAAGGTGAACCAGTCCATATAACTGAAGGAAACACTGATACATATGCTCAGAAAGTTGAGCATGAAGCTTCACAGCAGGAGGTCTCACGCAGCCCACCCAATTCGAAAAGCCAAAAGAGTGAAAATAAAAAAGCAAATTTTGGTTAAAAAGGAGATCCTGATGGTAGGAGAGCAACAGGGGAAACAAATTATAAACTTGGACGAAAGTGATGAGGAAAATAAAACTCTTGATAAAGATAAAACACAGAGTGAAGAAATGGTCATCAGTGAACATGAAGGATAAGAAGAACACCAACAGCCAATCCAACCAGAAACAGGTATGTTTTCTTCACTTTCTTCTTCTCATTCTCCTACTCATTCCCATTGTAAGTATCCTTCCTTTTCTAAAATCAACAAAAATATAATGTCCTTGCCAAAAAATTATCTTGTCCTCCCAAAAATGGTAGCGTCTCCCCAGAATCTGCTAAATGTTGGATCCATAGTTGCTCCCATTCCTTTTCTCCCTAGCATTGACATCCCGACGGCTGGAGTTACGACTTCTCAAGGGACTGAGTCACACTCCACCAAGGCCAAGATTGAAAATATGAAGAAGATGAGCATGAATGCTTTAGATTGGTGGACTTCACATTCAGCTAAGGATCCTAAAGCATTGGCTACTGTAAGAGAAATAATTACTTTAGATCCGGCCAATATGTAGAGGAAGAAGTTGAAGTTAACTCCCATTACTAAGAAATCAAAGGGAGAAATTATTGTAGAAGATTACTATGCGAAAGAGATAACTAAAGATATATCTCAACTACCTATGCAAGATGAGTGGGTGAAAGCCCAAGAACATTTTGGGACCATATACTTGCAGGGAGGACACTATCAAGAAATGTTTTTGAAGGAAAATGAGAAAAGGAAAGAACTAGAGGTTGTAGTGAGAGAGCAAAAAATAGTAGAAAAGGCTCTTACTCTAGAGGCTAAAAAATGGGAGGGTAAATTCAGTGCCACTGTCAGCGAAGTAGAAAAGGGTAAAGAAAAGTTGAGTATAGTAGAAGCTCAGATTCAGACATTAAATACACAGGTACATCAACTACAACAGTAATTGGTAGACCAACAAAACGCTTTTTTCGGATTTTCCAAAGATAAAGTAAAAAACATGAGGAAATAATTGTTAAAGGATTTGTTACCTTTAATGTTAAAGGATAAACCTTTATTATTTTATTTAGCTAAAGTAAAGGAAACTACCAAAGTGGTAAAACAAGATTTTGGAGCTGCTGAAGTATTTTTGTTGAAAAGAGAAGATGCAGCTACTAAAATTTAGATTTTGTCAAAAAAGATGCTAGGGAGCATGAAATCCAAGCTCAGAAGCGAAGCCTGGTCTCAATCTAAAATTGCTGCAAAAAACTTCTTTAGAAAATTTAAATTGATAGCACAAGGAAATAAGTTTCTACAGGAGCTTGAGGATGAAGCGAGGAGGTTGCTCCAAAACCTTGATTTGGCTATCCATAATGGGCTTCCTTACCTCTGGGATGATGGTTCAAAATTTTTGAAGGAAGAAGTCCTTTCAACATCAATAAAAGCTTTTTTTGAAGATGAAATAGACATAGACGGCTGGCAGGAACCTGTAGAAGAAACATAGGTCATGGAAATGATCCAGAGGCTGACATAGATTAAAGTCTATTTACAAGAGCTAATTTTTAGGCAAAAGATCATTTCTTATGATAAAGTTGAGGAATTGTAGTATGTATATCAAATATTCATTGATTATTTTGATTTAGAAGATGAGGACTGGAACCAAGTATGCAAAACTTATCAAGAGATAATTACAGCAATGGATAAAATCAGAAGATCTAAATATCAAGGGCAGTAGCCAGCAGCCAGAGCTGGGACCAGCTCTCAGAATTGATTTTTTCTTATGTTCCTCAGAAAAAGGTTAAGTCCCTAAGTGGTAGAAAAAGGTTTTGATAAGGTAAAGATCACTTATATTCCAAAGTGCATTCTTTTTCTTTTATCTTTGCTTTTTTCACTTGAAGTTTTACTTTTTGCAACTATGTTGGTGACTCCATTTCCCAATGGATGAAGGCCTGCTCTCTATTTATTTTTGCGAGCAAAAAATCCCTCGAAAGGCGCCAAGAATGTTAGTCAAAAAGTGACTAACTACAAAAAATGGCTGATGCCCCTTTTTGCATATTTTTAAAGAAGACCGAAGTGACCCATATGCTAAATAACAAAGAAAAAGCAATATACACTAAGGAATAAAAGTGTCGCGATTTCATGACACGTCGAGTTTTCATGAAAAAAAATAGTAGAGAGGGGAAGGAGGGAAAAAATCACGATTTTGCAACTTGGCTTATTTTTGCCAGAAGAATAGAAAAATGGCTAAAGAGGCAGAAGTGTCATGATATTGCGACATGTCCCTTTTTCGGGGCCAAAAGCAACAAGAAGAAGTGAGGAGGCAAAAGTGTCGCGATATCATGACATGTCCCTTTTTCGGGGCCAAAAGCAACAAGAAGAAGCGAGGAGGCAAAAGTGTCACAATATCGTGACATGTCCCTTTTTTGGGGCCAAAAGCAACAAGAAGAAGCGAGGAGGCAAAAGTGTCACGATACCACGACATGTCCCTTTTTTGTGGCCAAAAGCAACAAGAATAAGCGAGGAGGCAAAAGTGTCGTGATATCATGACATGTCCCTTTTTCATGGCCAAAAGCAACAAGAAGAAGTGAGGATGCAAAAGTGTCGTGATATCGCGACATGTCCTTTTTTCATGGCCAAAAGCAACAAGAAGAAGCGAGGAGGCAAAAGTTTCACAATATCACATGTCCTTTTTTCATGGCCAAAAGCAAAAAGAGGAAGCGAGGAGGCAAAAGTGTCGTGATATTGTGAAATGTCAAATTTTCATGGTGCAAAAGGACGAATCAAGCTGAAGACATAGAAATGTCATGATTTCACGACATGTTGCATTTTCAAGACTCAAGAAGGGCAAACAAGAAGATAAATAAGAGTGTCACAATTTTGTGACATGTCTGGTTTTCACTAAAGAAATAGAGTGTATTTTTGGAAATTGGGGCATGCATTGACATCAAGTGCTGATTTCTAAAGAAAGGTCAGTTGATTTTAACCTGGCAGGTCCGCTGGATGATTGTAGAATAATAGGTTCATATAAATTTAGCCAGAAGGAAATCTATCTAATCTGCAGGAAATCTGTTGTATATTCTTAGAAACTACAGATGATTACTTGTAAATTGATTGAGGAAATTAAATGTACATAATAGAAGATACTCTTTTTAGGGTATAAATAGGAGTGAGAGGACCATGAACATGGTCGACTCTTGGACATTTACATACTTGATGTACATGTGTTGGATTACAAGCAATAAGAGATATTCTTCCTTTGGCTTCTGAAAATCTGTATGCGATTCTATGTATTTGGTGTTTTAACTTTTATTCATTCTAAGTTTTATAATGTATGTGTTCTGAAATCTAGACTGTGCATGTATAAACCTTATTTCTAGAGTTGAATATTGAAGATATTTACATGTATTTTATATGAACACCTAAAATCGCACTCAGGAATTCATGTTTTCTATAGGAAGATATAAAGAAAACTCTGAAGGTAGTAATCTACATCATCATTCTTTTTGTTGTTGTCTAATCTATACCGTGAGAAAAGTTCTATCTTACGCTATATTTCCCTTATCTCTTGTTTCCCTTTTCTCTAAAAAAATCAAAGGATCCAGCCTTCTATAGAGATTAGACAGATGATCTCAAGCAAGGTCTGTCTACTCAATGTTGGCAAAGTCTAAGGCGCAACACTATTAACCGAAGGCAAATTTTGTTCCAACAATAACTTGCTCAAATCTGCTTAATAGGTCCACACAGAACCTGCTCAAATCTGGTCAATAAGTCCTCTCTAGGACTTGCTAAAATCTGCATAGCAAGCTTTCACAAAATCTTACACAAAATAGTCCATAAGCCTTATCAAAGACTTATCTCAAATCTACTTAACAAGCTCACATAGAATTTGTCCAATCTCATATAATCATAAAGAGAATTGTTAGAGGCTCAATGTTTTCTATACTCAATGCTTAATCAATATCTCAATTCAATCTCATAGAAGCATAAAGAGAATTTTTAGAGACTCAATATGTTCTATACTCAAATCCCAATATCAACTCAAATCAATATCGTAGAAGCATAAAGAGAATTTTTAGAGACTTAATATGTTCTATACTCAAATCCCAATATCAACTCAAATCAATCTCAATGAAAAACCCTTTCTCACAAACCCTAGTCCAAGCATGTATCAACCAACTCAAAATGTTTCCAAAAATTCTCAAATGCAAATCTCACATAACAATGATACTCATGTTATTTTCTAAATCAATTTCAAGTTCTTTGCATAACCAATTGGCTTCAACAACAATGCTTATAAAACAAGGTTTAATCACAACTCTCAATCCAGAAAACCTTGAAGAATTAAACCAATCACTTTCAAAAAGGAAACCACAATCAATCCTTTTCACTCCAAAGGTATTTTATAATCAACCACCATAATCAATCAATAAGAGAATGTGCCCATACCTTTTATGAATATGAAGAAGCCTCTTTGGAAATCTGCCACAATCACAATATTATTTTGCCAATCCTCACAAGGGTTAGAAGATCACAAAATAATCAACATTACTCCTCACAATAATATTCACCAAGGCTTTTAATTAGAAATCCTTCTTAAGAATTAATGCACAACTTCCTTATCACTCCTAAAACAACTTATACCATAAAATAAAATAAATCAAAATATTGCATAACCTTATCACTCCAAAAACCACTTATACCATAAAATAACTCAAATATTTTATATCATTCCTTTCAACACTTTGCACTTAAAAAAATAATCACAAAGCCTTCATAAGCAATATCCCACATTAATCAAATATCAAACCTTAGCCATATGCAAAAATTAAATCCACTATATTCTCCGTGAAAGTCAACGCTTAACACAACATTAGCAATTTCAAAATAATTAATGCACCCAAAAATTTTGGCGATTGAAGTATGGCATACCTTGCAAAATGTCTTCGGGTGGTTTCGACCCCGTGTTCCTCCTCCTCGTGTGCCTTAGCGCACTCTCCGCACACCATGTGGGCTAGGCCTCCCACATGGAGGATTTAAGCCTTTGGGACTTATATTTTTGTTCTCTCCACCTATGCCTTGAAACTTGCTCCCTCGTTCCACGTGCAGTGCACAAAAAAAATTGGAAGGGGGAATCGACGATTGCAAAGGAGGGGATAATCAAATGCAAAAAAATATTTCTTGTCTTCTCCTTGGTTGATAAAATCTACCCCTTTAAATATTTGAACCTTTGCATGATAAAATATATGACGTCAACGAACATGGTGGGAAAACTCTTAAAATTTAAACTAAACCTTTAAAATTAAATTTCTCTATCACTGGGGCACCTTTTTTGATGAAACAAAAAGCCAAATTGGGTTTTAAGAAAAACCCATTTCAAATTTGTCATCCATGTTTTTAAATAAAACCTTTCCTTGCCTTCCTTGGTTTTCATAAAAACCTTTTGCTAAGCTTCTCTTGAAGCTCCTTTTGGAACCAAATGCCATGCATCCCTTATTGAACCTTTGATCAAAACCTTTTCTTCTCATGAAGCTCTTTGTGGAGAAAAATCATAGTGCTTACTTACATAGGTCCATTTGACATCAATGAAAACTTTTATCTTAGGGACTCAAAACATCCAACAATCTCCCCCTTTGTCATTGATGGTAACCCATATTCATTTTACTGATACCTGACCTTCTTTTCTACTCCCTCTAGCTCAATGCTCTCTCAAATATCAAATCTCTCCCTAGTAAAAAAATCTCTCTCCCTTCGACATCAATGGCAAAGGGTCACCTTTGGGGCTTTGGGCTAAGAATGAGCCTCTTAGCTTAGCCCCTCCCCCACCTCCACATGAGGTGGTTAATTCTAGGGTGGGAGTCTCACTCCCAATTTTCCTCAAAGATACTCAAAAGTCTCCTTTGAGAGTGGATTAGTGAAAATATCTACTATATATTCCTTTGTAGTGACATACTCCAATATGACATGTTTATCTAACACTTGTTATCTTAGAAAATGATACTTAATTGAAATGTGCTTCATCCTAGAGTGCATTACCAATTTTTTTGAGATACATATGGAACTGGTATTATCACATAGTATAGGAATGGGCTGATCATGATTTATATTGAAGTCTTCTAAAGTTCTCTTCATCCATAACACCTGTGTACAATTGGATACTGCTGCAATATATTCTTCCTCTAACGTAGATAGCGATACTGAACCCTGCTTCTTACTTAACCAGGAGACTAGACTTTCTCCAAGAAAGAAAGCTCCTCCACTTGTGTTTTTTCTATCATCAATGTTGTCGGCCCAATCTGCATCTATATATGTTGTGAGTGTGAAATTGACACTTTTGGGATACCAAAGTCCAAAGTCCATAGTCCCTTTTAGATACCTAAACTATTTTTACTGTTGCCACATGTGTTTCCTTAGGTGCTGCTTGAAATCTTGCCACTAATCCCACTGAATGTGATGAACACAAGCTTATACTGAGAGGGGGGGTGAACAGTATAAGACTTAACCAATTAATAATTTTAACTTTAGATAGCAGTGGCATCAACACAACATTAATCAAGACAGAAAGCATCACACATTGAAGACCCATTTTTAACGTGGTTCACCCAAAATGGTTGGGCTACGTCCACAAAAACTTTTCTCTAAAAGTTATCTCAAAGTTCTTTGGGAATCCTTCCCAATTACAATGTTTATGAGCCTCGGCCCAAAGGAGATACCTTCCCCTCTGCTCTGGAAATGATCCCTCGGAAGATCAACTGCCTCTACCTCTTGCCGGCCACGTGGAACTCCTTTCCATCGAAGACCTCCTGTCCTCAATGCTTAGCCTAAGAGACCTCTGCCTTCTATGATCACGTCCACGGCAGCTCGACAACTCTGTACCAAACACGGTCGGTCGGTCTAGTACAAGTCTTCCTCTATCTGTCAGATCTGTCCAACACTTGAACAAATCAATCCTCTGCACACAAGCCTTCTCAAAGACTTGCCAAATCTATCCTCAGGTTCTTCTCAAAGAACCAATGCACCTCTGTCCTCAAGTTCTCTGATAGAACTATCAAACTCAGCTCACAAGTCCTCTGCTAGGACCTATCCAAATCTGCTCAAGAAACATACACATCTTCTACGCTCTTACAGCCGCACTTCGTCTTCTCTCAGTCGTCTCTCTGCACACACTCTACATTGTCTTCGCACACTCTATGCACTTCGATCGAATTTTGCACTCTGCTCTCGGCGATCGAACTTCTCACTCTGCACTCTATCTGCGAACGTCGCAACTAACAACACAACCAACTCTTCAAAATAGCCTGCCTTTTATAATAACACTTTCAAGATCAAAACCTTAATCTTAGTCGGCTGTAACCCTGATCTTTAGTCGGTTGCACAACCCTAAACTTCGTCGGCTGCAAACCCTAATCTTCGTCGGCTCACATTTAACTTTGTCGGCTTCAACTGCCTCTGTAACTCTTCTGTAGCTTTTGCCGTGAAACTACAACATGTCGCGATATCGCGACACCTTTGCAACCGTACACTTTCTTTTGGCTTTTGTCATGATATCGCGACACTTCAGCCTTTGTCGACTTCAACTAAGCTCTTGTCGCGATATCGTGACACTTCTATCTTTGTCAGCATCAACTTTGCTTTTGTCACGATATCGCGACACTTCTCCCTTCGTCGACCTCCTTTCTGCTTTTGTCATGAAATCGTGACACTTCTGCCTCTGCAGACTTCGTCTTCACTTCTGTCGTGATATCGCGACACTTCTATCTTCATAGCCTTCCTCTCTGCTTTTGTCACGAAATCGTGACACTTCTCCTATAGAAGACCTGCTTTCAGTTTCTGTCGTGAAATCGTGACACTTCTGCTTTCATCTGCTTTCTTTTCTACCTGTCACGAAATCGTGACACTTTCTGCATCCGTACGCATTCTTTGCAACCCGTCATGAAATCATGATGCTTTCAGCTTCCGTACGCTTTCCTTGTAACTCGTCATGAAATCGTGATGCTATCAACTTTTCGTACGTTTTCTTTGCAACTTGTCGTGAAATCGTGATGCTTTCAACTTTCGTACGTTTTCTTTGCTCTTTGAGTCACAAAATTGTGACATGTCATGATATCGTGACACTTTTCTAACTTGCTTTCTCTCTAAGTGAAAAGGACATGTTGTGATATCGTGACACTTTTCTAACTTTTTTTCTCTCTGCTTAAGTCATGAAAATGCGACATGTCGTGATATCGTGACACTTTTCTAACTTGTTTCTCTCTCCTGCTTAAGTCGTGAAATGCGACATGTCATGATATCGCGACACTTTTCCTCCTTAGCTCTTTTCTATTCTTCGGGTCGTGAAAACTCGACATGTCATGATATCGTGACACTTTTTCTCCTTAGCGCTTTTCTTTTCTTCGGGTCGCAAAAACCTGACATGTCGTGATATCGTGACACTTTTTCTCTGCGAGCTCTTTCTCTCGAACCTGTCAGCTTGGGGTTTGCAAAAGACCTTTGAAACTGTCATGCCGTAACCTTCATCAAAACAAATTATTTGACATCAAATCAAATTCCTTCAAAAGCTTCTTGACATCAATGACAACTTATATACTTGAGCAAAGGCAATGTACCCAAAGTACCCAAAATTGCCAACAATCTCCCCCTTTGTCATTGATGGCAAACCTTTACTGAAAACACTTCTCAAGAGCCAAAACTGAAACCAACTATGCTAACAACTGACCAACTTCCTTTGAAGTTTTGCTCCCCCTGACTTGAAGCTTTCCTCTTCACTTTGAAGCTCTCCCCCTTACTCATATCTCTCCCCCTTTGTCATCAATGGCAAAGGGTCACCTTTGGGGCTCGGGACTAAGAATGAGCCTCTTAGCTTGGTCCCTCCCCCACCTCTGATGAGGTGATTAATTTTGGGGTGGGAGTACAACTCCCAATTTCTCCCTTAGATACTCAAACGTATCTCTTGGAAGAGGTTTGGTGAAGATATCTACAATCTGCTCTTTAGTAGACACATACTCTAGCTTGACCTACTTGTCTTGCACTTTCTCCCTTAGAAAGTGATACTTGATGGAAATATGCTTTGTCCTTGAGTGCATTACCAGATTTTTGGAAATACTTATGGCACTTGTATTATCACAAAGTATGGAGATGGGTTGTTCATGCTTGACTTTGAAATCCTCCAAGGTGGTTTTCATCCATAAAACCTGTGTACACCCGGCCACTGCTGCTATGTATTCAGCCTCTGTTGTAGATAAGGAAACTGAAGGTTGTTTCTTACTTAGCCAAGAAACCAAACTCTTTCCCAGAAAGAATGCTCCACCACTAGTGCTTTTCCTGTCATCAATACTACCTGCCCAATCTGCATCTGTATAAGCTGTGAGGGTGAAATCATTACCTTTGGGATACCAAAGCCCAAAGTCCATAGTGCCCTTTAGATATCTGAATATCCTCTTAACTGCTATAACATGAGAATATTTTGGAGCTGCCTGAAATCTTGCTACTAACCCAACTGCTTGCATGATATCTGGTCTGGTAGCTGTAACATATAATAAACTGCCAATCATTGATCTGTACAACTTTTGATCTGCTGCTGGAGATTCATCATCTTTACTCATCTTGCACCCTGTAATCATTGGAGTACATCTTGGTTTGTTGTCCATCATCCCAAATTTCTTTAACATTTCTTTGATATACTTTCCTTGAGAGAGAAATACACCATCTTTTGATTGAGCAATCTGAAGACCTAAAAAGAATGACGACTCTCCAATCATAGACATCTCAAATTCCTTCTGCATGGTGTTAGCAAAATCTTTGCACATCTGAGTATTATTTCCCCCAAAAATAATATCATCAACATAGACAACCATAATCAACATATCATCACCTTCATCCTTAATATACAAATTGCTATCTGCCACACCTTTCCTGAAACCTTGCTCATGAAGATACCTGTCAAGTCTTGAGTACCAAGCCCTAGGTGCTTGCTTTAACCCATACAAGGCCTTTTTTAGTTTACACACATAGTATGACTATTCTAAGAGAGACACTCCTTCTGGCTATTCTATGTAGACTTCTTCTACCAACACCCCATTTAGAAAAGCTGACTTTACATCCATTTGATATACCTTGAAATATTTGAAGCTTGAAAGGGCCAAAAACATTATGATTGCTTCAAGACGAGCAACAGGAGCAAACGTCTCTTCGAAATCAACACCTTCTACTTGAGCATAACCTTTGCAGACTAACCTAGCTTTGTTTTCGACAATCTTTCCATCCTCATTGAGTTTATTTCTGAATATCCATTTTGTGCCAATGACATTCTTGTCCTTAGGTCTTGGAACCAATTCCCAAGTTTCACTTTTCTCTATTTGATTTAGCTCTTCATCCATTGCTTTTACCCAAAACTTATCTGCACATGCTTCACTAAAATATTTTGGCTCAATCTGAGATAATAATGAAACATTTGTAGAATCATGTGAAGGAATGACTCTTCTTCTTGTTTGCCTGCTATTTGGATCACCAATGATCAAATCTTTGGGATGATGTTTTTGAACATATCGTGAAGGAGTTTTGGGAAGCAGTTGTTGTCTTTCCTCTTCTTCATCTGAAACCTCTCTGAATTCTTCTTGACAAATTTCATCACTGAGTTCCTTGACTGGTTCTCTTATCCCTGTCTTTTCATCAACTGTTACATTTATGCTCTCTACAAATGTATGAGTTCTTTTGTTGAAGCATCTGTAGGCCTTGCTTCTGCTGGAATATCCAAGAAATATTCCCTCATCACACCTAGGATCAAACTTACCCAAATTCTGATCTTCCCTTCTGATGAAGCACTTACTCCCAAACACTTTGAAGTATTTTACTGTAGTTGGTCTTCCTTTCCACAACTCATAAGGAGTTTTATGATGATTGACTCTAAGTTGGGCCCTGGTGATAATGTAGACTGTTGTACTGATTGCCTCTTTCCAAAAACCATCTGAAAGTTTTGACTCATTTAACATAGCTCTAGCCATATTTTCAATAGTTCTATTTTTCCTTTCAACTACTCCATTTTGTTGAGGAGTTCTTCTTCGTTGAATATTCTCTTTTGATTCCTTGTTGCTCACGGTATTCCACAAATTCATTTGAAGTGAACTCTCCTCCTCTATTTGATCTTAAGCATTTGATTCTCTTGTGAGTCTCATTTTCAATCATTTCTTTGAAAGCTTTAAATTTTTCAAAAGCTTCCAATTTTTCTTTGAGAAAAGTAACCCAAGTCATTCTAGAATAATCATCTATAAACAACATGAAGTAGCTTTCTCCCTAAATGCTCCGAGTTCAACTAGGGCCACATAAATCGGTATGAATAATATCCAATGGTTTTGAATAAGTATACCCTTTTGATTTGAAATTGGTTCTGGTCTGTTTTCCATGTTGACAAGGACCGCAAATGATGTTATGGGGCCTTTTTATTTTGGGCAAGTCTCTAGCTGCTTCCTTGTTACTAATATTGACAAGATTATCAAAGCTCAAATGCCCCAATATTTTATGCCATAGCCAACTCTCATCTTCTTGAGTTAGAAAACACTTTTCCCTTTTTATCTCACTTAGCATGTAAAGATTGTTTGGAGTCCTTGTAGCACTCGCAATGAGTTTTCCATTTTTTTCTTTACTTATCTCACATCTATCTGAAAAGAAAGATACTATGTGCCCTTGATCACAAAGTTGACTCACACTTAGAAGATTATGTCTTAGGCCTTCTACATAAAGCACATTTTTTGTTTTGGATTTCCCATCCAAACTAAGAGTCCCTTTACCATAGATTTTAGCTGACCTGTTATCTCCAAAACTGACTGTTCCTCTGTTTGTTTCTTTTAAGACCAAAAACTTTTCCTTTTCACCAGTCATATGTTTTGAACAACCACTATCAAGATACCATTTTTCTACTTTGTCTTGAGCATGAAAAGCGAGTTTGAACTATCATTGACTTAGATTTGATCTCATTTCTCTTTTTAGTGAACTCAAGGCTAGATCTATCCAAACTGCACATCCTTGCTATATGCCCAAAATTCTTGCACTTGTAACACATGACATTTTTATTCATAAGAGGTGCAAAAGAGTTAACATTTTCCTTACTATGGCTATTCAAAGACTTATTGCAATGCATAGCTTTGTGACCAAATTTCTTGCAGGAAAAACAATAGCCATGGAAAGTATTATGTAACCTGTTTTGATGCCTTGGATGATTGTTCTTCTTGTGACCAACTGGAATCCACCGCTCTTCGGGATGAAGATTGATCTTGCTCGAAGACCCTGTTTCATGAATGGTGATACCATCCTTCTTTTGCTTTTCACACGGAGTATTCTATCTAAGAGCCAACTGTTCCAACTTCACTCTAAGAGACATAACCTCTTCTTCTAGTTTCTCACAATCAGCTTCCTTTCCTTTTAGAGCCTCTGTCAGAACCTGTTCAACCTTCTTCCCTTCTTCAGCTAGAATTTTGAAGTCTATAACACTTTGAGACAATTCTGATCTTGCTATCTCTTCTTCCTGACATTGATGCTTGAGAACAGAATTCTCTTCCCTGAATTTCTCAAGCTTTCTTAAAGCCAAGAAGAATTCACCTTTGAGATCGAACTCAACCTCTTCATCTCTTTATGAATCTGTATGTTCCTCTGATAGATCCTTCTCCAAGTTGTTAGGCTCTTTTTGGAGAGACCCGCTCTGATACCAATTGAAGAACACAAGCTTATATTGAGAGGGGGGGTGAACAGTATAAGACTTAACCAATTAATAATTTTAACTTTAGATAGGAGTGGCATCAACACAACATTAATCAAGACAGAAAGCATCACACATTGAAGACCCATTTTTAACGTGGTTCACCCAAAATGGTTGGGCTACGTCCACAAAAACTTTTCTCTAAAAGTTATCTCAAAGTTCTTTGGGAATCCTTCCCAATTACAATGTTTATGAGCCTCGGCCCAAAGGAGATACCTTCCCCTCTGCTCCGTAAATGATCCCTCGGAAGATCAACTGCCTCTACCTCTTGCCGGCCACGTGGAACTCCTTTCCACCGAAGACCTCCTGTCCTCAATGCTTAGCCTAAGAGACCTTCGCCTTCTATGATCACGTCCACGGTAGCTCGACAACCTATACCAAACACGGTCGGTCGGTCTAGTACAAGTCTTCCTCTGTCCGTCGGATCTGTCCAACACTTGAACAAATCAATCCTCTACACACAAGCCTTCTCAAAGACTTGCCAAAATTGTCCTCAGGTTCTTCTCAAAGAACCAATGCACCTCTATCCTCAAGTTCTCTGATAGAACTATCAAACTCTGCTCACAAGTCCTCTGCTAGGACCTGTCCAAATCTTCTCAAGAAACATACACATCTTACGTGCTCTTACAACCGCACTTCGTCTTCTCTCAGTCGTCTCTCTGCACACACTCTGCACTGTCTTCGCACACTCTGTGCACTTCGATCGAATTTCGCACTCTGCTCTCGGCGATCGAACTTCTCACTCTGCACTCTATCTGCGAACGTCGCAACTAACAACACAACCAACTCTTCAAAATAGCCTGCCTTTTATAATAACACTTTCAAGATCAAAACCTTAATCTTAGTCGGTTGTAACCACGATCTTTAGTCGGTTGCACAACCCTAAACTTCATCGATTGCAAACCCTAATCTTCGTCGGCTCACATTTAACTTTGTCGGCTTCAACTGCCTCTGTAACTCTTCTGTAGCTTTTGCCATGAAACTACAACATGTCACGATATCGCGACACCTTTGCAACCGTACACTTTCTTTTGGCTTTTGTCATGATATCATGACACTTCAGCCTTTGTCGACTTCAACTAAGCTCTTGTCATGATATCATGACACTTCTGTCTTTGTCAGCATCAACTTTGCTTTTGTCATGATATCGTGACACTTCTCCCTTCGTCGACCTCCTTTCTACTTTTGTCATGAAATCATGACACTTCTGCCTCTGTAGACTTCGTCTTCACTTCTATCGTGATATCATGACACTTCTATCTTCATAACCTTCCTCTCTGCTTTTGTCATGAAATCATGACACTTCTCCTATAGAAGACCTGCTTTCAGTTTCTGTCATGAAATCATGACACTTCTACTTTTATCTGCTTTCTTTTCTGCCTGTCATGAAATCGTGACACTTTCTGCATCCGTACGCATTCTTTGCAACCCATCGTGAAATCATGATGCTTTCAGCTTTCGTACGCTTTCCTTGTAACCCATCGTGAAATCATGACGCTATCAACTTTTTGTACGTTTTCTTTGCACTTTGAGTCACAAAATTGTGACATGTCGTGATATCGCGACACTTTTCTAACTTGCTTTCTCTCTCCTGCTTAAGTCATGAAAATGCGACATGTCGCGATATCGCGACACTTTTCTAACTTGCTTTCTCTCTCCTACTTAAGTCATGAAAATGCGACATGTCGCGATATCGTGACACTTTTCCTCCTTAGCTCTTTTCTGTTCTTTGGGTCATGAAAACTCGACATGTCGCGATATCGTGACACTTTTTCTCCTTAGCGCTTTTCTTTTCTTTGGGTCATGAAAACCCGACATGTCACGATATCGCGACACTTTTCACTGCAAGCTCTTTCTCTCGAACCTGTCGGCTTGGGGTTTGCAAAAGACCTTTGAAACTGTCATGCCGTAACCTTCATCAAAACAAATTATTTGACATCAAATCAAATTCCTTCAAAAGCTTCTTGACATCAATGACAACTTATATACTTGAGCAAAGGCAATGTACCCAAAGTACCCAAAATTGCCAACGGAATGTACTATGTATGGTATTGTAGTTGTGACATATAATAAGATGCCAATCATGGATTTGTATAGTCTCTGATCTGCTTCTAGAGATTCATCATCCTTACTCAACTTACACCCTATGACCATAGGAGTACTTACTAGTTTGCAATATTCTAATATGAATTTCTTTAACATCTCCTTGATGTACTTGGCTTGAGAAAGAAACACTCCCTTTCCTGATTATGAAATCTAAAGACCAAGAAAGAAGGATAATTCACCAAGCATAGACATCTCAAATTCACTCTGCATATTCTTAGCAAACGCTTTGCACATATTTTCATTTTTCCCCTAAAAATTATGTCATCAACATAAACAACCACTATTAGAAGATCATTTCTAATATACAAATTACAATTTACTATTCCTTTCCTGAATCCATGTTCCTGTAGATGCTTATCCAATCTTGAGTACCTTGCTTTGGGAGCCTGCTTTAAACCATACAATGCCTTTTTTAATATGCATACCTGACCTAGTGTATTCGCTAGTATGAATCCCTCTAGTTGTTCAATGTGGACCTCTTATTCTAGAATCTTGTTTAGAAAAGTTGACTTAACATCCATTTGATATACCTTGAAGTTCTTGAAACTTGAAAAAGCTAAAAATATCCTTATAGCTTCAAGTCGTGCAACTGGAGAAAAGGTTTCATCAAAATCAATTCCTTCTACTTGTGCATAACCTTTCCATACTAACCTTGCTTTATTTCTGACAACTTGTCCATCTTCCTTCAACTTATTTTTGAAGACCCATTTTGTGCCAATCACATTTTTGTCCTTTGGTCATGGAAAAAGTTCCCAAGTTTTTCTTTTATAAAATTCTGATCTAATTATTCATTCATTACTTTAACCCAAAATTCATCTTCACTCACCTAAGAGAAATATTTTGGCTCAATCTTAGATAGCAAAGAAAAATTATCTTGTTAAGATGATTTTATTATTCTTCTTCTTGTCTGTCTTTCATCTAGATTACCAATGATCTGATATTTTGGGTGATGTTTCTGTACATACCTGGAAGGAGTCTTAGGAATAAGCCTTTGTTTTTCTTCTTCATCATTATCTGATTCCTCATAAAATTCTTCTTGACAACCTCCATCTTCTTGATATACCATTTTCTGAATCGGCTCTCTAGAATATATCTTCTCATCAACTTTTACATCCATACTTTCCACCATAGTACATGTTCTTTTGTTGTAACATATATAAGCCTTGTTTTTTGTGGAATAACCAAGAAAAATTCCCTCATCACATCTTGGATCAAATTTTCCCAAATTCTGATCTTCCCGTATTATGTAACATTTACTTCCAAAGATCTTAAAATATTTTACAGTAGTAGGTCTTCCTTTCCAAAGCTCATAAGGAGCCTTGTGATGATTTATCCTTAATTGAGCCCTAGTAATTATGTACACAACTGTAGATACTACTTCTTTCCAAAAACCATATGATAACTTAGATTCTTTTAACATAGCTCTAGCCATGTTTTCAACAGTCTTGTTCTTCATTTCAACTACTCCATTTTGTTGGGGAGTTCTTGCTATTGAGTATTCTCTCTTGATTCCATGTTCACAAAATTATACAAAATCATTTGAAATAAACTCTTCTCCTCTATCAGATCGTAGACACTTAATCATTTTGCCTGTTTCATTTTCAACCAACTTCTTGAATGCTCTAAATTTTTAGATCTCTGATTTATCTTTTAGGAAAGTTACCCAAACCATTATGGAATAATCATCTATAAATAACATGAAGTAACTCTCACCCTGAATACTTTATGTTTTGGTAGGACCACACAAATCAGTATGTATTAAAATCAAGGGCTCAGATGACATATAGCCTTTTGGTTTGTAAGTTGTCCTAGTTTGATTTCCATGTTGACAAGGTGCACAAATTATGTTTTGAGGTCTTCTTATTGTGGATAAATCTCCGACTGCTTGTTTATTGCTTATGCTGACTATGTTGTCAAAATTCAAATGACCCAATATTCTATGCCACATCTAGCTCTCATCTTCTTGTGATAGTAAATATTTTTCCCTTTTGATCTCATTGAACATGTATAAGTTGTTTGGGGTTCTTCTTGCATTTGCAATGATTCTTCTTGTTTCTATTTTTCTTATCTCACATCTATATGGATGGAAGGTAACCATATATCCTTGATTGTAAAGTTGAATTATACTCAGTATATTGTATTTTAACCCTTTGACATACAAAACATTTTTTGTTTTTGCTTTTCCATTGTCTAGACTTAGAGTGCCTCTCCCAACAATCCTATTTGATCCATTATCACAAAAAATTATAGATCCTCTATTTGTTTCCTTTAGAAAAATGAATTTGTCTTTGTCTTCTGTCATGTGACTAGAGTAGCCACTATCCAGATACCATTGTTCTTATTTATTTTGAGCATGCAGGGCTGTTTGGACTAACATAGATCTAACCTTGACATTCTTTCTTTCATCCTTCGCAGTTGTTGGTAACTATTTTTCTAGACTCAAAAAATATCATTTTACACCACCTAGTTTTGTGCCCAAAATTATTGCATTTGTAACATATAACATCATCATCCATGATAGGTGCAAAGGGATTTAAATTTATATTGTATCTTGCATGATGAATACAATGTGCAGCTATATGACCATATTTATTGCAAGAAAAACAATGACCATGAAAGAAATTATGTAACTTGTTTGGAGATCTTAGATATTGTGAAGAAGTTATCATCTTCTTGTAATTAATTCTTATCCAGGGTTCCTCTTTGCTTTCCTCATTTCTAATGTCCTTTTCTTGCTTTTCCTTGTTTGAAGTTTCTACCCTTTGGAAGCTTGATTCCTCTCTTTGTTTCTCATATTTTGTATCTTGTAGTATCTTGATCCCTTCCAGTTTATTCCTTAGGAGAATAATTTATGCTTCCAATATTCCACATTCTATTTCCTTGGATCTCAATAGATCTATCATATCTTGCTCAATATTCTTTCCTTCTTCTATCTTAATCTTGAATTTTGTAAGGTTTTGTATAAGTTCCACTCTGGCTTCTTCATATTCCTAAATTTGTTCTTTCAAGTTTGAATTTTTCTCTCAAAGTTTTTCCAATTTTTTGAGAGCAACAAATAATTCTTATTTTATATCAAACCTACTCTCTTCTTCACTTTATGAAGTCATGTGTGCTACCGAAGGATCCTCTTCCAAGCTGTTAGACTCTTTATGGAGAGACTGGATCTGATACAAATTGAATAACATGTGTTTATACTAAGAGGGGGGTGAACAGTATAACATAAAACTTTTTCCCAAATAGTAGCATCATCATTAATAAAATAGTAAACATCACACAAAGCATCACACACATGAGAGACATAATTTTTAACATGGTTCACCCAATGTGGGCTACCTCCATAGAAAATTATTTCTTCTAAATATTTATCAAATAATCTCTTGGGAATCCTTACCAATTACAATGTTTATGGACCTCTATACAAAGGAGATGCTGATCCCATAAATCTCAAGTTTATGGAACTCTTCCATAGGATAACTCTTTCCCCTTCTACTCTGGCTAGTGATATTCTAGAAGACTTTGTCTCTCTACTACACTGATTGGTGGATCTCTTTTCACTTGAAGACTCCTCACTCAGATATGTATTCAATTGTCTTGGCTTTTGGATCTCTATCCATTGAGACTTTGTCCTCTATACTCTATCACCTCCAAAGCTCTATCTCAATACTATACTAAACATATTCCAATCGGTCTAGAACAGCTCTACTCAATATCTTGCACTCAACACAGTACATTCGGTCTAGTACAATTATGCTCAATAGGTCCACTCAAAACCTTATCAAATCTTCTCAATAGGTCCACATAGAACCTGCTCAAATCTGCTCAACAAGTCCACACATAACCTACTCAAATCTGCTCAATAGGTCCACACAGAACCTTCTCAAATCTGATCAATAAGTCCTCTCTAGGACTTTCTCAAATCTACATAGCAAACTTTCACAAAAGCTTACACAAAACAATCCACAAGCCTTCTCAAAGACTTGTCTCAAATCTGCTTAACAAGCTCACACATAACTTATCCAATCTCATAGAAACATAAAGAGAATTGTTAGAGACTCAATATGTTCTATACTCAATGCTTAATCAATATCTCAATTCAATATCATAAAAGCATAAAGAGAATTTTTAGAGACTCAATATGTTCTATACTCAAATCCCAATCTCAAATCAAATAAATCTCATAGAAGCATAAAGAGAATTGTTAGAGACTCAATATGTTCTATACTAAAATCCCAATCTCAACTCAAATCAATCTCCTCAATGAACAACCCTTTCTCACAAACCCTAGTCCAAGCATGTATCAACCAACTCAAAATGTTTCCAACAATTCTCAAACACAAATCTCACATAACAATGATACTCATGTTCTTTTCTAACTCAAGTTCAAGTTCTTTGCATAACCAATTGTATTCAACAACAATGCTTATAAAACAAGGTTTAATCACAACTCTCAATCCATAAAACCTTGAAGCATTAAACCAATCACTTTTGAAAAGGAAACCACAATCAATCATTTTCACTCCAAAGGTATTTTATAATCAACCACCATAATCAATCAATAGGAGAATGTGCCCATACCTTTTATGAAGATGAAGAAGCCTCTTTGGAAATCTACCACAATCACAATATTCTTTTTTCAATCCTCACAAGGGTTAGAAGATCACAAAATAATCAACATCACACAATAATATTCACCAAGGATTTTAATTAGAAATACTTCTTAATAATTAATGCACAACTTCCTTATCATTCCTAAAACCACTTATACCATAAAATAAAATAAATCAAAACATTGCATAACCTTGTCACTCTAAAAACCACTTATAACATAAAATAACTCAAATATTTTATATCCTTCCTTTCAACACTTTTGCACTTAAAAAATAATCACCAAGTCTTCTTAGGCAATATCCCACATCAATCAAATATCAAACCTTAGCCATATGCAAAAATTAAATCCACTATATTCTCTGTGAAAGTCGACGCTTAACACAACCTTAGAAAATGTCCGAGGTGTAGACCAATTGGTTCATCCAAACCCCATAAGGGGGTGGAGGTCCAAGGTTCAAATCTTGGGCCTCGTCGAACTGAACGCTTGTCCCTTTTCTAGTGCTTTCAGTGGCGTAAAAGGTTTAAAATGATTGTAGCATGGTGGTTATAGGGGTGGACTGTGCGAAGATCTGTGTTGTGGCTTATGGGGCGGACAATGCAGAATACTGTGCTAGCCATAAAAGTTGGACAGCCTGCCCGGCTTTGTGGTGGCTACCGATTCCACCATGTAAATTAAAAAAAAAAACACAACCTTAGAAAATTCGAAATATTTCATGCACCCAAAAATTTTGATGATCGAATTATGGCATACCTTGCAAAATGGGTTCGAGTGGTTTCAACCCTGCATTCCTCCTCGTCGTGCGCCTTAGCGCACTCTCCACCCATCGTGTGGGCTATAACTCCCACATGGAGGCTTTAAGCCTTTGATACTTATATTTTCGTGCTCTCCACCTATGCCTTGAAACTTGCTCCCTCATTCCATGTGCAATGCGCAAACAAAATCGAAAGGGTGGAATCGATGATTGCGAATGAGGGGATAATCGAACGTGGAAAAATATATCTTGTCTTCTCCTTGGTTGATAAAATCAACCCCTTTAAATATTCAAACCTTTGCATGATAAAATATATGACGTCGGCGGACATGGCGGGAAAACTCTTTTATTTAATTTTAAAATTTTAATTTTAATTTTAAATAAATTAAAATTTAAACTAAACCTTTAAAATTAAATTTCATCACCGAGGTACCTTTTTCGATGAAACGAAAAGCCAACTTGGGTTTTAAGAAAAACCCATTTGAAATCTGCCATCCATGGTTTTAAATAAAACCTTTTCTTACCTTCCTTGGTTTTCATAAAAACCTTTTGCTAAGCTTCCCTTGAAGCTCGTTTTGGAACCAAATGCCATGCATCCCTTATTGAACATTTTATCAAAACTTTTGCTTCTCATGAAGCTCTTTGTGGAGAAAAATCATAGTGCTTACTTACATAGGTACTTTTGACATCAATGACAACTTTTATATTAGGGACTCAAAATTTCCAACAATCCTTTTGCCCTTGAATGGGATTTCTAAGTGTGAGAAATCTAATGATAAATATCCTCCTATTTTAGTAGTGAACTCTCTAGAGAGGCACATTACAAAATAAGGTTCTAGATCCACCACCTCTACCTCATGTATAACTATGAGTTGAGGTAGTCTGTGAAGAACGATAGGGATATCCTTAATTACCCCTACAATATTGATCGATGTTTCATCTAATTGCAAGACACCAAGACTGATCCTCATGTATTCCATTCCCATGATGTCGCATATTACTTTGGGCATCATAGTGGTTGCAGCTCCAGAGTCTATAATATAGTTGTGAAATACCCATCCCTCCATTTGAATGGATAGATAGAAGGGAGGGGGTCTATTTATTCCCAAATTGGATGTTAGGCTAGCTTGTGTAAAATCTAATAGATATGGATTTCTATTCTTACTTTCCATGGATCTCAAAGCTTCTTGCAACAATTCAATCTATCCAAGAAGCTGCAAAGCTTCATACATAATTGCTTTGGAGGGATATTTCTTCATTTCCTTTACTATGTTAAATGGGAGGGGTTCAACACTTTTCTCTTTCACAACTATCATACTTGTTTTTGTACCCTTGAGTAGAGTCTATCCTTTGATACTTAGTCAATGAGGGGTATCTTAGTTTATATCTAACTTGCTCCTACATTTTTATCTCCTTCTACCATGGTGCTTCATTACGAGCTTTTGCTTCCCTCTGGATTGAACTATGGGGAGATTTCTCATAGGGGGTTCTTTTCTCAACAAGATCTCTTATAGGCAAACGCACTTTCAAGGGGTTAAAATATTCAAGATAAATAGGCAAGGGTTTATTTCTTGACCTGGTTAGAATAGTTACTTATTCAACTGAAGGCGTTGTGAAATTTTGATTCTCTTCTCTGATCATATTGACCTTAACCTTGAGGGTTCTCTTAGCATTTTTGATAGCTACCTTTTGGACATGGTGTTGATAAATCATGCAAGAATTTTTTTCATGTGGATCATTACACATGGAACACCAGAAGTTCGATTCTATCAAAGTGTTAGTGGGTTCATTTTCTTCATTGGTATAAACCACATTAGATTTATTATAGCTTCTACATTTTGTGGAGGCTTGATCTTTTGTTACTTGAGAAAACCTCCTCGATTGGAAATTTCTTTTTTCTTATCTTCTTTCCATCAAGTTCATTTTGTTCATTAGATTTTTCATGAATGCTTGCAAATATTGTAAAGCTACCAGTGGGAGACTGGAGTTTGTGGAACTATCACTATTGGGAGAGCAAGAATGATAGGAAGAATTGGAGGGGTGAGATGTGTCTGTATCACTGGGATATTAGGCTTCCTGGTCCATTTAGGGAGACTTGAATTTTGAGTGGGAGGAGGAGTTGGAAAAGTAGTATTCGATGCTTGCGGTAGGTCTGGAAAAATAGACATTATCATTTTTTCCAGGAACCTTCCAATATCGATCAGATATCTTTCTACTTGTTGTACTTCCTGTAAAATCTTAGGGAAGATAAATACATGGGACTGCTTGATGGCCATGCTTATATCCAAGTTGAAAGATCTCAAATAATAATATATTGATTATTCGTTCATCATCACAACCCATCAAGTACTCTATACCAAGTTTGACTGAATTTGATGTTAAAATCAGCAATCTTCTCTTGAGGGTGCTTCTAGATGATAGTAAACTGATTTATCAGGGAGAATGGGTATGTCTTCTTATTGAATTCTTCTGCCAGTTTACCAACAAGCTAGACTCAAGTAGATATAGTTTGGTTGTCAAGAGCTCTGTACCAATAGAGCATTTTTCCCTTCAAGGAAATGACTAGCAATCTTATCATAACATCTTCTTCGGTGATGTTATGTATGGGGGCTAGTGTGGCTACATATTGTTAGTGTTTGTAATCCATATTTCTAGTATCATCATACTAACGTAGTGCTTTCAAATTTGTTGCTAGAATTGGATAATGTACTACCAAATTCAGGGGGCTTGTATGGTTACATAAAGGGTAAGGTAAAATTGGCTAATTTGTGACCATTGTAATTATAGTTCTACCGGATCTTACGGGTATATGGGTAGTTGGAGTTAAAGTTCCACCATCAATAGTACTAGGGAAGGCTATAGGGGAAAGGTTTGCATATCGTGTATTGACATTATATGAAGATTTTTTTTCTAGCAACCAGAATGAGATTAGCTTTGAGGCTATTAGGTGTAACTCAAAGAACTTGATGGGTTATTTTCAATTTTTTTCTTTAGATTTGGTTATTATAAAATATGGTATTTAACCAAAAAATAGGTAAATATTTTCTTAGGGTTCCTTTATTGTGCAGAGTCACCAGGTGATTCATAAAAAAAAGACAAGGCAAAAGTAATCACCGAAACTTTGATTTGTATACTGTGTGGGATTGGGTCCCACCGGGCATGCCAAAAACTATTGGTGCAAAATTTACCTTTGGTTACGCTTAGACCCAATACTTTGCCAACATTGAAAGACTAGGTTAAAACAAGGTTTTACTTGGTTCAATCTCTAGAGGAGGCTGGTTCCTTTCTTCTTTCAGGAAAAGGGAGAGATATGTAAATTCATAAAGAGAGCAAAATATAGCTAGTTCTAGAAGTGTTTAAAGGTGTAGATTACACAACAACAAAGCAACCTCGACAAAACTTTTCAAAGAAGCATATATTTGAATCATCAAATAGAAAAACTAATCCTCCAATGTAAAATCTATCCAAGCATAAGGTTAATGGAATGGTTGATTTTAAAGTTAACAAAATTTTACGATAGAAATTCAGAATAAGAATTATATCAAGCAAGATTCAATCTAACCTTAATTAGAAATCAAAAAACCATACATACTTCAAAAGTCTGTGTACATTTCCTTGTAAACATCTAAGAGCTAACCTTTTTTTTAGATTGCTCATCCTATATATAATAGTTTTACATAACAAAAAAAACTGAAAGTTGTTACAAAAATATACCTATAGGCCTATTTTGGTAAAGAGGTAGTTAAGAAAGCATGGAGTCTTCAACTGGAAATGGTTAATATCTTCTTGTTACAATGATCCTCATTGATATCTTTGGAGGCATCATGGTCTAGTTGTATTCATATTCAAAATGTCAAGCTATTACAACTTTTGGCCCTTAGCTCTGCCTTCATCTTCAAAATGTCATGTTATCATGAATTTTTGCTTTGCTCAACCATTGGCCTTCAAAATTTTGTGTTGTCATGAATTTTGGCCCTTAGCTCCGCCTTCATCTTTAAAATATCACGATGTCATGAATTTTTTCTCATCTTAACCTTATGTCTTCAAAATGTCATGTTGTCATGAATTTTTGCCTCAAATCTGTCTTATGTCTTTAAAATATTACGTTGTTGTGACTTTTTTATTTGCTCAACCCTTGGCCTTCAAAATGTTGTGCTATCATGAATTTTTACCCTTAGCTCTACCTTCATCTTAAAAATGTTATGTTGTCATAATGTTTTGCTCAACTTCACCTTATGTATTCAAAATATCACACTGTTGCTTGAGCTCTGCCTTATGCCTTCAAAATGTTGCACTGTCATGACTTTTTACTTTGCTTGGCCCTTGGCCTTCAAAATGTCACATTGTTATGATTTTTTGCTCAAATTTACCTTATATCTTAAAAATGTTGTGTTATAACGAATTTTTGCCTTTTCTCGGTCCTTGGCATTCAAAATTTCACGTTGTCATGAATTTTGGCCCTTAGCTCTGCCTTCATCTTTAAAATGTTGTGCTATCGCGACTACTTTATATACTTAGTGAAATATTGAGAAGACTTATTCCATACTCCCATGTATGTGGTTATTTTGACCAACACCATCTTGGGGAGGAACGGTGGTGACTGTCACAATTTGGGGACCATCCTAGGGTGGGATGACCACTATATTTGTTGGTTTTCGACCACCAATTCCTTAGGGAATTGGCTAAAAACTCTCTCAGGGGTGTTGTCATCAAATTTGGAGGTGGGATTCACTCAATTTATTGGGTTTTGTAAATAAATTACACCTCTTGAATCACTTGAGAACCTCATTAGCTTGGTAGATATTTCAAGGGAAAAGGCACAAAGAGTTGAAGGAAAATATTGGCAACACTTTGTTGCATATGTCATAGAACTCCTATCTATAAATTGATTGGAAAATTGATCCACTTTATAGCCTAAGAGGGAATATGGGCAAAATGGCATGAGAGGCCATGCAGGGAAAGGGTCATCATTTTTCCAAAGGTCATCATGCATTGAAGGGGGAAGGAATATCCCTTTTTGGCCTCCTATATGCAATGTGTTGTGAGAGTTATGCGCCCTATCACTAGTATGCTTGAAGAGGTGGGTTAAATGATTGTCTATAGGTGCCATTTGGCCTAATTTTGACTTTTTTAGGGTCATAGACCTTGGCCATCCCACCCAAGGATGGTTTCTTGTGACTGTCCCTAGGTGGGACAATCATGAACTGTGACCATCCCAAGGTGGGACGGTCATGCTTACATGGTCCAAAAATTTCCAAAAAATGGGGTAAAACCTTCAAAAAGTGGTTAGGACCACAGTGTAACCTCTAAGGGTTTCCCAAGGGAGCCATATGATGTCAAATTAGTCAATGCTTTTGGTTGCCTAATTGGATTTACATGATTTTAGTGTCTATAGATGCCCCTTTTTTGAGATGTGTTGTGTGCAACACAATGTTGAAAAAAAATGGATAACTAAAATATCAAATGATTGAGGTTATTTAGTAACCTAACCAAATTTAGATGCACCAATCATGAAAAGAGCATGCATTCTTGAATCCTTACTTCTGATGAGCTTAGGAACTTGATTCAAGTACAACTGTTCATATGAAGTTAACTTGATCTTGGATATTATTCATTAATGAAGAGGCGAAGCCTATGATACGTCATGTTTCCAGAACACCAAGCATTTATTTAATTGAATTTTTTTCTTGTTTGCTGGCCCAACTAGGGGCGTGATTGTCTTTGTCAAATATTTGTTGGATGAACTCAATTTGCATGATTGAGTGATTGATTATTGATTTTGATTATGAATTAGTTAAGTATGACTACCCCTCAAGTGATGAGTTGATAAGGGAATGACCAGTGCTAAAAGCAATGAGTCACTTAACCCATATGCATTGGTTAGGGTTTCCTTTAGTTTTACCCATTGTGAAATGGAGCATTTTTAGAGGATTTTGATGATTTTATTCATGTTTCATGGAAGAAAGGAGTTGAAAACCTCATTCCCATGGGGTGGTCTAGCCACATTGGCCTTATTGGGGATTGATGTAAATATATTTACATTCATTTATGAGCAATTTAATTTTCATCTTGATCCATAAGGAATTTTAGCCAAATTTGACCTATTTTTTGATGGGTTTTGGACTCTTTTTTATGCCTTTTAATTTTGTTTTGATGTGATTTTCTGGTGGCTATCCTAGGGTGGATGAATGCATAGTTTATAAATATCCTAGGGTGGTATGGTTGGCCAATTAGCCGACCATCCCACCTAGGGATGGTCATGCCTCTTGGAGGTCTATTTAGGCCTAAAATATGGAAAATGGGCTCATTTGTGCATTTCTAACTTGGCAGTTTGAGAAGTAAGGAGGAGGATAGTGATTCTACGCATCAAAGCACTACCAAAGTAATCCTCCAATCACCATGATCCAGCCTATATATTTTTCAAGTGATAGAGCAGGCAAGAGACGGGTAAGGGTTGAATGTGCTACTGCATTTTTCTAGCATTAGAAGTGTAATTGTGGTTTTTTTTTAAGTAGAGCACACTAATTGTTTTGTAATTAAACCTTATTAGTGATTCCTTTCAATGTTTTATGTATTTTTGTATAATTTAATTGTTATTTTCTTTCATTTTTTAGCATTTTTTACTATTTTTGGTGGCCTGGGAGGCCAATTTTAGCCCATTTTGGGGTCATCCCTGGGAGGGATGGTCATCCTAGGTTGTTTTGGGGCCATCCTTGGGTGGGATGGTCATAGATTTGGGTGCCATACCTAGGTAGGACGACCATGAATTGGCCTAAAAGAAGGCATTTTTTAGTCCTTTTTTGGTATTTTTGGGAAATTTTGGAGCATTTATGATGCTTTTCATTAACTTGTTGACCTCTTCCAAGAGGTTAAAAGTCGATATCAAGTTTCAAATCTCTTTTAGACAACTAGAGACTTATTGATATAGGAGGATTGGGAATGAATTAATATCATTGGTCTTAATCATGTGACACAGTTGGAGCCTGTGATGGGTGATCGAGCTTATTTGACTTCTCTAATAGACTTATGGGATCCTCGTACCAACACCTTCCACCTATTTATAGGGAATATGATGGTGACTCTAGATTATATCTATCAAATTTTGTGCATTTCAATAGAGGGGCGATCGATTGTTTTTATTCACCAAGATTTGAGAGACGATTATGGAGAGATACTTTTACAGGTACTGGCAGGAGGCAGTACGTGACTCACTTAGAGAAGGTGTACTAGTGGGGTTGTGGTATGAGACCAAGGTATTTACCACTAGGCATGCTTTATTTATGATAGTGATATAGAACATACTACTACCAGACTCGTCAGGAGCCAAGTTTCCCTGGAACCTTTTGTAGTTGGTATTTACTCTTGTGGAGTGCACCATAGAGCAACCACTAGTGATGGCTTAGGGCATGACATTGCTAGCATAGCTATATGAAAATTTGTATGAGATCCACTCCCATGGGAAAAAGGGCTTAGGATACAAATTTATACTATAAGTGTGGGGATGGCAGCACATTGTTGTGGATCAAATGTGGGGACTGCCTTAGACGAAACGAGCACAGTTAGCAGATAGGGATATAGGCTATGGGATTTTTTGTTAGTGAGCCCAGGAGGTAGGTTAGAGCCATCATTTTGTAGGTGAGGTTGACCATTATGCATAGTATTTTGCATGACTTAAGATATATGAGGTGTTTTTGTGACATTACAAGGATTTTACAGCATGGTCTGATGCTAAGGTACAACTTCACCAGGTGAGGCAAGGGAGATGCTTAGATGACATGGTACTGGGTAGGAGTACTTCCTGTATGCTCGATTCTTGTGGTAATTTGTGCTACACCAAGGGTTTCCTAGTAACCTCGTAATCTACTAATGCTATAGGGATGAGAGGACACTTGGTTGGTTAATAGTTGAGGTAGTGGGAGAGGAGGTAAATCCTATAGTGGACATTCCTGATTTAGACGATACCAAGACTACATAGGAGTATGTGTATCGCTCCAAATTTTTCACACCCTTACCTTCAGGCTATAGGATCCATGCCCGAAAGGGGGATGTGAAAAGGATGGCGTGGTACCTCGGACTGAGAGGCCTTGCGAAGGTCCCGCCTCTCGAGGGAGGTGTATTATGGTGATTTTTTGATGGATGGTGGGTTCACCAGGAAACATTTAATGGCAGTTTCCATGCCTAGGTTGGGAATGTGTTTGATGTGTTCATTTTTAGCCTTAAGCATCCATGTCCTAGGTTTGGCCAAAATGCATCTAAGCTATTCTATATGAAGATGCAGATTAAATGAATACAAAAAATAGAATTAAGACAGAAAACAGAGAAATTAAGCAATGTTAAAAGAAAATACCTGATCCGGATGTCTGATGAAGATTTTGATTCTTGAAGCAGTCAGGATCGTCTGGAATTTGACAGAATCGTCTGAGATCTGACAGGATCATCTGAGATCTGACGAATTCGTCAGAGACCTACAAACAGAGAAATAGGTGCAAAACATAGAAAATGCAACTATGCTAACAGAGGGAAACAATGTAAAATGATAGTAACAATATCAAACTGAAAATTATAAACAAAAACATGAATGCATTATACTGATTTAATGACAATTATGACTTAATTATGCATTTAATCTAGATGGGTGAACTCCAAAATGCAAGATAGCATAAAATAATAAATAAACTAGCTAATTACAGCATAAAACAACAGATTGAAAGATGAAGAAATGCAAACTTTAGGCACTGATTGCCTCAATGTTGACTGCAGTCGAAATCATCTCGCATTGGTATGAAATCGTCTCTGATTCGATAGGATCGCCTCCGATCTGAACAGGATCGTCTGCGACGATGTAAGCTTGCTCTGGCTGAAAAACACTAAGGTACCTACAACAAAATTTGTATAGAACTAATGCAAATAGAAATTTGGGATGTCTTAATGCGTATGAAGTCGAGTTACAGGGAATTTCAGCCAAGGGGGTGCTAAGGGGAGGGCTTAGGATTAAATAGGCTTAGGAGGGAGGTTAGGAGGTTGGAGATCATCCCTATTTGGGAGATCTCCAATGGGGGAGGGTCTCTAACGGCGTAGACACGCTTCTGCCCGGATTAGAGACCTCGTTGGAACAGAAGCTAATTGTGAAAAATCAGTTTTGGGACAAGATCGTCTGGACGTCCTAGCCCAGACGAAATCGTCAGATATGGGGCGATATCGTCTGATCGGCGACGATATCGTCAAACGGTCAAAACAACCTCTAAAAATGGCGCGGGAAAGGAGGAAACGGATTAAGCGGCGGTTAACGGGCGGTTTGGGAGGTTAAAATTTGAATTTGAATTATTTACTAGAGTAAATGTAATTATTAAGGTTTCACTGCGCCAATTTTAGGGTGCTACATTTTGCCCCCTCTTTAGCGAATTTTTCGAAGAAAATGCGTTAAAGATGAGTTCTTCTCGATCTACGAGAAAGCAAAAATTATTCCCATTTTTAGGCGACGATTCTTGGTCGAATCGTACGACGACTTACTATGGTGCCCCCTCCGTGTTTTTACCCAAATCGAACGTTTGAGGTAAAAACGTGGAAAAGCAAAATTTTAAAAATGTTTTTAATTGTGTTTTGAATAAAATTAAGAAAAATAGGGTAAAACCCTAATTCATTTTTACTGTTCATTTTTTTGGTTTTAGAGCTCTGCAAGCAAAAATGGTGGAGACGGCGCACAGATCGACAGAGGTCCGGCACGGGCTACGGGTAAGAGTCTAAACTTAGCTTAGAATGCTTGAATTTGAATTTACATGCTTTTTAGGTGAATTTTGATCAATTTTTGAGCATCGCGGCCATTTTTGGGCCGTCGACGTCGTCGGGATGAAATCGTCCCGATTTCGACGAAATCGTCTCAAGTTCGCCGATTTCGTCTAAGGGCGAAATCGACGAAAGGGGGACGATTTCATCAAATTAGGGATTGCGAAATCGGAGACGATTGTGCTCAAATTTGGGACGATATCGTCCAATAGTGGACGATATCATCATTTGTATAAAATTGAACTTATTTTAACTTGCATTATTAATCACTTGATTTTTATTAATGATTTTTATTGTTTTGTTGTTTATGTTGCAGAGAGGATTGCTAAAGAGCAGGGAATGGAAATATGGAGGGTTGAGAGATGACTTGGCAGAGCGGGATCAGCTGGCTCGAGGTCGGCTTACAGCATGTGGCAGAAATGCCACAAGTGTCTACAGACATGGGGCTACTGACAGCCCTGGCAGAGAGGTGGTATCCGGGTTCTTCCTATTTTTGGCTACCTACAGGGGAGATGACTCCCACTTTGGAGGATGTATGGAGGATTCTGAGAATCCCCATACAAGGATGGTTGATCACTCCTATGGCCAATCAGGGCCATGCTATGATGCGGTTGTGTGGTGACCCGAGCTTCACCCTGGAGAAGGGCGGAGTGAACATCGAGGCACTACGTCAGATGCCTGGGGCATCCAGACTCACACGAGTTTTGGCTGGAGTGGTGGGTGGACTTCTGCTGTGCCACCAGAGCGGGTGCAGGGTACCATGGGTGCTAGCAGATGTGATCTACGACATGCGAGACCATGGTTACAGATTCTCTTGGGGTAGCTTTGTGCTATGTCGACTGTACAGGATCCTGCATGGGGTCGTGTACAAGGGCGACCGATGTCTAGTTATGACATCGCTCCTACAGGTTTGGTGCTGGGAGCACATTGCAGTGCGGAGGCCGATAGGGCTTCCTTTGACAGGGATTGATGGGGAGAGGCCCCGAGTTTTCTACTGGTGGCTCCGGAGAGGGTCATAGCGGCGGATTGACCTACCGATGTCCCGGAGACTACTGGATGACCTTGTCCCGGACCAGATCACCTGGAGGCCATGGCGAGAGCACCCGGGGTGGGCCGAGGATGGACAGGAGCTGGCTCGCATCAGGCGAGTCTGTCTGGTTGAGGATGGAGAGGGGAGAGGTGGAGCTCCACCGCTACGACCGAGTTTTGCGATAGTTCGGTCTACAATAGGGGATCCCATCTCTCAGGGATTACGAGTTTTCTCGGACTGTCCGGGATAACACTACGGTCAGCGGGGCTCCAGACATGCAGCGCTTCTGGAGTCAGGACTCGGACGATGCCCCCATTCAGCCAGTGGATGGGGACGACGCAGGGGTAGCCGATGGCTATGATGCCTGGTACGCAGGCATCCGCCCTCCTCGGATGACGAGGGCTCAGGGTCCGATTCACACGGTTGTGCATCGGATAGGGAGGCGACACTAGGCAGCTATGGAGGCGGCCCAGGGTCACGACGAGAGAGAGCAGAGGAGGCCACAGGCGCAGGAGAGGCCACGGCAGTGGGAGAGGAGGGAGGAGAGACCCCCTTCTCCATAGAGAGAGAGGCCACCATCGCCCGATAAGGGCAAGGGTGTCGACACTAGGGAGAGTAGCGAGACAGCGACTCTCCGAGCGGAGACAATCCATCTCCAAGCACAGGTGCAGACCCTACAGGAGGAGGCTGCACGACACCGAGCTGAGGTGACACAGCTCAGAGATGAGATTGCACGCCTTAGAGCACGGGGCGGAGGGGCGAGCACTGGGGAGCTGGCACGGGCTATTGCCCAAATCACTTTCTATCAGACATTATACTATCAGATGGTGCCAGAGGAGGATAGACTACCACTGCCAGCTAACATCGTAGATCCGATCAGGATCGGGTCGTCGAGGACTTCGTCCCGATCGACGACTAGGACTCGTAGTACCACTCATACTGTGATGGGGCCACCTCGTCCACCTCAGGCAGGGGAGGAGATGAGGCTGAGAGCTCGAGGGGTTCTCGAGGCTAGACTACTGCACTACATTGTACAGATTGATATGATAGCATTTATTATTTTTTGATAGAGGATTGAGTATGCCGAGGTACAGATTGTGGCATACCAATCCAGTTTTGATATGATGTATATATTGTTGATATATATATGAGATGAGATATGTTTTTGATCATATGACTTGTGTCTTATGTATTTTTATGATGCTTTTATGTTTGATTGATTGATTTGATGATTCATGTAATTACGTCATTGGAAATATTATGGTTTGAATGTCATGCTTGTAAGATTTTAAATGAAATAATCTGATGGAACAAATTGGTTGTTTGTGATGTAATGTGATAAAAAATAAAAAGAGACTTCTAACAATAATTTCAAAGGACATTGTCGCTATTATAGACCATTTCATGGAGTCGTCGCTCACTCGGTCGTCAAGCTAATCCCAGTATAGAAATATTGTTAAAAGGTAAAAGAGTGCTTAAGAGACTGTCTTAAGACTTTGGTGCAATGGTGCAAATGATGATGATGATGGTTTGTTTTCAGATTTTCATAAAAATAGTATGCATGAAATAATGTTAAAATGATTTTTGCTAGGCATAAATTCCTAAGTGTGATAAATTTTTTGGATAATTCCCTAGGAATTATACCATCATTGCAAAATTGAAGGTTGACATAATGACATGAAATAGTGATAATGTGCATGCTTTTTGTTTAAAAACATAATTGTATAACAGAATGATTTAAGTCATATGGTTTTCATGATTTTTAAATAAATGGGGAATAAAAATTGTTACAATGGTTTGCGCTAGGCATAGAATATGTAGGTATAGACTTATACCATCATCGCGAAATCCAAAAAAAGAGATAGTTTTATTGCATGGTTGATTTTTAATAAACAGAAAATATGAAGATGAGGACTTGCGCTAGGCATAAAATTCCAATTTTGGTTTTGGAACTATACCATCGTCGCGAAAGTCGACAATATATATATATATATATATATATATATGTTTTGATTGTATGGTTTTGAAAGAAATTTTGATTTTTCTATTATGCATGTAGTTGTCTTTATACTAAACAACTGTACTTTAAAGAAGAAAATGAATTATTCCAAACAATTTTGCAAAAAATATATTTCAAAGTATCTTAAAGACAAAAGTTAGATTTATAAGGAATCCCATGTGCATATGTGAATTCATTTCCAATCTTGATTTATCATAATGATACACAAAATCTCTCAAATACAAAATGTGTGTGCAATTGCTATGTTCATTTACCAGTTTTGAGCAAGATAATATGATACAAGTGATTTGAATGAACCAAATAAGTGTTCATTAACCATGATGTAGATGCATATAACCATACTAGACTACTATGTAAGTCGGATTATCAAGAGCTAGCTAATCCATAAGCAGACATAGGTCTATACAAAAGAAGGTCGCTAATGTGACGGACATATCGCCACGCTAGGAGTTACCCAAGGCCAAGCAGGTTGGGCACAAACCACTTGTTATGGGGCTTACCTCACAGTTTTCGAATAATTGAGAATTCCAGGGATTCAAGCTCATCAACCCTTCTTTTCTTTTCAAAGGGTAGGGAAAGGGATTTTATTGCTTTTGCTTTTGCTTTCTTTTGCTTTCTTTTCCTTTTCTTTTGTATTTTTGCTTGATTTTTGAGATAATGCTTGAAATATTGTTGTAATGATATAAAATAACATTTTTCTTTTTCTCTTTTTCTTGAACTTTGCTTTTTCTTTTTGTGCTAGGGATACTTGCTCGGATTAGCTGTAGAGCAAGGGATTTTTATTCTGGGTAGGGGTGAGCTTGTCCTTTTGCCAATTCTCAAAGATTCTAGACCATGTGCATGATAGGATAGCAGGGGAAACTTTTCGCTCAAGAAACCACTTCTACTATGTAGCAAAGCATGGAAATTACAAATATAATCATTTTATTGTGAAAAGATGTGCTTGGTTTAAGTAAATAACAAGATCAATTCTCTATGCTCAAACTTTATTTAATTGAATTTTGTGGACTTTGATATAAGAGAGATTAGTAATCATGCCCGATAAAATCAAGATATTTATATTTGTGAGTGTGAAAGTGAGGGATTCCAAATAAATGCTAATTTATCCAAAATAATTTGAAACATATAACTGCAACATTTGTAAGAAGAATATATATAAATACTTTTTGAGAAGTTTTGAGAATGTTGACTCTCTCTTTCTTCTTTATATTGTTTTGGTTTCGAAAGAGTCAAGAATATTGTTGTTTTTATTTTTATTATTTTTGTTTTTGAAAAAAATTAACAAGTGCCATAAATAAATACAACAAATAGTTTTGAAGATTTTGATGATTATGAATGTTTTTGGTGTTTTTGAATTTATAAATTGAAAGAAATACAAGATAGTGATTTTGAAATATTTTAAACAAATATATACAAGGATGAAATGACCAAATTTATACATAGTAACGTTTAAGATGCAAAATATTCATGGGTTCTTTAAGTTCTTTACCATCTAAGGTAGATAATTTGTATGCTCCTGATTCAAATTTAGCAGTGATAATGTATGGTCCAAGCCAGTTGGGCTCAAATTTACCTTTAAGGTCCTTAGTTGCATTAGTATTTTTTTGATTTTCTTTTAAAACAAGGTCGCCGATCTCAAAGGATCGATGACGAACTTTTTTAGCATATGATCTTTTAAGCTTGTTTTGGTAGGCACGGAGATGCTCCAAAGCATTGATGCATTTTTCATCTAGGAGTTCCAGCTGACTGAGTTCTTGTATAAAAATAACCTTCAACAATTTTTCTAGTTCTCCTGTGACTAGTAAGGCCATTTTGGGATGCATTTTTCTAAGTTTTTGTTTAACAGGTTTAGCATCCGGATGGACCACTAGATGATGCATGACTACAGAAGGGTCTAGACCTGGCATATCTTCATATGTCCAAGCGAAGACATCTTCATACTCTTTAAGGAATGCAATGTATTGCTCTTGTTTTTCTTGACTTAATTCTGATCCAATATTGATTATGTGAGGATTATCCTCAGTTCCAATATTAATTTTAATGACGTTTTCTACCTCCATGTGTAGATCTCTTTCAAAATTAGGTGGGGTGGGTGAAACGCCCAATTCTTGTAATTCTTGTAAGGTTAATTTGGATAATTCATCTTGAGGATTAGCGGTCTCAAGTTGGGCTATAGTTGGTATAGAACCATCAAAATAAAATCCATTGTGTAACATCTCTTCAACGGAGACATCGTGGAAGATATCTCCTTCCAACTCCTCATCGGGGTCGACAATCATTTCGAGGGTAAGCTATGGATAGCATGTTACATGTAAATGGCTGATTTTTTAGAGGCAAATCATCATGCCTATCCAAATAATCTTGATAACATATGAGTTGATCATCATCTTCAAAAGGAAAGGGTTGACCCTTACTAGGAAATAGGCCCACACCACAACGGGCAGGCCACGGTTCTACCTCGAAAGGTTCTTTCATGCCATTTTGGAAAGGTCCCAAGCCTTTCCCTTTATATCCCATTTTAAGCATTATGGGTTTAGCTTTAATATATTCATTGGTAAAATAACACCGAGCATATCCCTCATGATGAGTTTTGATATTCCGAGGGATTCTTCCCCGATCATATCCTTTATAAATGAAGGCACAACTCCCGACTTGGTAAGTACTTCCCATAGGTTGTGGGAGGCCCAAAGTACGAGGAGATGGCGGCAAGTTATTTAAAAGAATTGAATCTTGCATGAAAGCATTTGTTTTTTCTGATATTAAGATTGTGGATAAATCCGGTAAAAGTTCATCGGAAAGAGCATAAGATGTAGAAGGATCATTCCCTATATCTTTAGATGTGGAAGGTATGATAGATGTTGATAATGTGGAAGTGTTAATAGATGGGTCTATAGGTTTTGAAATTATAGGGATAGAACATGAAGGATTGGTTGTAGATTGAAGATCTTTTTGAGGTTCTAGAGTGGTTTGTTTAGAAGATTGTTGATCTATATATGAGGATGAAATTAATGGAGGGGAAATAGGTGAAGTTATGGGTGTGTGTTTCACAGTTTTAGATGAAAAATAAGAATTAGGATGTGTGGATGACAGAGCAAGGCAAAATTGCACTCCAACGGGTTCTGCCAAAGCACACATATCAAAGGGTCTAGGGTCACCATGGATAGTGACCAACTGATTTTTAAATTCGAATTTAACACATTGGTGTAAAGTTGATGGGACAGCCCGCATTGCATTGATCCAAGGACGACCCAAGAGTATATTGTACGATGCGGGGCAATGTACAATAAACATGGTGGTATCTAGAGTTCTAGGACCAACTTGCAATGGGATGGTAATAACTCCACACGTTTCTTGTGTTTCGTCATTGAAAGCTTTGATAATCATGTCAGTTTTCTTCATTTCATCACTTCTAAAGCCAAATAGTTGGTAGAAGTCAAAAGTGCAAATGTTTAGAGATGAGCCATTATCAATCAGGACTCGTTTGATAACTACATCTCCAATTAGAGCAGTAATATATAAGGGATTATCCTTATGTAAACTGTGTTGTGGGATATCTTTATCCCGAAAGTCAATACAATCAACTTCTCGAGTGATGATAGTATTGGCCATGGCTTCAGGTTGAATGTTTTGAGGTACCATCATTTGGCTTAATGTAAGCATCAACTCATCCCTATGGGTGGGAGAAGATCTTAATAAATCCAAAAGGGAAATTCTGGCTGTAGTATTGGATAATTGCTCATTAATATTGTAAGGGGGTTTAGGTTGAACATTGGAAGCATGATTCCCTTTATTGGGATTTTTCAAAACAAATGGAGCTGATCCATCATTCTGGTTTGGTTCTTGTTGAGAATTTTGAGCCTGTTGTCGGGTAACGACTCCAATGGTACCTACAATGTTATATTGAGGACGTTGAACTGGTCTCGGTCGAGCGTTTATGGCTTGTTCATTTGGGAGGAATTGATTAGAAGAGGGTCGAGTAGTAACTCTTCTAGGAAATGGTTCTTCTGGAACCATAGCATCTGTGATGGGTTGAATAGGATCCGATTCATTTTCAGAACTATTCGATTGGTTTGAAGTGATGTCTATTTCACTTTCAGTATTTGATTCTATATCACTAGAATCTGGAGTTTGAATATTATGTAGGGGCCTGGTCGTAACCAGGGATAAGGTTGTGTCAAATATTTGAGGATCCTGAATAGGTAATTGTCCACTAATGGTTCCTACATATCGGGTAGGAGGGGGAACATTATGATGTTCGATTTGATTGGCCACCTCTTTACCATGTCTTGGTAAAGGGTGTTGAAATATGTCTAATGATTGATTAGCATTTTGATTTTGATTTTGGGGAATGGTCTTTTGAGGATTATTAGGAGCATTTTGTTTAGGTTGGAAGGCTTGCACCTCCATTTCATTATTATCAATCAGATCCTGTATTTTATGTTTCAACCTTTTACAAGCATTGGTAGAGTGTCCAGGTCCTCTATGGAAATCACAGTGTAAGTCAGCTCTATATCCGGGTATAGTTGGATCAGGTTCCCGGATAGCCGGTAATTGGATCAAACCTCTTTCGAGTAATTGAGGTAAAATAGTTGATAAGGGTTGATTCAATCTAGTAAATTCTCGAGGAGGCTTATCAGGAGGTTTCAATATAAATTTTTTTGTTGTTTTCGTTGCATTGATATTAGCAACATTTCTGCTATCAGTGACTCCGTCACCAACAACTTGTTTGTTTTTATATTGATTTCTGGATGTTTTCTCATCATCCTTCTTCCTAAGTTGGCCTCTCCTAATGAGGGCATCTTCTACTCTTCGAGCTAAATCTATAGCTTGATCGAAGGTAGTTAAAGTAGCAGTTGATAGCTCATAAGATATTTGTTCTTGTAAATTATTGATAAAAATGTCCAACATTTCCCTATAAGGTAGCACAAAGTGCGGTTTTCCTGTCAACTGCCTCCATCTAGCTAAGAAATCGGCAAAACATTCATCCTTGTCTTGTTTTAAGTTGTATAAATCTTTAATGGTTACATGCCTCTCGATGTAGGCACTAAATTGATGGACAAAAGATTCAACTTTTTCTTCAAAGTTTCTCAAAGAATGAGTGGGCAATTGATAGTACCACTCTAATGCCATTCCACCTAAACTTTTTGGGAACATTTTTAGTAATAGCAAGTCATCATGTGATATATCATGACATGCTATCCTAAACATGCGAAGATGCTCTATGGGATCTTCGGTTCCTTTATATATAGGCAGGATGGGCATGGGAAAATGCTTAGGGTATGGTTGTGCTACAACTATGGGATCCAAAGGTTGACTACATATCTCTCGATAATTGTACGAGGGATGATAAGGATCTATCTGGTCCATACGCGAAGCTAATTGTTTCACCATGGCTTCCAGATTACTAGTTTGCCCACCATATTGGTTCGGTAGGGCATTGATATGGGATTTGTGAGCATATGATGGAGGGACATGAAGATTAGATGCTATGTTGCTATTGTGTAAATTGTTGGTAGGAAAGGTGTTATGAAGGAATTTTGAAGTTGTATTATGTTGTATTCCAGATTGTTGAAAATTGGTGTTTGGCTTCATTTTAGGTTTTTGTTTACTTGAAGCATATTGATCAATAGTTTGGCGAAGTAAAGTAGTGAAGGAAGTTTTCTTTTGTGTGGGAATGATTTTAGGTTGAATAACAGGTTCCTTAGGAGGTTGGGTAACCTATTGTTTTGACATGTTTTGAATCATAGTGACCATATCTGTATTGGATGGTCCAGCCTTATCACTTTCTTGATCAATGAAAGACAAGGGATTAGTGCGCACATCAAACATATGTTCCATGGCTGCTTGAGTGTCACTAATTTGCCCTTTATCAATACGAACTGCCATATTAAGAGCGCCAATGTTATCATTGAGAAATTTCTAGAAATGATCTACGTTGTCAAAAGCAATAGTTCCATCTGGAGCTACTCTAGGGGATGAGGATCCATCCTCTTTAACATTTTCTTCTTGTTCATTGTCTTCACCTAGGTCATCTTCTGGTTGATCTAGAGTTTCTCCTTCCGGAATTGGATCTTCAGGAAGGACATTTGGGTCTCTAGTTTTATCTTCTAACCAATCTTCTTCTTCTCCTTCAGTTTGTTTACCATTCCTAAGTTTAGGCATTGTGCCTTAATTTCAGATTTCAAAAAATATATATATATATATATATATATATATATATTATATATATATATATATATGCAACAAGCTTAAGAGGTATATATTAATTATATACCTACTACAATATTTAAAATGAAATGTTTTTGGTTTTTGTTATGTTTTTTAGTTTTTCTTTGTTTTTGAAATAATATTGTAAAGATAACAAACAACACAATAAATGCAAGAAATAATACTTGAAAGTAATGATCTAGTTTTCTATAAACAATTTATAAATATCATTAATGGGCTCGAGTTCTTCAGGAGTCATGAAGTGTTCTTCTTCAAATTGAAAGTTTTCTTTCAAAAATTTAATGAAAAGAGCTATAGTGATATTATCTATCTCAGATTCTGGTTGATAGAAGTAAAGCTCGTGGCAATACTCTCGATATAACACAGCTCGAGGAACTCTATTCCATATTTCCCTATCCGTAAGAACAACCTCTTGGTCTTCTACACGACCTAGGAATTGGTGTACAATGGCTGCGTTCTCGAGGTATTCCTCGAAGGTGAACAATTCTGAAGACACAAGAGCTCTCCTATAAGCTAACCATCTATGGCAGGCTCTCTGAAGTTCATGATAAAAGACGAGTTGATGAGGATCCAGGATTCTATCTAGGACAAGCCTCTTGATTTGTTTAAGTTTTGTTGACCTAGATGAAATGACACTAAGTCTTCTATCAAGTTCATCCCACAAAAGTTGATTTCTATCTGTTTCAAGCACACTAAGCACATAATTGATTTCTATGGCTGCCAATTGGTTTTCAACATTTATAGTAACTGCTAATATTTTCTTAGGAGCTACCATCTAAACATGATATGCAACTTATTAATTTTAAATGATTTGAAATGCATCTATGTTTTGGTTGTTTTATTTATTTTTGTTTTGTTTTCAAAAGGTTTAAAATGCATTCACGTCGGGTTCACCAAAATGTATCGCTCCAAATTTTTCACACCCTTACCTTCAGGCTATAGGATCCGTGCCCGGAAGGGGGATGTGAAAAGGATGGCACGGTACCTCGGACTGAGAGGCCTTGCGAAGGTCCCGCCTCTCAGGGGAGGTGTATTATGGTGATTTTTCGACGGATGGTGGGTTCACCAGGAAACATTTAATGGCAGTTTCCACGCCTAGGTTGGGAATGTGTTTGATGTGTTCATTTTTAGCCTTAAACATCCATGTCCTAGGTTTGGCCAAAATGCGTCTAAGCTATTCTATATGAAGATGCAGATTAAATGAATACAGAAAACAGAATTAAGACAAAAAACAGAGAAATTAAGCAATGTTAAAAGAAAATACCTGATCCGGATGTCTGATGAAGATTCTGATTCTTGAAGCAGTCAGGATCGTCTGGAATTCGACAGAATCATCTGAGATCTGACAGGATCGTCTGAGATCTGACGAATTCGTCAGAGACCTACAAACAGAGAAATAGGTGCAAAACACAGAAAATGCAACTATTCTAACAGAGGGAAACAATGTAAAATGACAGTAACAATATCAAACTGAGAATTATAAACAAAAACATGAATGCATTATACTGATTTAATGACAATTATGACTTAATTATGCATTTAATCTAGATGGGTGAACTCCAAAATGCAGAATAGCATAAAATAATAAATAAACTAGCTAATTACAACATAAAACAACAGATTGAAAGATGAAGAAATGCAAACTTTAGGCACTGATTGCCTCAATGTTGACTACAGTCGAAATCGTCTCGCATTGGTATGAAATCATCTCTGATTCGACAGGATCGCCTCCGATCTGAACAGGATCGTCTGCGACGATGTAAGCTTGCTCCGACTGAAAAACACTAAGGTACCTACAACAAAATTTGTATAGAACTAATGCAAATAGAAATTTGGGATGTCTTAATGCGTATGAAGTCGAGTTACAGGGAATTTCAGCCAGGGGGTGCTAAGGGAAGGGCTTAGGATTAAATAGGCTTAGGAGGGAGGTTAGGAGGTTGGAGATCATCCCTATTTGGGAGATCTCCAACGGGGGAGGGTCTCTAACGACGTAGACACGCTTTTGCCCGGATTAGAGACCCGTTGGAACAGAAGCTAATTGTGAAAAATTAGTTTTGGGACAAGATCGTCTGGACGTCCTAGCCTAGACGAAATCGTCAGATCTGGGGCGATATCGTCTGATCGGCGACGATATCGTCAAACGGTCAAAACAACCTCTAAAAATGGCACGAGAAAGGAGGAAACGGATTAAGCAGTGGTTAACGGGCGGTTTGGGAGGTTAAAATTTGAATTTGAATTATTTACTAGAGTAAATGTAATTATTAAGATTTCACTGCGCCAATTTTAGGGTGCTACAGGTATGACTCATGGTGGGTGATTTACCTATGGTCGAAAGAGGGGTCACTAGGGGGGATACAACTATTATGATGGAGGTTCATAGGGATGCTCCTGATGAGGGTCATGGTGAGACTCTAGATGATTAGGAGCTAGATTTAGGTGAGCGAGATGTGCATCATCAAGTAGAGGATGAGTGGGTAGATCTCCTTGACTTAGGGTATCCATAAGATAAATTTGGTAAGGATGAATCTGATGATTAGGGAGTGCAGGTAAAACTGGTGGTTTAATATAGTACTATTATTAAGATATGATATGAGCTAATCAAGGTTATATAGGAGAGATGTCTCCTTTAGATGTAGGTACTGAGTGCACAATTTGAGCTTAACAGGCAAACGATAGAGATAACGACTCTTTAGGCATAAATTATATCACAAAGCCTTAGCCGTGAGGGGTCTAGCAGTGGTGATATGGCCAAGCTAAAATATGAGGTGGCATAGCTCTAGGTGTTAGTAGGAGACTTCTAGGCTTGTTGCCAATAGGAGCGAACCTACACCAAGAAGTTGGAGGATGAGATAATGCACCTCAGGAGGTGCTTACCAGCCCATGCATCTACTAGTAGGTTACACTAGAGTGGAAGGAGTGATATAAGATAGTCTTCAATAAGGATGGGGGTACCTAGCTCTACACAAAGGTCAGATAGCATAGGAGGTAGCAGATATAGGAGTTATCAATAGGTTCTAATTGAGGGTGGCATTGAGAGTCATAGTTCCAATCCTACATGACCATGTCTTTGGAGACTCTTATGGTTCTCTTTTTATTTTTGGGGATGTAAAGTCTGAGGACCCACTTTATTGTAGCCTATATGCAATTCAAGTATTATGATGTAGCTTTTGGTTCTATACACACACATACACACACACACATAAATATATATATGAGATTTTATGTTACCATCATGTGTTTCCTTACTGCTTTATGAGATGTATGTAGTGCATTTATTTGCTTTATGATGTTGTGATGGATTCTTATCATGTATGCATATGTTGTAATATGATTTGATTTGATGATATGTATATGCATGGATGCATAATGAAATGAATGATTTGTTGATCTATATGATGAAATGTGGATACTAGTTGACACATTATGTTAGCACCATAGATTGCATATGATTCATCGATTCATTTGTAATGTTATTATGTGATGGATTTATGGAAATGTAAAATTATGAAATGTGATAAAATAAAATGAATAATAGGATGTTATAGGATGTCTTTCAGGTTTTTATGAGACTCAAAAACTCTAGTAGACTGGTCAAAAATTATATACTAACCATGCAATACTTTTTGACAATGTATGAATCTACTAGGATGACCAAGATACTCAATATACTTGTGTGTGCAAGTGAGTTCATTGTTATGATACGCTATCCTAGTTCCAAATAGGATTGATGCAGCCCATTTGTACTGAAGATCACCTGATGAGTATCATGATCCTAGATTTTTTACATAGTTGGATTAGACCACTAGGTAGTAAAGGCTACCAAAATCTAGCTCATCCGCATGCAAACATTGGTCTGTATAAAAGTAGAATGCTAATATGATAGACATATCGTCATGTGTGAGGATACCACCATTTCCAAGTTGGCTTGATGCCACCTAACCTATAATGAGAATCACCTCATGGTTGCAAAATGTTGAGGATTCTAGAGATTCAAGTTCAGTACTTCCTTATACTTTTTATTTGATTTGGGATACTTGCTCATACTTAGTAATGAAAATCACTATTTATTTTATATTTTATTTTCTTTGAGTAAGGGATTTTTTTAGTGCTTTTGATTTTTTCTTTTTGAGATTTTGCTTATTAATAGTGGAAAAAACCACTGTTTATTTTGGGGAATTGGGTAGGGAGGAGCTTGTAATTTTGTCAATTGTTAACATTTTTTAACCATTCACACATGGGTATGAGCAAGGTAAACTTTTCACTTAAGGTAATGTGGACCACTTTGTAGGTTTCATCCTTCCATGTGCACAACTTAGATTTATTAGTGTAAAAATATGTTGGAATTTTGACGTATACAAGGTACAATAGAAGCAAGACTCTACCTTCTAAAAAATTAGGATAGCTTTCTATAAAATTTGAAAAGAAAACTAGATATGGTTGAGTGACCAAAACCCTAAAGACATTCTAGAACAAATGACTAGGTAAAGGGAAACGAACACAAATTTGAAAAGTGGGAAATGTAGGTGGAAATGATAAGTGAAATATGAAATTATGTGAATGACAACTTTAATAAAAATTGATTTTAAATGATGATAAGTGTACAATTTTGGTGCTTAGACATGTATGAGAAAATATAAAATGCAAAGTGCAATGATGAGTATACCTAATGCAAGTGATTGTATAATGCAGTGGTATGCAATGTGATGTAATGCAATATTTTTGTATTTTTGATGATGTTTTTGAGTTTTGATTGATATATATGTATATACATGTGACCAATGGGCTTGTTGGGTGCCATTGGAGCATTTTGGGTTGACAAAGCATTTTGTAGATACCCTTGGAGAATTTTGGGTTGACCAAGTGGTTTGTAGATACTCTTGGAGTATTTTTTGTTGACCAAGTGGTTTGTAAATACCCTTGGAGTGTTTTGTGTTGACCAAGCAGTTTGTAGATACACTTGGAGTGTTTTGGGTTGACCAAGCTATTTGTAGATACCCTTGGAGCATTTTGGATTGACCAAGCACTTTTTAGATACCCTTGGAGCATTTTGGGTTGACAAAGTGGTTTGTAGATAACCATTGATATTTTTGGGTTGACCAAGCAGTTTGAAGATACCCTTGAAGCATTTTAGGTTGACCAAGCTGTTCGTAGATATCCTTGGAGCATTTTGGGGATCGTGGTACTTTAAGCATGGAAAGGCCATAGATGAAGAATGTTTAGGATCCTTGATTCCTTCAAGGGAGTCTAGGCGATAAGTTTTAGGTCCGATATGAATAGTGATGATGAAAGGACCTAACCAATTTTTCGTAAACTTGTCCCGTATATGGGGCAACAAATTAGAAATTTTTTGGTTCTCTTTCAGAATGATGTCATCAACATGAAAGTCTCTAGGATGAATTTTAATTTTATAGGCTCTCTTAAGTTGTTCTTGATAAACAAGCAGGTGCTCGAGAGCATTGACACATCATTCATATAGCAATGTAATTTGATCTAGGTGAGCCTATCGTATAGTGTCATCATCGATGAAATCTTATAGGGATATGCATAGAGATGGGATTTATAGCTCTAGAGGTATGACTACTTCGACACCATACACTAGTAAAAATGGAGTTACCCTAGTGGGTATCTGAATACTAGTGTGTTAGGCCCATAGAGCAAGGGGTAATTGCATGTGCCAATATTCGTGATTCTCTTTGATTATTTCTTTTTTTTGGTAAATAAAAATCTTCATTAATTACCAGGTTTTGCAGGTTAACCCAAAACCTATTACAATATCCAACCTTCTACTGAGATTGTAGATCCTAGTCATCCTTGAAACTTTCTTACCATAACTTGTGTTGAATCCCCTACAACACCTTACTAACAAGGCACACCCATACCTAAACATAACTGTAAACATTACTTACATTGACAGGAAATTGAAGTTTGGAACTTTGCACTTGTGAAACCTGTTGCTTGCCCATTTCCTATTCTCTATCGGAATCCTCCAAGGCTTACACCCTGTTACCTTCATTTCCAATTTGGTATGATTTAGAGGGAAACCCCATAGTTATTACCAGCTCCATGGGGAAAGAACACCCATTCATCTTTCTCCTTAACGGGTAGGTTTCTTTTCATGACTAATAATATTTTCCACTTCACATGGCACATCTTGTGTCCATGTCATCAAACTACCAACATCAACACCTATGTTGGCTAATTTGTCAGCTGACCTGTTGGCCTCATGGTACACATGACGAGCCCTCCTATTCTGTATTGCCACAAAAAGGATCCTCACTTCATGGATGATTCCCTTGATTCTCCATGGAGGTTTTTTGCCATTGGTTAACAGGTTGATGATGTTCATCGAATCACCTTCAATCATCAAATTACCTTGAGTTTCTTGGGCTACTTGCAACCCTCTCCAAAGGGCTCTAGCTTCTAGTTCATTATTAGTTTTGATTCCCAATGGTTTAGTGAAGGCCTTGACCAGTGATGATCCCTGATTATTCCTCCAGCTCTAGCTCTTCTTGGGTTCTCCTTGGCTGCACCATTAAAATTTAGTTTAAACCAACCCTAGGGGGTGGCTCCCAAGAAATACCATTTTTGGGATTGGGCAAAGGAATGGAAGGTTTGTCCTCAATACATAAGGCCCGAGCTAATTGTTTTTCTTGGGGAGGAATTGAGTGGTTATCATCCACTAAGGTGCTAAGGTTTTCTTTTGCGAAGACAATAATCCTGTTTAGGATGGTTTTTGGGTTGTGGATGGTATCCTTAAAGGCTCTATGGTTCCTTTCTAGCCAAATATGCCAGAGAAAATGATGCCAATAGAATTTCCATAGGTACTTAAGTTTTAGGCTAACAAAGGGTTGAGGCCAATGATGGAACACTTCGGATATAAGAGCAGGCTTAACCCACGAAATCCTAAAGGCTTACAAAAGTTCATCCAGGATGGACTCTGCTACCAGACACTCTAGAAATAAGTGTTGGGTTGTCTCCCATCCTGCCCTGCACATGTAGCAATGGTTAGCAATAACCATACCTTTGGATAACATATTGTCCATAGTGAGGATTTTCCTTGAATCACTAGCCATGAAAAAAAGGATATTTTAGGAATTAAGCCTTTGATCCAAACAAAAATTGATTGAAATTGTTGACCTTCCACATTGAGAAGAAAATTATAGGTAGACTTAACTATGAAGTCACCACTTTCAGTCTCAGCCCAAAAAATGTTATCTTCATCCTCTCTAGAAGGAATAATTTGCTGAGTTAAAATGTTATAAATCTCTTCAAACTCCGCTTCAAAACCTTGTACTCTGATGTGTTTCCACCTGTTGATATTTATATCCTACCACATATAATTTGCAACCTTCTTCCCAATATGTTGCTCCATATGCTCTTGAATCCTAGCCAAATGAGGATTCTGGGATAACTCCTTAGCTCTCACCCATCGATCCTTCCAAAAGTCTATTGTTTGCCCATTTCCTAGAATCCATCTAAGACCTTTCTTCACAATATCCCTACTCATGAGTATTGCCTTCCAAAAAGTAGACCCCCTGCTTTCTAAGTTGTCATTAAGGAAGTTCACACGTTGGAGGTATTTCCTCCTAACTATGGCAGTCCATTCATTATCGACCTTAGTCAATAACTGCCATGCTTGTTTTGCTAACAGAGTTGTATTGAGATGAGAAAATCTCCTCAATCCTAACCCCCCATCAGCTTTAGGTTTGCAAACCTTGTTCTAACCTACTAAATGGATCATTTTCTTATCCTCAGTCCCTGACTAGAGAATTTTTTTTTGAATCTTCTCAATTTTGTGATACACCTTGTTGGGAGATCTGAACACTGATAGGAAGTAAATGGGTATACTTTGAAGTGAAGCCATAGTTAAAAATGCTTTGCCTGCTTGAGATAATAGATGTCATTTCCAACCTGCTAGATTTTTTTGGATCCTCTCCAAAACTATGTTCCACTTTGATCCTTCAAGTTTCCTCGTAAATAGGGGAAGACATAAATAGGAGGTGGGAAGGGATGCAATCTGACATTCCATGATCCTTGCTATGTTGTTTTTCCTAGGAATGGGGGTATTGATGAAATAAAGTTTGCTCTTATCAAAATTCACTTTCTGTCCAACCACTTCTTCATACATTATGAGAATATTTTTAATCCTTCTTGCCTCAACCATAGAAGCCAAAGTTAGTAGCAATGTATCATCAACAAATTGTTGATGTGTCATCGGAGTAGTTAGCAACGTGGCCTTGATACCTGATATGAGTCCAGCTATCACTGTTGCCTTAATGGTTCTTCCCAAGGCCTCAGCTACGATGATGAACAACATAGGACTTATGGGATATCCTTGTATTAGACCACATTTGCTTTGAAAAAACCTGTAGTAGACCCATTAACCAAAACTAAAAAACAAGGCTTAGAAATACACTCTCTTATTAACTTGACCCATTTCATGTTGAAGCCAAATTTTAATAAAACTGCCTCTAGGAATTCCCAATTTATCCTATCATAAGCTTTGTTCATGTCTAAATTTAAAGCCATGACTGCTTTTTTGGTCTAAGCGGCTGTATGAAGAGCCTCATGAATAGTAATAACTCCATCTAAGATTTATCTTCCTTGTACAGAACTTCCTTGACTTGGATCAATGATAACCAGTAGAAATTTCTTCAAATGGTTGGCTAAAACTTTGGATAAAATTTTATAGGATATATTACACAGGCTAACCAGCCTAAAGTTAGCCATAGTCTTGGGGTTGGGGCCTTTAGGGATCAAATCAATGAAAGTTGAATTGAAACCCCTTGGAATATGATTTGAACTTTGGAACTCTTTGATTGTAGCAATAACTTCTTCTCCAACAATATCCCAACAAACTTGGAAAAACCATAGTGAAAACCCATCCGGCCCAAGAGCTTTTTCAAGATCCATGTTAAACAAAGCTTCCTTGATCTATTCGTATAAAAAAACTATTGTAAGAGACTCGTTAATCATTTCATCAATGAGTTGTGGAATTAATTGAAGGAGATAGTCCTTTGCTTGGGCATTACAGGCCCGTTCTTCACCCAATAATGAACTGAAAAAATTAACAGCCTCATCCTTGATCTCCTGAATGTTTTGAGTTGAGGATGCATGCACCTTAGTTAAATTTCTAATATTATTATTGCTTCTATTGCTCAATTTTGTAACATGGAAAAAATTTGAATTAGAATCCCCTTCCTTTAGCCATAATGCCCTTGATTTCTACCTCTAATACATCTCCTCACAAGCTAAAATATTATAAAACTCACAAAGGATTTCCTTCTCTTCAGTCCTTGTCGCCTCATCATAGGTTCCATTTTGGATTTTGCTTTCTATTATTCTCATTTTTTACCCCACTGCTCTCTTATTCTCAAAAATATTTCCAAAAACTTATTTATTCCATATTCTAAGGTTGTTTTTCACCATATTAAGCTTTTGAGATAGTTTGAAGGAAGCACTTCCGTAGATAGGTTGCTGCCACCATTCCTCTATTCGTTTCTTGAAGTCCGGATGTTTAACCCACATTGACAAAAATCTGAATGGCTTTTTAAAGGAGTTAGCCTAAAATACCTCCCATAGAATAATATTATGGTCTGAAGCGCATTTAGGAAGGGCTTGTAATGCTAAATCACCAAAAATTGTTGTAGCTTCCTTGGATAAAAAAACCTATCCAACCTTTCTTGAATTAGTTGACTTCCTATCCTCTTGTTAATCCATGTAAATTTGGCTCCTTTTAGTCTTACATCCATTAATTCATTTGTATTAATGAATTCATTGAAGTCCTCCATGCTCCTTGAGGGTAACCCAGATCCTCCCTTCTTATCAGATGGGTAAAGGGGGGTATTGAAATCTCCCCCAATCACCCAAGGAATGTCTTTAAAAACTTGGCTTAAATACCCCAAAAACTCCCACAGTTTAGACCGCCCTTGGACAGAGGTGGGGGCATAAACATTTGACATAATCAAATTCTTATTAGTATCAAAATCATGAAATAATATGCTTAAGACTCTTTCATTTTCCTGAATAATACTTCCTTCTATTTTAATAGGATCTCATAATATCATGAGGCCCCTAGATGCTCCTCTCGCCTATTGAAAGACCACTTCCCCTTGCTTCCAAATCCTTCTAGCTATAAGTGTTGATTGTGTTGCATCTGTTTTGGTTTCTTGAAGAAAAATGATAGTAGGATTCCAATCCTTCCTTATAGACTTCACCATCCTTTGTTTTGGTGGGTCGTTTAGGCCTCTCACATTCCATGATAGAACCTTCATTTAGACTGTTTGATATTTTTTCCCCACCCCCTTCCCTGAGCCAAAGGGGGTTTGTAAATTTTGCTATTATCCTGGCCAGTAATAGCTTGTTGTAACAATGTTCTTTGCTTTCCTTTAGAATGGAAATCGTTATTTTCTTATATGCCTCAGCTTGCCAATTTTCTTCTAGATAATAAGATGTTGAAAATTTGTGTTGAATATTATACTTCACTGTTAAAGCACACACATCCTTGTTCTTGAAATGTGATCCATTATCTGAAATAGTCTTGAATGGAATACCAAAATAAAAATAATGTTATGCAATATGAACTCCACGATGTGGGGTCCCATCATAGTGGTAAGAGGAATTTCTTCCACCCATTTTGTAAAATACTTAGTGGCTGTAATGATGAATGTGTGATGGCCTAAGGAAGAAGGTGAGATTTTCCCAATTAAATAAAGCCTCCATTACAAAAATAGCCAAACCGATTGGATCAGTTGTAAGGTATAATAAGGTGTGTGTCAAGTTGGTATGGTGTTGACATTTGGTGCACTTCTTAACATAAGTACAACAATCTTGTTCTAAGGTTGGCCAATAATAGCCCATGCAAAGAATGGACTTTGCGATGACCATTCCACTGAAATGGCCACCACATGTACCATCGTGTGCTTAGACAATTAGCCAAACTAACTCTTGATGTTCTAAGAAATGAAGGAGGATACCTTCATAGCTTTAATGATACAAAATATCTCCTAGTAGGACATACTTTACCACTTTTTGTTTAGATATCCATTTTTTAGCATGTGATAACCCAGAAGGGATATTACCAAGCTTTAGGTAATATTTGATTTGAGTAGACCAATACTAATTTGAGGAAGCCTTGATCGCATGAATTGCCCGATACTTTCGAAGTTCATCCTGAGTGGATGATGATTGGAAGGTAAATTGTAAAAATAGCATTATGCTACTATAAAAATGAGTTTGAGGGAATAAATTCCCCCAAGCAACATGATTCAAGTGATCATGAATTTGTGAGAACAATTGTTGAGGAGGTTCAATCTCAATCATGTGGAATTTTGGCATAGATTGAGTGTTCTCATGTTCAATCATAGTTTGTAATAGCGTTTTGACCTGAATGGTTGTCATATCATCAATAGGGTTCTTCAGGATTAAATACTCCAAGGAGGCCATTGTATCCACAAAATGATTAGATGAGCAAGGGAGCACCTCGATGTCATACCATTTGAATTTTTATAGAAGTTTATACATAAGGAATTTATAGTCTTGTAGAATTGGATACTTTCATTGGTAAATCCCTTTAACCTGGTTCACAATGAGTAAGGAATCACTAAAAATATTGAGCTTGGTTATTTTCATGGCAATAGCCATTTGAAGTCCTATGAGCAAGGATTCATACTTGGTCTTGTTGTTGGTGCAAGGGAAATCAAGTTTAAAATATAGGGGTGTTGGAGCCCCTTGAGGTGTGAAAAACACAATTCCTATGCCACCCCCTTGCTCACATTTGGATCCATCAAAAAATAGAGTCATATCGACCTATGAATTAGACTCTTTAGAATCAGGTGATTCTGATATTTGAAAGACTCCATCATTGGGAAGCTATACATTAAGAGGCTAATCATCCTAGAGAGGAAACTCTATGAGTTCATCACTGATAACCTTACCTTTAATTGATTTTTATTTCATAAATTTGAGGTCAAAATTTATCAACAACATGATCCATTTCACCGTGTGACTTTTGTGATAAGTATGACTCATCATATATCACAATGGATTCTCTTTTGATACAAAATATGTGGTATGACTAAGTATGTAATGGCATAGTTTTTTTATGGTGAAAACCACTACTAATTATAGATTTTCAATGTATGCGTATTTGATTTTGTAACTAACCAAGGTGTAGCTAAGGTAGTAAGTAGCCTGCTCCTTATGCAATTCATTCTTCTGGGCCAACATGATGCCCAATGCAATCTCAATAGCTGAGATGTCTAAGCGGAATGACACTCTTGATCTGGGTGGATCCAATACTGGTGGTAAATCTAGATATTGTTTGATTGCATCAAAGGTAGCCTGACACTTGTCATACCAATGGAATGCAACATCCTTGTCTAATAGTTTATTCATGGGTCAGCATTTATCAGATAATTGCACTATGAAGCACTTGATAGACACGACCTTACCCTACAGACTTCACAACTACATTATGGTAGTTGGGGGAGTTATCTCAAGGATTGGCTTGACTTTATTGGGGTCCACTTTGATGCCTCTTTTAGAGATGATGAATGTGATGCCAAAGATGCACTTCTTAGGGTTCAGTCTCATGTTGTGTTTAATAAGGTGATCGAGAAATTTATGCAAGACATCGAGATGCTCATGATGTAATAATAATTTGATAAATAAGCCATCCATGTAATCTTCCAAAGTTTTATGCATATAGTCATGGAAGATGTATGTCATGGCCCAATGGTAGATAACATCACTATTTTTAAGGCCAAAAGGCATGACCTTATAGCAAAATGTACCCTAAGGCATTATAAACATCATTTTGAGTTGGTATTCTAGATTGAAACAAATTTGGTTGTATCCAGATAATCCATCCATGGTGGATAACATTTCATGGTCTATTGTAGAATATACTAGGGCATCAATATTGGCAAAAAGAACTCATACTTAGGACTTGCTTTGTTTAGGTACCGAAAGTCAGTGCAAATGTGAATCCTCCCTTCGAGCTTTTTGATGGGATATGTGTTGGATAGCCATGGTGGATAGTCCACTGATATGGTGAACTTGGAATCTAACAACTTATGTAGCTCATATTTCACCATCAAGGCTACTATCAGGTACATTTTTTTTATAGTTTTTGTTTAACTGACTTGGCATTTGGGTCAAGTGTCAGATTATGTGTGACTATATTTGGATCCAGTCTTGGCATGTATTTGTATGACCATACAAAAGCTTCCTTCTTCTCTGTAAGAAAAGCTATATAATCAGCTTGCTCATAGGGGGATAAGTTTTACCCTAACTTGATACATTGAGGATTTTTAGGATCTAAGTTAATATTTTGGTCAATCGTTGGCTCGTTGGCTCGATTGACATATGAGACCCCTATCCCAAATGGTGGGGAGTAGGGATTAGATGAATGTCATCAGCTAGGTTGATATCATCCATTGGAATGTATGGTTCAACCTCAACATGAAAGACATCTTGAGTAGGCCTTGGAGAGAAATGGAATGACTATAACATCTCATCATAAGGCTAATACTCAAAAGGCAATGGGGAGAATCTCCCCTATCAAAGTTTATTTCCCCCAAGTCAAGGTGTAGCAGCTCTTATGGGTTATTTAGATATCATAGGGGTGCGAAAAGGTCTATGGAAATCATGTTTATGGATGGATTATTTTATCTAGGTGGTTGGGGGGGTCTATTGACATTAGGTTGTTGCAAGACTTGTGGAGGTGGTTGCAACAAAAGTGAAATGACCGAAGGTGGTCGAACTGTGGGTGAACTTGTTCATATTTGGGTAGAAACTATCGCTAGATAGGGTGCTATAATGGGAAAATGTGTAGATATACCTCATATTCATCATCCAATGAAACAATTTGTGCATATTCAACATGCAGACTAGAGTTGATAGACTCCACTTCGTAATATGATTCATCTTTAGATGTCCATTCATAAGGAGACCCTTGATATTCTTCTTCACTATCATGTGGAAGGGTATGTGAAATTTCATCCCTTTCATAGGATTGGATGGCATCACAAGGTATATATTGATCTCTCATGGATGCAGGGAAGTAGTCTCCCAACAAATAGGCTCAATTGGAGTTGGCGTAGGGATAGCATGTAAGCTCATCCCTATAGTTTAGGCTCATGCACTCTAGACTATTAGTGAGGAACTCGAGAGGTACATGTTTGTTGTATCCCAAACCAAAATTGTAATATAGAATTTGATACTATGACTGGTAAATAATGTGGGTGCCTTGCTCATACAAGCCCAAAACATAGTCATACCAATTGAAGAGATGAATATATCTCATGGTGAAGTTGGGATTGGACATGTAGTCAATATATTTAAAAAAGGGCTCTTCATCATTTTCCTACTACTGATAGGGATCTATGCCATAGTCAAGGTCCCCATAAATGAAATTCTTTTAATTTAGAGGTAATTCGAGAGGTATGATAGTGCCTATGGGAATATGAGTTCGACCCATGTCTTGCACCAACTCAATGGTAGGGGTGGTTGTGATGTTCCTATCTAGGCATTCTCCTAAAATGGTGGTAGCTAGATGCACTGTGACTTATGGCAGAAAAGAAAAATGGGACAAGAGTGAGGCTTGAATTGATTTGATGTTTGCCTCACAAGGTGGTCCCTAATCCATTGGACTAGGAATCTATCATGTGGATATGGTAGATATGGTTGGAGGGATCTCATCAATAGGCCTTTTACCCATATTCCTTGATGGAGGATTTAATGATGATGAAGGAATATATGGAGATGCCAATGATGAGGATGGTATGGTAGAAGATGGTGAAGGATTTATTGAAGGTGATGGTGAAGGAGTTGGACCTTGACTAGATCCAGGTGGGTTGAAGGTAAGGTCGACTCAAGGATTTGATGCACCAAGTTGTAGTATTTGAAGGGATCAAGGCTTGTAGAGATGACATGTACTTACCCTTCATAGGTGTACTTTAGACATTGATGAGTGATGGAGGGTACACACTTCAAGACCCTAATCCAATACCTACCTAGAAAGATATTGTATGCCATATCACCCTCTAATATGTGGTATAGTGTTTGTATGGTATTTTGTCCCACTTGAATAGGTATAAATATAGTGCTAATTTTTGAGCATATAGCATCATTAAATTATCAAAGGGTATAGGTAGATACAACAATATGAGATATCGAAAACCCTAGATGTTTGAGAGCTGTTGTAGTGATGATGTTGCTAGAATAGCTAGTATCGATCAAAAATATTTTATAGGGTATTGCATTTACACATGCGATGATGTGCAAGGGGGGATCCACCATGTCATTTGGAACTGGCTTAAGTTCATCCTCTTGAAATATGATCACTAGCTTTGTACATTGTCGAAAATGCCCCACAAAATTGATAGAGTTAAAATCTTGGGATTGTAGCTCGATAGCCTTAAGGATTTCCATTCAAGCTTCTTGATGAGGTGGATATTGTTGAATAAGCTTGTATATGGAGAGTCGAGCTAATGTTTTTCTCAAGATCTGAGTAAGCTTGCTCTTTATCGTGACCACTGGTTGAGGTGGAAGGTTTGGCACTGGAGGTGGCAAAGGCTATGATGTTGAAGGAATATCGTTTAAAATTGTAGGTGGTGTGACTGGACTTGGGTACCACCTATTCCTTGTCAAAATGTTGATCATACTAATGAACCCTTGCTTAGGGGGTGCTTTATGGACCTCATTCACTTGTGGTACTGGCTTTCCCTTTTCCACGTGGGTAGGAAATGGGTATTTAAAACACCCATTTATTGATTGTTTGGTGCAATAGGATTATTGACCTTAAGGACATTCCTATCAATCATATATTGTACTTGGTGTTTGAACTTATAGCACATCTACACATCATACCCATTTTGCCAATGATACTTACAGTATAGTTCTTCGCAATATCCTTTGGGCTTTGGTGCATTTGTATTGATACGTCAACTCTCAAGCAGATTAATTGTGTTAGTTGCACAGAGGCCTTTAAAGAAAGAGTCCATAGACTCTGCAATGGACATAAATTTTCACTTAGGGTGATGTTTTTATTTTTCCCTTGGTTTGTTTGACTATCCTTGTTGTAGTTTCCAAGTGTGGCCTGATAATTAGGCTTCTGAGGTGGCTTTGATTGTGTAGGCTCTGGAACACTAATGGCAACTTGATTGAATGATGTTGGCTTTGGTTGTACCAAGTTGTTCTTGGTGTTATTAGTCCACTCCTTATGAGGCTTTGCAATTTCTCCCTCTTGAATTTTTATGTCTTCAATTTTTCTAGCTTGTGCTAGAGCATCTTCAAGAGTTGAATATTATTGGATTTGCACCAACAAGGAGATCAGCTTTAAGTAGCTCTTAACAAAAATTTGAGTCAACTTCATCATGGAGAGTAATTATAGTAGCTTAGAAAGTAGCACTTGCCACCTATTGCCATATTTTGTGATTGAATCATCATCAAATTGTTTCAACCCCATGAGTTCAACCAGCATCACCTGCTGCTTGGTGTTGAAGGTGAAATGCTCTAGGAACACATCTATGAATTGATCAAGATTGTAGATGCTATGCTTTGGTATTTGGGTGTGCCACTCTGTAGTTGGGCCAGAGAGAGTAGTAAAGAACATCCTCAAGAGTAAAGCATAATTATCTTGGATGCCAAAGCATTGGCTTAGAAAATTGGTGACATTATACATATTTTCATCTCCTTTAAAGTTATCCAGGTGGGGTAACTTAAACTGTTCTAGAAAAGAAGGCATTGGCACTATAGGATGGAGCATTTGAATACGTAACTAGCATAGAGTGGTCTTCTAGGACCCTAACCTAGAGGTCTTGTTATATACTGATTCTAAGAGTTCTATCAATTGTTGATATGTATACAAGGATTTGATCTCAATTTCTTTGCTTTGACCCTGTGGGGCAGGGCAAGGAATATCAGGCCTATTACAGTGTGGCTGAATGTCATCCACCCTACCTCTATAAGGTATTTCAAGATATTCCACTTCTAGCTCATGCTCAGTGTAGGTCCCATAAGGCATATACTAAACTATCCTATAAGGAGGGGTAACTGCCTGCAAGAGGTTCTCTATGTTCGACCTAGGAGGTAAGTCCCAATTCACCCTAGGAGATCGAGAATGCAACATTGGGTTAATCCAAGGAGGTCTATCTTGGTTGAAAGTGGGTTACCTCTGATGGAATTCCTACCTATGGGTACTTGGGGCAGGAACCCTCTCATGTAAAGTATTCTAAAATAGATTTTTGGTCTACTGTTCAATCCTTTCTTTCTCTAATTGATGCAAGTGGTTCAAGTGCTCTTTGTATCATTGAAGGTAATTGAATTACACTTGGCATTCAAAATATATTATGATGACTTGATTTATATATTCTATTGTATGATGTCTAGAAGCTCTAGTAGTATCACCCTTAGGCCTATCTCATTTAGGATGATCTGAGATATCAATCACGAGCTTCTCTCTATCGAGGGTAGTTGCATTCACTTGAGTTTTAGGTTTACGCATGTGATCTTTGTACTCAACTGACATAGAGGAACATCATGCTTGCTAACATAATGGACTTGAGGATAATAAAGGATTTCCTCATGCGTTCCTTCATTGATAAATAAGGGAAGGGTTGAGTTTTCTTGCCTTGAGTGATGAGTATTATACTCATCTTGGTACCTAGGCTATTGTAACCTATTATGGGGGTGTAAGGGTGAAGGGTAATCAGTTGGCTCTACCCAATGTGTATACTC